>PVKU01000811.1:247798-392213 GCA_004027475.1 Anoura caudifer | reverse complement strand
CTCCATCAGACTGGGAGCTCCCAGAGTCAGGGACCGTGTCTCCTCCATCAGACTGGGAGCTCCCAGAGTCAGGGACCGTGTCTCCTCCATCAGACTGGGAGCTCCCAGAGTCAGGATCCGTGTCTCCTCCATCAGACTGGGAGCTCCCAGAGTCAGGGACCGTGTCTCCTCCATCAGACTGGGAGCTCCCAGAGTCAGGGACCGTGTCTCCTCCATCAGACTGGGAGCCCTAGAGCCAGAGACCGTGTCTCCCTAACAGACTGAGTGTCTCCGAAGCCTCCAGAGGTCTGAGAGACCATGTCTCAGAGGCAGGGCCAGGTCTCCCCCCTTAGGGCAGGAGCTCTTGGACACTGTGGACTAGGTCATCCCAGGCTGGGGTCTGGCCTCCCCCCATCAGACCAGGCACGCTCAGAAGCTATGTCCCTGAGTCAGGGACAGTGCCTCCCTCCCTCAGACTTGAAGCTTCCCCATCAGGCGTCCAATCACTGGCAGATACCTCTAGACCCCGCTTTCACCCATTCACCCACCAAGCCCTGGCTTTCCGGGTTAGTGTCGGGGGAGAATGCTGTCCAGCGACAGCAGGCTGCCCCCAATGCAGCCCCAGGCTTCCCTTTCACCTGTCTCTCTCCTCACAGTCAGCCTCTCTCCCTTGCACGAGGACCAACGCCACCCTCCTGAACCTGAACCTGGCACAGGCTGAGCGTGGGGCGGGTGGGGCCGCCGGGAGGCCGGGGGTGGGCAGGGCAGCAGGATGGGTGGGGGCACTGGGGGCTGCTCCTCTGCCTCCCTGATGGCCTCCTCCACCCCTCTGCCCCATCCTGCACCGCAGCCCTGGAGTGACGGCGTGGACCTGGATGCCTCCGGAGAGAAGAGCTCTTCATGCTGTCCTCCCCACGCCCTCCCTGTGAGCGGAGGGTCGCCATGGCTTTGGTCCTCTGTCCTCCTGCTTCCACAATAGAGTTAGAGCCAACAGGGCCCTACTCCTTCCCCCAGCTGTCGGGGAGCCAGGGAGGCCATAAACGTCCTGGTTAACACAAGTGTGTGTCAGCCTCTCCTTCCACCATTGCCAGCCCTGCCATTTCCTGGGAGCCCACTTGCTTCCTTCCCCACCCAAGATTCCTCTCAGTCTGGGTGCATGCATGCAGAGGGGTGCCCAGATCACAGGGCTGGAGCCCCCACTGCTTAATGTGGGCCCTGTCTTCCCAGGTTATATCTGAGAGTCCTGCCTCCCAGTGGGTCAGAGGCTGCCCCTCCTGGGGACACCAAACAGAGGTGGGCTCTGTAGGACATGGCCCTCCCCTATGCTGTACTTCTCTCCATCTCCCAAGCCCTCAAGCAAAGTTGCTTGTGCACAGGACAGGGCCCTGTGAATAACTGAATGCAAATGAGGCAGGGGCTGGGTGAGGGGAGAGATCAGGGGAGTGGAAGCCAGAGAGAGTGTGCCTTCTAACTCCTCTCACGAGCCACAGGCTCCACCCAGCCAAGATGCCCCATTAGAGAGAGACTCTTGGTGTTGGCCAGAAGTGATGGTGGCAGACTCCAGACTTGGGGGAGAAAGAGGTTTGAGTAGGAAAAGCCTGGTACAGAGATTTCCTGAAAACGTTCAAGACAGCCTTTCTGAGGACGGCTATGTTGAGGAGGGATGGTGAGTGGTAAAAGATCGCCAGAATGAGTTATAAAATCTGGTCATAATCTCACATTTGTCATGGAGTCACTAGACCCTCAGTTTGTCCAGGGTACGGACTTAGGGTAGACTAGACTTTTCCAAACCATTTTATTAGCCTCAGAGCCTTTTCTTCAAATGCAAAGCTTACATAATAGGTCAATATATTATTTTAATAGCAATGAAATAAAAGGAGGTATCAGTTCAAAAGCTATAGCTTTCCCTCCCCCCAAATTTCTACACACTTGAAAATAATCCCTTAAATTTAAATAATATTTAGGTTACAGAGGCCATTAAAATGCAAAATATCCAGGGGGGGGCGGGGTGTAGGTGGAAGAGGATATGGGGGATAAATGGTAATGGAAAAAATACAATAAAAATATTTAAAAATAAAATAAATATTAAACAAAACTAAAAAGAAAAAAAAATGCAAAATCAACCAGAATCAAATGGCAGTGAAAACACTAGTATGGAAATCTGTAGGATATGGCCAAAGCCACACTTGGAGGGGGACTGATAGCCTTCAATGCTTAAATACATTGAAAGTAATTTTTTTTTAAAAGAAAACTTTTAAAGTGAGCCAAATAAGCTTTCCATTCAAGAAACTAGAAAAAGCCCATGAAATAAATCAAAGATAAAAGGTAAGGAATTGAGAACAATAAAAGCAAAAATGGACAAAATATAAAACAAAATTAGAGTTGGTCAATAAAACTGAAAGCTGATTCTTTGAAAATGCCAATGAAATAAATGAACAAACTTTTTGCAAGTGTGATGTGAGACAGAGACTAACACATAAAATAAAAAAGAGACTCTCTGGTTGATGCAGAGGATCTGTCTGTCCCAGGTTAGGTACTCAACAAATATATATTGAAAGAGCAAGTATGGCAGGTTCTGTGGATTGCTCCCCAGCAGCTACCCCCTCTCCTCTGTCAGGCACTGCCTCCCATGAAAGAAGTTGAAAATGTCAGGTCCTCACTTTCCCAGACTGCTTTGCAGCTACAGGTGGCCATTTGACCAATTCTGGCCAATAAAGGAAGGAGAGAGCCAAAAGTCTTGTCCACTAACTCTGTTCCCCCACCCCTCCATGGGGCAGTAAGAGTTTGGGAGCCATTTTCTAAATCAGTGGTCTCTAATATGAGGTTTCCAGGCTATAGCACCCCTAGGGACTGAGGATAAATTTGACTTCACACTCTTCATCCCAGCACTATTCAGCCCCAAATGAAAAAATAACATCCATATTCTCCCCACTCCTCCAAGTTCGCATAAGAATCAGTGACATGTGTAGGGCTAGAGCCTGGGTATATCAGTTAGAATTTCTTTTTAGTAGCTAGCAGGAGAGACTAGAAAAAACACAGGCAACAAAGAGAAGACTAACATAAGATGAAAGACAAAAGTAGCTTGCATGAATAAAAGATTGTGTCTCTGTCACATAAAAAAAAAGTGCCCATAAACAAATTGTTCAGAGCTGGAATGGGGGCTCCATAGTGTCGTTAGGGTTACAGCTCTTTCTAGCTTTCTGTTCCACGGTTCTTAGCTTGGGGCTTCCATTCTCACCCTTGCCTTATGGTCCAGTGTGGGTGCTGGAGCTCCAGCTGCCTCATCCATGTTCCAGGCAGGAAGCAGAAAGAAGGGGACAAAGGGCAACAACAGCCCCACACTGGTTTATGGACTATGCCCCTTTTAAGGAACATTCCCCAAAGTTCTATCCTACAACTTCCGCTTACATCTGATTGGCCAGGTCTTAGTCACATGGGGACCCTAGCTGCAAGGGAGGCTGGGAAGTGGAGTCTTTTCCCTGAGTATACTGCTCTGCTGCCCGAAAGAACATCAGGGTCCTGCTCCCAAGGAAGACAGGATGAGTGGATCCTAGGTGGGCAGCTGGCAGGCTCGGCCACGCCAGACCTTAGAACTCTACCTCCCAAGCTGGACTAAATGGTCTTTCTCACCTAAGCCCAATGGGATGCAGCCACAGCCACAGTGGCAAGGAATTAGGAAAGACTGGGGTTGTATTCAGTTGGGACTTGCTTTGTGCGCTGCAGAATGAGGCCAGCGGGAGGGGCGGAGGGAGAGAAGGAGCAGGCAGCTCAGGTTTCTGGGTCAAGCCAGATCCTGTATCCGTGGGGCGTAGCACTCAGATGTCCCCAAAACCAAGTCTCCCATCTCTATAGGCATCTGTGGGCTCCTTGACTGCCTCCTCCATGCTGTCCAATTCCTTCCTGTCACAGAAAAAACAATAACGACAAAATAATAATAGCGCCCGTATCTCGGGCGTCAGTTTCGTCAGGCACCATATCAATGAATTCCCACAATGACCCTTACGAGTAGCTACTGCCAATTCCTCCATTTTATAGAAAGGAAACTGAGTCACAGAGAACGGAAAACTTTGTTCCAGGTTCCACAGTTCCCATGGCTGCAGTGGGGAGGGACCACCCGTGAGTCCCCTTCTTCCTCAGCAGAGCAGGCAGCTGGTCAAGTGCACAGGCTCAGAGCCCAGTCGGAGCTGAGCTGGCCACTCACAGCTGTGGACATGCTGCTCTTCCTCACCCGTAGAAATGAAATAATAAGACTGTACCCCTCCTGGGATGGCTGAAAAATCTAAATGAGTCAATACGGCAAAGAATCTAGCAGGCAAGGGCTTGGTAAATGCCTTTGACCCCACAGTGAGGTGTTTGCTAGCTTTTGGCAGCAGGCAGATGGAAAGGCTAAAAACAATTTTTCTGCCACATCTTCTTCCTGGGGGACTTAATTAACCCTGCCACACGGGTTTGCCTCATTTTATGGAATACAGAATGTTCTTGAACAAGGCAATGTCTGAAAAAATTCCTTATGAGAAAAGGTAATGAATGTGTGTGAGCTTTTACAATTACACACGAACCATCTCAGGTTCGGGGGTAAGAAGTTCTGAGTAGATTCTCTACCTTGTTCCTCTCAGCCTGCTTTTGAAAGGGGACCCCGTGCCCCACAATCTCCTAGCTGCTTCTTAAAAAATACAGGGGGCCCAGGAACTCTGCTTCTCTAGGGAAGGGACCTGGAAGATGAACTTTGAAAATGAACATCCAGGGTGACTTTTGTCCACGGGGGATGTTGGGGGATCCAGCTGCAGGGACTGTTTGACAGAAAAAGGACATGAGCACAAAGAGGAGGAGGTGGCTTGCTGGAGGTCACTCAGCCAGAAACGTGTGGGGCCAGGAGTCCGCCCAGAGAGGGGCAGGTGCTTGCCCAGCATCACACAGCCGTTGTCGGACTGAGGGCTGAGGCCCCCCACACGCACGCCCTCCTGACCCATCCTGGCTCAAAGCCATAAAGCTGAAGGGGCTGGGGCCTCCAGAGCAGTCTCTGCCTCTCTCTGTCCCATTCCGCCCTCCCCCTAAATGCCTTTTCTCAAGTAACCCTTCTGCAGGGGGGAGGGCAGGGAGGAGGGGTGGGAATGACCTTGAGGCCATAAAGCACAATGGTCCAGTCACTGTCTGGAGCCCCGCCAGGGAGAGGAAGGAAATCTGCCCTGTTTTTCTCCCCTGGGCTGGAATGTTGATTTGGGATGGAGAGAGGGGAGGAGGGTGAGAGAGGGAGGAGGAGGGAGAAAGTGGATAGAATGAATAGAAAAGCGGAGGTAAAGGAGGAGGAGGAGGGATGAAAAGAAGAAGAACAATGAGAAGAGAGAGGAGAGAAGGGGGGTGCCTGGCACAGGGTGCCAGGGCCAGTCTTTGGGAGCCAAGTGGGGAGTCTGGTCAGCTCCAGCCTTCCCTGATGCACGGTGCTGCATCCAGAGAGGGCACCCCAGGGCCAGGGCAGCCAAAGGGCCTCCCCTGTGCAGCTGGTCACAGGTGGGAGTTCCCCGAGTTCCCATGGGGACCTTGAGAAGCCAGTGTCAGCCCACCCATTCCCCAGAAAAGGAAATCAAGTTCCCCCTAGAGGTAAGTTCCCATTTCTGGAATTATGCCGCCTTTGGGTCCCAGTGCATACCCTTCTGCTCTCACTTCACTCCAAACCCAGCAGATCCTGCCTCAGGGCCTTTGCACTGGCTTTTCCCTCCCCCAGGAATGTCCTTCCCATAGCTACCTGTGGAATCACTCTGTTGAGGACTCTGTGCAAATGTCTAGCCTTGTTCTTCACAGCACTTTCGACACACCTGACTACACTGTATCTTCCCTTCTCCGCCTGCCCGTCACCTGTCTTCTCCACCAGACCGTTAACTCTGTGAGGCAGGGATTTTCTCCCTTTGGCTCACTACTGGATGCATCTGTCACCTAAATCTGTGCTCGGGACACAGTATGTGCCCAGCGTACAGTAGAAGCAGTAGGAACAATAAGGAGACTTGCTCTACCAGCTGACAAAACATACTTTGGAGCTATTACATTATTTACAGACTGCCGCCTAACGAATCACCCTAACACTCAGCACCTTTATTATCTCGCAGTTTCTGTGAGTCAAGAACCCGGGACGGCTTAGCTGGAAGGCTCTGGCTCAGGGTGTCTCGGCCGGGCGCAGTGAAGGTGGCAGCTGGGCTCCAGTCACCTGCAGGCTGGGTTGGGCCTGAAGGACCCACCGCCTGGCTCACCCTCCTGGCTGTTGGCAGGAGGCCTAGGTTCCTTGCCACGTGGACACCTCCCTGCAGCGGCCTCCTGACGAGGCAGCTGATTCTCCCGCAGCCAGAGAGCCAATTGGGGCAGCAAGGAGGAAGCCACAATGCCTGTTATGACTTTTCTGGGAAGTCACAGGCTGTTATCGTCGCCGTATTCTCTTTGCTAGAAGGAAGCCACTGGGTCCAGCTGGATGTGACAGGAACTTGTCTCCACCTTCTGAGGGGATGATTGTTGAAGAAGTCGTCACGGATGTATTTGAAAACCACCATGGCTACGCTAATTTAAAAACAAGAGCCAGAGGAAAGACAAGGAATGCTGGCGAGGGCCTTGGTCAGCTCAGCTGCCTAGCAAAGCGCCACAAACAGGGCGACCACCGACATGGCAGAATGCGTCTCACAGGCCTGCAGGCCGCAGGCCTCAGTCCAAGGTGCCAGCACCGTGCTGCGTGTCTCATTCTGAGGCCCCTTCTCGCATCTTGCAGGTGGCTGCCCTGCCACCATGCGTTCCCATGTCCCCTTCTTTGTGGGTTCATGGGGTCAGAGAGGGAGCAGGCTTTCCGGGGTCACTTCTGCTAAGGACACCTACGCTGTCACATCTGGGCCCACCCTCTGGACGCCCCTTAACTTAATTACCTCCCTGTAAGCCCTGTCTCCAGACAGAGGCACGTTTCATGGCAGGGCTTCAGCGTATGGATTTGGGGGGTTGGGGAGCACATTCAGTTTATAATAACTGCCCAAGAGCAGTATCACTGCCTGTACCCCCAGCTCCAAGAGCAGTGCCAGGCAAACAATTGTACTTAACAAATTCTTGTTAAGTAAATGGATAGAAGGATGGATGGATGGGTGGGTGGGTGGATGAATGGGAAATATCTGTTGGGTGCGTACCCTAAGCAGGTACTGTGTAAGGTCATGGGTGCACTTACTGAGCCACACAGCTGGGTGCCCAGCCCCACTGAGCCACCAGCCCAGAGTGGAGGACCGGTGAGCAGATGAAGCCATTACAAAGTGTCACGATGCTCTGCCAGAAAAGCAGGGGCTCTACGAGAGAAACTCCAGGGCGTGGCATTTAGGTGGAGATGCCAAAGCAGTCTCCCAGAGGGGTGAAATTTAAGGTATGTATCAGTCTCCTATGGCTGCTGTAACAAATGCCACAAACCTGTTTGCTTAAAAGAGCAGAAAGGTATTCTCTTTTTTTTTTTTTTTTAAGATTTTATTTATTTATCTTTAGAGGGGAAGGGAAGGAGAGAGGGAGAGAAATATCAATGTGTGGTTGCCTCTCGTGTGTCCCCTGCCGGGAACTGGCCTGCAACCCAGGCATGTGCCCTGACTGGGAATTGAACCTCGATCCTTTGGTTTGCTCAATCCACTGAGCTACACCAGTCAGGGCAGAAAGGTATTCTCTTACAGTTCTGGAAGGCAGGGGTCCAAAAGGAAGCCAATAGGGCTAAAACCAAGGTGTCAGCAGGCTGGTTCCTTCTGGAAGCTCCAGGGGAAAATTCATTCCTAACGAATCACCCTAACACTCAGTGCCTTTATTGTCTCACAGTTTCTGTGAGTCAAGAACCCGGGATGGCTTAGCTGGGTGGTTCTTCACTTGCAGTGTCTTGCAGCATCTGGAGGCTGCTGGCGTTCCTCAGCTTGTGGCTGCATCACCCCCATCGCTGCTTCTATCCTTGAGTCCCCTTCTCTTTTGCAGTCACATCTCCCTCTGCTTCCTTCTTACAAGGATGCTTGGAATGACATGTAGGGCCCACCCAGACAATGCAGGGTCATCTCCCCACCTCAGGGTCCTGAAGTTTATCTCAATCCTCAAGTCCCTTTGTACTGCATGGAAACATACACAGGTTCTGGGATCCAGACCTGGATGTGGGGCACAATGTCCAGCTAACCACAGGTGAGGCTGAAAGATCAGGGGAGCCGGGTGGAAAGTTGGCAGGGAAAACCATTGCACACATCGAGCACAGATTGTGCAAAGGCCAGGAGGTGGGAAAGCAGGTCCCAGGCCAGTGTGGCCAGAGTGAAGGAAGCAAGGGGAGAGTGGAGCCCATGAGGGATCGTGCAAGACCTTGGGGGCCGCAGTGAAGGCTTTGACTGTCCCCTCCAGGGAGATGAGAGCCACAGGAGGGCTTTGGGGCCACACGAGCAAGGCCCAGAGCTCCATCTCAGGATATAACAGGATCCCTCAGTCCATATGGTGGGAGAGACTGTTGGGGGCACACGTAAGAGCAGGGAGCTCAGCAGCGAGGAGGTGACAGCAGTGGTGACAGGAGGTGGTGGCAGCCGGGCTGGGGTGGTGGCCCTGGAGGGTAGGATAGATTCTGAAGGCAGAACTGACAGCACTTGCTAAGGAACTAGACGTGGCCGAAGGCAGACAGGACTCAAGGGGCCTCCAGGCTTCGGGCCTAAGCAGGCGCAGGCTGGAGCTGCCACCCACGAGGCCGCAGGGCCGCAGGCTCTGGAAGGGAAGTTGGCAGCGAGTTGCGGACTGTGGTTTTCACCCACCTCCAGGGGCCCCTTATCCTCTCCCCCAACTTCCCCTGCCGCCCGGGTGGAGCCGGCCTTGTTTGCTTCCCTCTGGTCATCCGTTTTATGATGGGGAAGGCTGGTTTTCCCCTCACCCAGCACACACCTCTTCCCTCTGCCTGTCCCTGACCCTCCCGCCTTGGGAAGCCCCGTGCTAGCCTCCGAACTTGTCCCAGCAGGAGGGGGCCCCAGTCACCGGTTCATCCAGCCAGATGGACCCCAAAAGGGGAAGTGGGTCACCCACAGTCACCCGGCATGTGGTCAGCTGAGGACTTCAGGGTCTCATCTCCTCGATGCCCTGCCACAGCCCTGGGAAGCCGAGGAGGAACAAGCAATTCCTTGCACATTTCACATGAGAAAAGTGAAGTTCCACGAGCGGCCCACACTAGCCTGGGATGCTTCTCAAATGGGGGAGTCAGGATTCCAACCCAGATCCGGACAGAAAGATGTTTCTGTTGTAAGCTCTGGCAAGGCAGCCCTGTGCCCCCAGGGCCCTCCCGGTATCACACACAGTGACAACCCAGAATCGGTCAGGGCTGAGATGGGGGAGCCAAGAGGCTGTGTAGAGGAACACCTGACCCAGCTGAGGGTCAGGGAGGGCTTCCTGGAAGAGGGGACTTCTTGAGACAAGACGATGTGTGGGAGTTAATAGGTGCAAATGTTTCAGGGGGAGGGAACAGCAGGTGCAAAGGCCAAGGGTTAAGAGGGAACCTGGGGGCTTCTAAATCTGACCTGCCCCCCACCCGCACCCCAATTAAACTCTCCTATGGCTACCCTGACCTTACATTCCTTCCTTCATTCATTCATTCAAACAAACAGTCCATGGAGTACATTAGTGTTAGGCTCTATAGGGATAGAGCAGCAACCACAATAGCCCCATAGTACCGTAACTTTGACCTAGGGAGTTAGGTCGGGGCTCTGGAGGAGGCATCTACTCCAAGACCTGCAGGAGAACTAAGAGAGATGCTGAGGAGGTGACAGGGAAAGACATTCCAGATAGAGGGAACAGCCTGTGCAAAGGCCTGAGTGAGTTCTGAGAATGACTTGCCCCAGAAACAGTTCTCTGTTCAGCTGAAGCACAGGGCTGTTCTGGAGAGGCTGGAGAGGCGCTGGGAAGGCACAGGAAAGTGGTGAGCAGAGGAGTGGCCGGGGTGGGCTTGTAAGTCAGAAAGAACTCCGCCCCCAGCCTGGTTCCCACATGAAGGATGAATTTAGCAAAGCCACAGAAACACCGATGGGTTTTGGAGAGGGGAGTGGAGGGGGAGATTGCATCCATGGCTCCTGCGCCCCCCTCCCCCCCACCCCGCTCTGGGTGGGAGGCCTGGCCCATAGCAACCGCTAGGTGGTGCCAGTGTACCACCAGCCAGGCTTGAGCTCCTGGAAGAAGGGTCAGGCTTAGAGCCCAGAACTGCCTCGGGTCACAGGAGCAAGCCCCTCGTGCCCTCTGCCTCTCTGTCCCTTGGTCCTGTCGCCTCCCAGAGCTGGGATTTCAAGTATCCTGGGCTCTCCAACTCTGGGGCTCAGGAAGGAGTTGGATGGGCTCCGTCTCTGGTCACCACAGAAGCTCAGAGGGGAGCGTTGTGCCTCCCCCATTAGACTGGAGCTGCTTGTCTCCTCCATCAGATTAGAAAGTCTTGTCATGCCTCAGAATGGGTCCTCCCTACCTCCCCCTACTGGCCAGAAACCCAGGCTTGCTCTCCACCTGGGGAGCTGGGACTTCTCATCCTCTCTGTCTGGTCTGGGAAATCCTGTCTCCCCCACCAAACTTGGTGAGGGCTCCTTATGGTCCCCATCTGGCTGGGATTCCTGGTTTCCCCCAACAGACTGGGGAAACCTTTGTCTTCCCATCAAATGAGAGGGGAGGACCCCTCCACCCTGGCACAGCTTCGAGGATCCTCCTTTCATCCATGGAAGGAGCCTCACCTGGGAAGAGGGAAACTGAGGCACAGGGTAGCCAAGTAGCATAGCCCTTGGCAAGCTGAGATGCCCCCCCTCCCCCTTGGTCCCCCTGCTCACCTGCCCCCGCCCTCCCTGCACCCTGGGTAACTCCCCTGGCACAGGGAGTAGGGGAATTCTGCCCAGCGGGCCTCTGCGTGCCTGCTGCTAGTGGCCCAGGGTTAAAGTTCTTAGCTGGGCTTGGGGCTCAGGGTGGGGAGGGAGGGAGGGGTGGCGACCTAACCCCACCCGGGGACTCCCAGGAGGTCGAGACCTCAAGGCTGGGAGGGTGAGGGATGAGCAGGGGCCCCGTCCCTTCTCTGCTCAGAGAGGTGGGGTGTGGGCTCAAACCTCTAAGCTTCCGTTCTGGACTGTGCGGCCTGGGACCCGGAAGCCAGCCACCTCTCCAAGCCTCAGTTTAGTTTCCATGGTTGTCAAGAGTAGGGAACATGGAGTCCCTGGAGTTGGACTGAGTTCAACTCTCCCAGCCTCAGCTTCCCCAGCTGTGGGAAAAGATACTTCTCTGGGTGGTTGTAAAGACGCACTGAGTTCGTGCACGAGAAACCCTTTGGACAGCGGCTGGTGGTGGCCTCAGAAGTCAGCATGGAGCCCACCATCTCCCTCCCCCAGAAGGCGGCCTCCTGAACCTCTGGCATTGACCCACTTCACTCCTGCCTCGCCTACAGTCCTACCCCAAGCCCACGGCTCTCTCACTGGGCAGCTGGTCTCCCTACACAGCCAGAAGGGCCTTTTTTTTTTTTTTTTTTTTTTTTTTTTTTTTTATTAATCCTCACTTTAGAGAGAAGAAGGGAGGAAGAAAGAGAGGGAGAGAAACATCTATCTGACTGGTTGCCTCTCATACACACCCCAACCAAGGACCAAATCTACAACACAGGCATGTGCCCTGACTGGGAACTGAACCTTCGACCTTTTGGCCTACAGGAGAATGTTCCAACTAACTGAGCCAACCGGCCAGGGCACCAGAGGGGTAGTTTTTAAAACTCAGTCCTGACCCCTGCTCAGCTCCCCAGAGCCCTCAGGAGAAAGCCCAAGCAAGGTCTAGCGGGCACTGTGTGGCCTGGCCACTGCTTGTCCCCACAATCCTTTCTGTCTTTCTAACAGACCCCTGTGCTCTCCTCCTCCAAACACGCACCCACCTGCTTCGAGTCTCAGCTACAACAGCAGGGCCGCTGGGGCGCCTCCCCTGATCTCCACAGACCGGCCTGGTCCTCTCCTTCCGCCCTCTGCTGTACTTCTCTGCTCAGCACCTCACAAGGGTAGAAGTAAGACATGGTACGGTGTCTGCCTTCACAATAGCCTCTGAATTCAGCCATTTCTCCTCCTCATCTCAACTCCCCACTCTGGTCCAGCCACCATCACGTGACCTGCAGCCTGGACCACTGTGGTCACCTCCTCACTGGGCCTGCAACCTCTGTCCTTGCCCTCACAGGCAGCCAGAGGGACCAGTTAAGACCTAAGTCAGATCATGTCCCTGCCCTGCTCAGAACCCTCCATGGCTCCCATCTCCTTCTGAGTAAATGCCAATGTCCTGGGGGTGGCCCACAAGACCCAAGCAGCCTCCTCAACATGAACCCCCTGCCTCCTGCTTGCTCACTCTGCTCCAGCTACGCTGGCTTGAAACAGCCAGTACAAACCACCTCAGGGCCTTTGCACATGCTGTCCCTGCGGCCTAGAACACTCTTTCCCAGATGTCCACATGGCTCCTTCTGTCACCTCCTTCACATCTCTGCCCAAACGTAAGTCTTACAGGACCCTCCCTTGGCCACTGGATTATTTTTTTTTTTTATCCTCACCTGAGGACATGCTTATTGATCTTAGAGAGAGGGGAAGAGACAGAGAAAGAGAGAGGGGGAGAAATATTGATGTGAGAAAGAAACATTGATTTGTTGCCCCTCCTATGTGCTCCGGCCGGGGACTGAACCTGCAACCCAGGCATGTGCCCTGACGGGAAATCAAACCCATGACGTTTTGGTTTACAGGACAACGCCCAACCAACTGAGAGCCACGTGGGCCAGGGAACTGGATTTTTTAAAAGGCTTTAAACCGCTCCCTACTCTCCTCCCTCGGGCCCCTAGCTAGCTTCACTTTTCTCTGCAGCAAATGAGACATTGTTCCAATTTTCCCTGTCTTACTGGTATCTGTCCCCAAGACTGTACTCCGACTTCCCTAGGGCAGGAAGCTGATGGGTGCCCCGTTGGAACAAGGCCTAAAATACCTGTAGGCGGAGTGCATAGATCGTAGGTGTTTATTTTGAAGAGGTAAGATGCTCGCAAGTTTCAAAATCCCAAAAACATGAAATGGAAGTGAAAGTCGCCTACCCATCCTGACCCCTCTGCTCAGCCCCTTCACAGTCCTGCCCCCACCTCCCAGTTTCACTCTTACCCGTTTCTTGAGTTTTTTCTAGAAATAGTCCGTGCACAGACAAGAAAATATTACATACACTTCTTCCCCCATCCCTTCTTTACGAAGACGGCACACCCTCTTATCCTGTTCTGCATTTCCCCACAGCAATATCTCTAGGAGATCACCCGACATGGGCCCAGGAAGTCCTTCCTCTTTCTTTCTTTCTTTCTTTCTTTCTTTCTTTCTTTCTTTCTTTCTTTCCTTCCTTCCTTCCTTCCTTCCTTCCCTTCTTTCTCTCTTTCTCTCTTTCTCCCTTTCTTTTGCAGTTGCTTGCCTGGCAACTAAGAAAGGTAGAGAGAGCTTTTGTCACAATCATTTGTTTTTTCTTTTGTTTTTTTTTTTTCAGGAACGGTGTGGCTTGATGGCCAAGGGCTCTGACCCGTCTCACTGAGCCGGACGCACAGGGTAGTTTTGCAACCACACGCTGCCAGTGGGAATGCGTGCCAGAGCTGCCACCTTGGAAAGCAGCTTGCCAACTTCCCCTGAGGTTAAACATGCCCTCCTCCTCTGACCCAGCAGTTTTATTCCCGGGTATTTACCCGAGAGCAATGCAGACCTCTGGTCACACAGAAACGTGTCGGTGCTTGTCCATAACAGCTCTGTTTGCAAGTGCCAGCCCCTGGAAAGAGCCCAGAGCAAACTGTGGTCCGCCCACACCTTGGAACATTATGCAGCAATGAAGGATGACATGGTGGATCGCAAATGGGCACAGCTGATCAGAAGAAGCCGGAATCAAAAGACTGCATCATCCCATTATAAGACGTTCGGAAGAGGCCACACATTCGGGACAGAACACAGACTGGCGGGGACAGGGGTGGGGTGGGGGGAGGGTATGCCCACAGAGGGCTGACATGACAGGGTTTCGGGGCGACAAAAGTCGCCTCCATTTGGATTCTGGGGCTGGCTCCACAACCGCCTGCATGCCACAAGCCTAGGGGACGGCCCGCCGGAGAGAGCGCATGTTACTGCCTGGGAATTTGTAATTTTTTTAAAGGCTACATGCTGTGTGATCCCATTTCTATGCCATTCTGGAAAAGTAAAAGTATAAAGATTAAAAAACAAAAAACAAACAAACAAACAAACAAAAAACAGATCACTGGCTGCCAGGGACTGGGAATGCAGAGGGAGTTTGACTACAGAGGGGCAGAGGAGTGATAATTTGGAGAGATGGAAATGTTCTCTACCTTTAAGCAGTTTTTTTAATCAATTTTAGAGAGATACAGGAAGGGGAAGAGAGAGAGAGAGAGAGGGAGAGAATGAGAAACATTGACTTTTGTTCCACTTTTCTCTGCATTCATTGGTTGATTCTTATATGTGCCCTGACCGGGGATTAAGCCGACAACCGTGGTGTGTTGTTGTCTTGTGATACGATGATACGACTCTAAACTTTTATCAGAACTCATCCAAAGTACATACTTAAAATGGGTGTGTTTTATTGTATGTACCTTATACCTCAATAAAGTTGATTTTTAAAATCTCATCTCCCCCTGCCCCTCCCTGGCTGTGCGACTTTAGGCGAAGGCCCTAACCTCTCTGTGCCTTGAATAAAGGGAAGAGGGGGACGGGGGAAGAGGGACTGTGCATCCCGGTGGTTGCTGGAGTCTCGGGTCTCACCGTGGGCGCACACAAGGAACGTTTACAGACAAAAACAGAAGGGCTTCAGTGTGGAACTGGTGACAGAGACCTGAGCTGCTGACAATGGCCCCTGTGTCTCAGGAGGTCAGGTCCTGGGCTGAGCACTGTCAGACCTTACCTGAGTCCCTTTGGACCACTGGGCACTCTTTAGTTGACCTAGAAAAGCAAGCAGAGCCATCCCTGGGTCCCAGCGGGACAGCGTCAGGGGGCACAAGTCAGAGCATTTTAACAGAGCCTTGTTCAAAAGTCGGGTGGGCCGGACAGGCCTGGTCCCTGAGGTCTCAGCCGTTCGGGGCAGTGCCTGGTTGTACACAACAATGGCAACCCAGGACCCACCCTCATAGTTTCACACACGGGGAAGCCTGGCTGTCCCCAGATAGTGACATCCCTGAATGGTTGGGGGACACCTGACCCAGCCTATGAAGAGAAACCAGGGTGGGCTTCCTGGAGGAGAGGCTGCCCAAGCTGAGACCCAATATGTTTATTGAATACCTACCGTGCTCTGACTTGGATCTCAGAGAAAGAGGCATATTTTTGAGGCTGCAGTCGAAGGGCTGTTTGTGGGAGAGGTGCTGCTGAAAGCAAGGGTGCGGGTGGAGGCAGAGCCGTAGGAGATAAGGCAGGAGGGAGGGGGTGCCCAGGGCAGGAGCCTGGACTTTCTCCCGCTGACACCCAAGGTGGGAGCAGCTTCCTCAGAATCCATCCACGTGTGCAGGAGGGACCAGACAGGAGGAGGCCAGGGGACAAGGGAGATGAGGTGGCTCCCTGGGATGAGAAGACAGGGTCCTTGTCTTCTCAGTCCCACCAGACACCCTTCTGACCCAGTGCAGCTTCCTTGTTGCTACACCTTCAAGGCAGTGAGTCTTAGGTTTGCCAAGGAGGCATTTTTATTTTTCTTCAGCTCCTAAGACTTTCTGACCTCGTCGGGCGTCATTTCTTCAATTTTGTTAGTCTTTGCTCCTAAAGATCTACAATTACAAGTTTATTTGATCTTTTGATCCTTTGATTCCGGGACTCATTCATTCCGTAAATATTTACTGAGCCTTTATCCTGTTTTAGGTGTGAAGGATACAGACAAGAACAAAATGGGTGAAACTCCCGCCTTGGGGAAAACCGTGTTTACTGCCACATTCCAAGCTAGTTGTGAACATACAACTCTGTTTGATTCTGTCACCTGCCCTCTGAGAAACAGACTTGTGTTGTTCCCATCACACGAAGAGGAAGCAGGCACAGGGTTCTGGAACGTCTTATTTCTACAAGTCTGGGACTCCAGAACTCTTTGTCCCTAAGAATCTGAGGTCCTAGAATATTTTGTTCTAAAGACTCTGCTATGCTTAGATTCAAGGGGACGGTGGGCTGAGCCCGGAATTCAAACTGGAACTGCCGTGAGATCATGCACGCACGCATGCACACACGCCAGGATGACTCACACGTGAAAAGTCTATCCAGATGCAGCACCGGCAAAAAAGCGGGGCAAGTAGAACTCAGAGCGGACCTTGGGGATGGGAGTGAAAACTGGAGAAAGCCCACGGGGAAACTGGCCACGCCTTGCACAGCCAGACACACACGCACCGTGAGCCCCAACAATTCTGCAGTTGGATGATATAGGAAAACCCAGGCTCACAGGCACCAGGAGATGCACCTGGCATCGTTCAAAAGAGTTGGAAACTGGAAACCACTCACGTGCCTGTCAACAGGAGAAGGGATTGATAAATTGTTGCAGACCCAGGTGGGAGAATAGTATACAGCAAAGAAAATGGAAACACTCCAATAGATGCTGGAAAATGAATGAACTTCAGCAGCATAAAATGGAGCGGAAAGCCCTAGCCAGTGTGGCTCAGCTGGTTGGAGCACTGTCCCGTACACCAAAAGGTTGGGGGTTCGATTCCTGGTCAGGGCACATATCCAGGTTGCTGGTCGAATCCCCTGCTGGGGCACATATGGGAGGCTGCCAATTGATGTTTCTCTCTCTCTCTCACTCTCTCCCCTTTCCTTTCTCTTTAAAATCAATAAACATATATATATATATATTTTAATTTAGTGGAAGAAGCCAGATCCAGGAGGTTGTATGATAGGACTCTCTTTACTAAAAATTCAAAACTGTTGTGGTCAGATGTGTCTTCACAGGTACAAAAAACTACAAAGAAAAGCAATGGAGTCAAAAAGAATATGGGCCACCTGGAGGGAAGGGAAAGGCATGAGGTCCGAAAGAGGCGTGAAGGGGCTTCTGGAAATGGCAACGCTCTTGATCTGAACCTAACTGATCCTTTTACAACAGCTTGTGCAATGCGACATCATATTTTATGCAATTCTCCACAATGCGTTTCACAATTTTTGAATATATTTTTTCATCCCATGATTCCACACTTCTCTATTCCTCAGATGGCCTGGCTCTCCAGGCACTGAGGCCCAGGGCCTTGGCATGGGAGCCAGAAGCTGCAGCAGGGACCCGAGAGAAGACAAATGGAGATCTGAAACGCACGACACAGTTCGATTTTCCCAGAAGTGAGTAAATGTGCTGTGACTCCGTGTGACCGCAGGAGGCCGGAGTGGCAAGTTCAGAGGTGGGTAATGTCCAAAGTAGAAGGTACAAGCCAACCACCATCGCCACCTCCTGCAGAGGACCACAGCCAGGGCTCCATGTACCCATCCCTCCCCAGCCAGCCCAGAGCCAGGTGCTCCGTGGGCACAAGCCCACCCGCCGTGCCAGCCCCACACTCTCAGATGTGCCAACGAGCCTGCCCAGGGTGGCGCAGATGGGAGGAGGCAGTGCCGGGTGCTGCTCCAGACTTCCGACCCGGTTCCATGGGGTGGGGTAGCGGAGACATGCCTGCCTGGTCCTCACTCTTGTGGGAAGATGTTGGTTGGCAGGGATGACCCCGACTGGGACCGTGGTTGGGGACTTGGGGACGGGGAGGTGAGCCCAGTGCAGCCCAGGCTGAAATGAGGAAGAAGCAGGCATGACCTCAACTTTCCCAGGAGCTTGGGGGACTTTTGCCCCTGTATTTTTAGGCTTTGGTGGCCATAGTAGAGGCTGTGGCCTCGGGCTGGGAGGCAGAGACTTCCAGGGGAAAGACTGGCTGTTCCGCTAAGATGCTCCCTCCCGCAGGGAAGGGCCCCGTGCTCAGGCCCCTGGGCTGATGGAGGAGGCGTGCTTGCCGAACTTAACACTCAAAAAGCAGCACGGATCCCATGCAGGTAATCGGTAGTTCCTACTTCACTGCTGCGGACAAGACGATCCCCCTCTCCCAATCTCCCAGGGTGAGGACTGATTCAATGAGTCGTGACTCTGTGAGCAAGTCTGATGGAGGAGGCAGGACCCAGACTCACCGGCGGGGAGCGTCTGGCATGGCGGTGGAGGGGGCATGCTCAGTCTCTCCAGGAAGCTAAGGCCTCCTCCAATACTCATCCGAATGTCCCCTGCGAGAGGGCGAAACTGCCTCCCCTCAATTGGGAACCCCTGTCCTGGACACGCTGCCTCATCTTCAGGGAACTCCTAGTCTAAGGAGCAGCCTCCCACCCCGGGGGAGTTCCAAGGGCCCAGTCCAGATGGGAGAGGAATCACCCACTGGGAGAAACATCTAATCTGTGGAGAAGTCACCCCCTCACTCTCAGGGGACACCTGGGCCAGTGGGGCAGGAAGAACACAATTCAAGGGCCTCCCACACTGATGGGGACGTGTCCTCACCTCGGGGACCTGCCAGTCTGATGGTGGAGGCCTTCCTTCCACCCTTGGGAAGCTCTGGTCTGATGGGGAGGCAGCGTTTGGTCTCACGCATTCTCCCTCCTCCCTGCTGACTGAGCGGGCAGGGGCTCCCCCTGCCCTCACCTCCGTGGGGTATCCTAGAATCGGGGAACTCCTAGCAGAGGACACTGCAGTTTCCCAGCCCTGGGACTTCCCTTTACTTCTCAGCCCAAGATCGGGGCCTCACAGGGTCGGACATGCCTGCCCTGCACCTACCTGCTCGTTTCCCACCCCTGCCCCTGCCCCTCAACAGCAGTCATCGTGGTGTCCTACCCGGCTGCGGTGCCAGTGTGCCAGGCCTGGCAAGGGTTGATTCCATGCCTGACTCACCAGTGCCCCATTTGGGGAAGGAGGCAGCCATCCCCACCTCACTGGCCAGGCTAGGGGAGCAAGGTCCTCTCGGGCGGCTACACAGCTGCAGACAGGCAGAGGGGAAGGGAGACAGACCCAGGCTCCCAGGCTCGTCTCTCTGCTTATAGACGAGCCTGGCATATCAGCATATCCGTGCCTGGCTCCTGGACCGGCGGCTTTACTGCCAATTCACTGGAGCCTCTCAGCCATTGTGCTCTTATTCTCACAGCTCAGCGGGGGAAACCGAGGCCCAGAGAGATCAGAAGCAGCTCCAAAGCCACCCAGGCAGAGCCGATACTCACACTCCGATGTGGACTCTCTGAGTCCAGTGCACTGTCTCGGGTTAGGTCCTCCAGGAAGCAATGCCTGAGAAAGGGAAGGGGTGAGCGAGATGGGGCCGGGGAACGTCCAGGCCATGATGCCAGCTCCAGGGGGAGCCCCCGGAGCAGACACAGCCCGGCCTGCTAGAGGAATCCCACAGAAGCTGCCAGAGCCCCCTGCCCAGCCTGGCTCAGCCAACGGCCGGCGCTGTCCAGCGGACCAGACCTTGTCTGGGACTGGCGAGCTGAGGTGGACCTTGTGAGAGGCAAGGTGGGAGGCTGTCGGGCATCCCTGTGCCTGGTAGCTGGGCCTCGAGTCTGTTCTTGAAGGGATCCGAGCAGTGTCTCACAGCAGCACTCACTCTCATCTCTGGATTAATAATAGATTAATAATGGAAGAAATTATATCTTTCATTTACTGAGGGAACTTAACTCCAGGCCGGCCTGTGCCAATGGGTGTTAACTCATCTGCTGCTCACAACAACCCCGGGAGGCTGGCACTGGTTTTGCTCCCATTTTATAGAAGAGGAAACTGAGGCTCAGAGAAGGTAAGTCACTTGCCCGGGGTCATAAAGCTGGCAAGTGGCGGAGATGGGACTCAAACCCACACAATGAGACAGCGAGCCTCATTTACACATGAGGACACTGAGGCCCAGCATCACACTGCCTGACTGTCCACTGTCACGTTCCTGGACCCATCTGACCTACCCTTGACCTTCCGAGACACTAGTCCCTCAGCACCAGCCCTGTCTGATCAAGGCAGTGTGTGGGGGAGGGGGACAGGGTGTCCAGTCTCAAAGCAGGAAGTTGCAATTCTCTGACTCAGCTTGGTGCGTGCAGACCCAGCAAGAAGGAGAAAGGGGAAGATTAAGTCTTGGCCTCATCCCCAAGTGGGCTGATCCTGCTTGGTGCCAGGGGTTCCAGCAGCCGCCAAGGCCCCAGGGTGGGGAGGAACCAAGAGGTGCCAGCGGTGCTCCAGGAAGCTGTCCTGCACTCACCCCTGGGGGTGGGGGAGGGGCAGACTCAGGGATCAGAGCTGTCTGCAGACCCAGACCGGTCTTCCAGCCCAGAGCCCAGCTGGGGGGCTGTGTGACCTTGGGCAAGTCCCTCCCTCTCCGGCCTCACTCAAGGTGTCTGCCTTCCTGTCTGAAATTTACTTGCTCTCCCTGAGCCGCTCGGAGGTCTCACTCCGCTCTTCATGCACCTACTGCGCCAGCCCCAGGCCTGGAGGTGTGGGCCACGCTAACCTTCCAAGGTGCCCTTGGGCTGAAACTTTGCCTCTCTGTGCCTGTTTCCCCGCCACGACCACTCCTCCCCAGGGAATGAGGGTCTAGGATTGAGCTGGGAGGAGAGGCCTACGGCCTCTGGGACTAATGACCACCCCTCTGAGGTCAGCAGGTGCAGAAACCTGAGTGCTGGGGTCACAGAGACCTGGCCCTTAGGCCTTCTTGACCTTCGACACATGACCCCAGACAGTAACCTCACCCCTTGTGCCTGTTTCCTTCTCCTCCACAACATGGGGACTTTAGTTGAATTTTCCTCACAAACTTCCTAGTGGGAGCTCAGCCCAGAGTGAACGGAACCATCTTGCCTCACCTCTGGATGGAAAAGGGTGACAAGAAAGGCCTGGCCTCATGGGTCAAAGCAGGCAATGTGGAGATGAGAATGGGTACCATTCATTCACTCTGCACACCTGGTCTCACTTTATCTGCTCAACAATCCTACAAGGCGGGAGATATTATCATCCCAACTATAAAGTCACAACAAAGGCACAGAGAGGGAAAGCCACCTATCCAAGGTCACACAGCGAATACAGGGCAGAACCAAGACTCAAACCCATGTCTCTAAGCCCAGCATGCTAAATCCTGATTTCCTCCGTGAAATGGGTTCTGCTGTTGAAAATTGGGGTTCTTTGATGCTATGGCTACAAGAGGAACGACGATGGCCAGAGCAGCTACGTTGAATGGAGCACTTTCGACCCACCAGGCCCTGTAGAATGGAAGTGTTCTTTACTTGATTGAATCTGTTTTGTATATCAGGGTGTTTCACGGATAGCTGAGGCTCTATAGGTTAAGTCAGTAGGCTAAGGAAAGCAGCAGACACACTTGCATCCAGGCCTCAGCCGGAAGCAAAGCAGGACAAGGCCCAGCTCTGTCCTCTCTTCTTAAAAGGGGAAACTGAGGCTCCAAGAGCAAGAAATCTGCCCCAAGCCCACAGCCTTCTAGCTGGAACTTCATTTCCCTCTTGGTACCTTAAACAGGTACAATGTTGGCCCTTCCTTCCCCAGGTGGCTTGGGGGGAGGTTGGAGGGGGAAGAAAGCAGTCACAGAGAGGAGGAGATCTGAATGGGTTTACAAAAGGCAGCCTGAAGAAGGGAAAGTGGTTAGACCCCAAGCAGGACTTCCAGGCCTTCTCTGGGAAGTTTCTGGGACTCATCCAGGGGCTGCCCCTGCCAGCAGGGGGCCTCCACAGGTCAAGGTCCAGAGAGGGGAGACCCTAGTCCTCCCCGCCTGGGGTCAGGGTGTCAGGGGGAAAAGGAGGGGGTAACCATCCAGGTTCCGCATCCTCCATTCCCGACACTGAGGGAGGTGGCTGTGGGAGCTGGGACTTTCCTGGGCAGCTGAAGATTCTGGGAAATTAGAGGCAGCTGCAGGGCGGGGCTGACTCCAGGCCTCCCTTTTCTTCCCTCCCCTGAGTCCCTCCTGGTTCCCCAAGCCCGCCTCCCTTCCCTCCACCCCCAAGGAGGCCCACCTCCAACTGCTCCTCCTCCCACAGACAGTGCCTCCACCCTCAGACCCTCAGACCAGTTCCCTCAGATTCACCTCCTCCCTCAGACCCTCTCCCAGTCTCTCCCTTCAGATCCTTCTCTTGCCCCAGCTCTCTCCTCCTCCTCCCTCAGAGCCCCTGTCCTCACTCGGTCCCTCTCAGGCTTTCTCAGACTATGTCCCCTCCCTCAGACTATTTCCTTCCCTCTCCAACCTGTCTGCCCCCTTCAAAACCTCCTCCCTCAGACTCTTTTTTTAAAATATTTTATTTATTTATTTTTAGACAAAGGGGAAGGGAAGGAGAAAGAGAGGGAGAGAAACATCGATCTGTGGCTGCCTCTCACATGGCCCCCACTGGGGAACCTGGCCTGCAACCCAGGCATGTGCCCTGACTGGGAATCGAACCAGTGACCTTTTGGTGCACAGCCCATGCTCAATCCACTGAGCCATACCAGCTGGGGCCCTCAGACTCTTTCTATCCCTCATCCATCCTCAGACTGGGAACCACCAGCCAGCACCCTCTCCCTCAGCCTTTCCAAGCCCCCTCGGGGCCAAACGCAGCCGTCCCCCTCCCCAGTCCTGCCTGGGCCTGAGCGGTGGCTCCACCTGCCACAGGATGCCAGTGAGTGGGGTGTGGGAGGACCTTGGGTGTCCTTCCAATCCTGCCTCCTAGGGTCACCACCTCTATGAGCCCTGCCCCCCTGAGGCTCTGCTTCCCTTTTCTGTCCTGGAGGGTCATGCTCTACATCCCACCCACCCCCCCGTGTTTGAAAGTCCCCAGAGATGAAGGCTAGGGGGACAGGGACTTCCAAGCTCTCCTCTTGTTCTGGCTCCCACAACACTGAGAGGCAGGGGTCGGCATCAGCCCCAGTTGCCAGAACAAACTGAGTCTCAAGAGGACTTGTCTGAGGTCCCCAGGAAGCAAAGGGTGGAGGTGAGATTTGAACTCGGCTCTTGCCCGGAGATGTGTCCCCCCCCCCCCCCGCCCCTTACAGGGGGTTGAGAAGGAGATCCAGAGAGAGTCAGAAAGAGGACAATGAGGAAGAGGTCAGGCCTCTCTCTGTCCACAGCGGCTCCTCACATCCCGGGTCAATGATCCTTTGGGGTGGAGCCCGAGTCCCGGGCAGTCATTTCCTGGGGACCGGGACCCCACACCCAATTTCGGGGTTCCCGAGAGACACTGCCTGAGAGACAGAGACACAGATACCAGGAGACAAAAAGAGAGAGGGCAGGCCGCAGACAGCCAGGGATGTAGGGACAGAGCTGCAGACACGTGGGGAGACGCACAGAGAGAAGCCGCGTGCCTCCTGGGGTGCAGCCCCCATTCTCCAGTCCTTCTAAGTCCCTAAAACCTTCCCCTCCGCCTACTGTAGCTCAGTGACCCGGACTCAACCCCAGCGACGGCCCCGCCCCCAGGGAAATCCGGGAAAGCCCCGCTCCGCTGGGGCCCCGCCCCGGGGTGGGGAGCAAGGCGGCGGGGGCGGGGCGGGCAGAGGACGGCCTCCGCCCCTCCCCCAGCCCCGGCCCGCCTCTGAGTCACGTCCCCCAACCCGCCCGGCCTGTTCCTCACCCACCAACCCCGCCCAGGCCCCGGAGGGGGCCTGGGCTGGGGGAGGGGGAAGACAGATTCCCCACCCCCGCCCCCGTGCCCTGGACTTTGGTCGCTCCGAGGCTGGTCTGCGTCTCTGCGTCTCTTGCTATCTCTCTGTGTCTCTTTTCCTGGGTCTCTCACGGTCTCTGTGCCTTTGTCGCCAAGTCTTTTTCTCTGTGCATTTTCAGGATTCCCGGCGCCCGGGGGCACGGGCTGGGCGCAGGGACCTCGCGGGGAGAGGCATATTCAGCGTTCCTCTGCAACCCCCACCGCATTCTCCCCACCCCCTGAGAAGTTCAGACTCCTGGCTGGGGAGGCACACGGGGCAGGCGAGGGGTAGGGGGCGCAGGGATGGGCGGGGAGTGGGGGGTGGCGCAGAGGCAGGCGGGGTGGGGCGCAGGGGCGTCCGCCGGGACAGCGCGTGCCCTGGGTGCGTCTTTTCGCTCCCACTAAGGAGGAAACGGCTCAGAGGGGAAGTGCGTGGTCAAGGTCACCTGGGGAGGAAGTGGGAGTCGGGACTCGAACCCTCACCCTAGCTACCCTAGGGAGTCATGAAATTGTTTCCCTTGGGGAGAGACTGAGAAGCAGAGAGCACTGGACGGCCAAAACGATTGTGACAGATGAAAAGAGACAGTAGAGTCAGACACAGTGGGGACAGATAGGGACAGGGATAGAGATTAGACTGAAGGAGAAACTCGGAGACTGAGAGACGCCTATCCAGACGGCAAAGCCACAGAGAGGCAGGGCTGCAGAGACTGAGAGAGGCAGAAACAGAGACATACAACCAGAAAGACAAAAACACAGAGACAGCGGCTGAGAGAGGCCTGCAGTCGCTGGGGTGGGGACCCCCCGCAACCGCGCTCCGGGCCCAGGCTCAGGCACCCTGGGAGCCGGGGAGCCAAGGGGGGCGGGCGCGGGGCGCGGCTCGGGCGGGGCTCACGGCGGGCTGATCCTCGGGGCTACGGGAGCGGCATTGGGTCCAGGAAACCCCTGGAGCGGATGGGTGGCCCCGGGGGGGGCCGGGGGCGTGGAGGCGGGCGGCCGGCACCGCCCCGACCGACAAAAGTCCCTTCAGTTCAGCCAGCGGCAGAGGGGAAGTCCCGGCGCCTGGCTCAACCTCCCTCGGTGCTGCCGAGCCGAACTGCGCTCCGGCCGCACTCTCGGCCGCCGTCCCAGGCGGCCCCATGCCCCGATGCCCCACGGGGGCCATGGACGAGGGGCCCGTGGACCTGCGCACCCGGCCCAAGCCCGCCAGACTCCCTGGCGTGCCGCTGCCGCTCCGCAAACGCCCGCTGCGCGCGCCATCCCCGGAACCTGCGGTCCCCCGCTGCGCTGCGGGCCCCTTTGTCACCCCGGATCCCCTACTTGGCGGTTCCAACACGCCGGCCGTCCCCGCGCCCCCCCACGGCCTGGCCCGGCCAGAGGCCATCTACTACCCGGGTGAGTGTCTCTCTCTGGTCAAGGTCGGACTGGGGGCCAGACAGGGCACAGGGTCACCTGAACCAGAGTGTGGAGTTCAGAGACCGTTGTAGGGAGCTGAGGGAGCAGAGGGACAGAAGGACAGGAGCCAAAGTCCCAAAACACACATAGGGGACTCCTGGGAAGGTGGGGGGCCCTGAGTTCCCAGGGATGCAGATATGGGAACATCAGGGAGCATCGCCTTGGGACAGAGATATGGGGGCCCTAGGAAGCTGGGAGTCAGGGGCCCCTGAGGGACAGAGCCTATAGTCTAAATGCTACACATATGGGGACCCAAGGGACAGTGCCCATCAGTACAGATTTGAGGTGTCAGAGAATCAAGGAGGCAGAGCCTGAAGTTTCAGGAACACAGAATTACAAACTCTTTTGCAGAAGCCAGATCACTAGGCTTATGAGGCATCAGTGCTCTGCCCAAGACACTGAGGTACTTGGTATCCGGATTTGTGGGATCAACGGGAGTCAAAGGAATAGAGGCTGGGTTCAAAGGATCTTAGGGATCCCAGATGTCAAAATCTCAGGAACCAAGACATCAGGGGGCTCTGGGAATTAGGAGAACAAAATTATAGTTCTGAGCACCCCATGTCTGGCACCACAGGGATCCAAGGAAACAGACCCAGATCCTGGGGTCCTGACGAGCCAACAGCAGAGGGGTCCAGGCTTCTGGGCACCCAGTTGTGTGTGTTTAACAGGGATCAGGGTTTCATCTGGGGTCACAAGACTAGATGGCGGTATTAGAGGACTTGGGGACTGAGGATTCTAATAATAGGGGACAAGACTGGGGAAATCTGGGACTCAAGAAGTTAGGGCCAGGTCCTGGCTGGTGTGGCTCAGTGGATGGAGCACTGGCCTGAGAACCAAAGGCCGTTGGTTCGGTTCCCAGTCAGAGCACATGCCTGGGTTGATGCACAAGAGGCAACCATACATTGATGTTTCTGCCCCTTTCTTTCTCTCTTCCCCTCTGCCTAAAAATAAATAAATAAAATATTTTTAAAAAAGAAGTAGTTAGGGCCAGGATAAAAGATTCTGGGGTCTTCAGGCAGAAGTCCTCGGGGCCGCCAAGGCCTGATATTGGAGATACTGGGACCAGGAAACTTGGGGGCAGTAAGGAATGGGGGCCCTCAAGAATCAGGAGGCTACAGATAAGGCCAAACACCCTTCTTCCCATCTGTCTCTGTCCCTGATGACAAGGAAGGGCCATCCCCTGCCACAGCTGTGCCCACCTCACCATCCCCAAGTGGCCCCCAAAGGGACAGAACCCCATCTAGGGCCTCCAGACCTTTCCCAGTTTCAGCACCTTCCACCTCATTGGGGTCCAGCCTGAAGCTGTGCAGGCAGGGGCCCTGCCACAGCCTGCCCTTTCCCGTTCCCCAGGTGAGAACCCAGGCCTCAGCTTTCCCCATCTGTGTGCTGGGTAGACACAGATTTTCTGCTGTCAGGGTCCCGCCTTTAAACAGGTGATCTGAACAGGCTTAAACCCCCTCTCACCTGCTGACCCACCCCTCTTCCCAAGTGCTCTAGCCATCCAACAACGCCCTACTTCATCCATGACTTCACCTCCCTAAGCCACACATTCACTCGGCAAACAAACCTTGAGTTCCCTCTGCTGGCTGACGATGGGGTTCAGTCCTTAAGGGGCTCTTTGCCTAGCAGGAGAAAGGGGTCTGGAACTTGAAAAGATGAGTGAAAGTGAGAGTGACAAGGCCTGGGGGGCACAAATTCGTGGGTGGGGGGCAGGAGTTGTGGGAGCCCAGAAGTGGAACGTGGGAAGGCAGTTTGTCCTGGGCCAAAGAGCAGCTGACACTGTAGGAGTGGCGGCCTGGAAGCAGGGACCAAGTTGTGGGCCTGTGGGCTTGGCCTAACCCATGTCCTTCCTCTGCCCAGGACCTTTACTGCCCTTGTACCCTACCCCGACCATGGGCTCCCCCTTTCCTCTGCTGAGCCTGCCTCCGCCCCTCTACCCCATGGTGTACTCGATGGAGCACCCCCTGTCAGCCGACATCGCCATGGCCACCCGTGCAGATGAGGACGGAGACACGTGAGTAATAGTCCCCCATGAGTGGGGATGCAAGTGGGAATGGGGAGGCCAGGCCAGCCCTCCACCAGCCTCACCCACCACAGCTCAGGGGTGCTCAGCTTGGCTGTTCTAGTCAGCTCCACCATTGGCTGTGTGTCTTTGAGCAAAACCCATTCCCTCTCTGCACCTCAGTTTCCCCTTCTGAAAAATGGGCACCCTGAGAACACTGACCCCTCAGTCCTGTCTTTGGAGCAAGGGGCTTCAATTTTTTTATCACGCTGCAAAAATGAGACATTTCATTGATTTATTATATGGCTTATGCATGTTAAGCTCCTAGTACTGAGCCTGGTAAATTGTGAGTGTTCAATAGCTATTAATTAATGTTATTATGGTTATTATTTTATATTAGACCCAGTACAAGCACACACATGTAAACCTGAAATAAAAATCACACCAAAGTATAGTCACCCTCCGTGGGATCACCGTACATGGAATCTACTTTACTGTTTTCTGTTCTAGAGTATTTCATTGTTTTGTAGTCATAACTCACTCAATTAATTTGACAATCTCTTAAATTGTTTTCACAAATCCCATGGTTTTATCACCTGCAGTTTGAAGAACATATTCTTGAGAAATCCTACATGGGAGGGGTTAGCCCGCTGCCTAGCACATAGGAACCACTCAACATACTCTGCCATCCTGCTTATAATTCTACCTACCTCCGTTTGAATCTCAGCTGGCCACTTTCTCACCCCTCTCTGCCTCAGTTTCCCTCTGTAAAAAAAAAAAAAAAAAAACAGCCGGGAACCATAAGGTAGCAGGGCTCTCTGAGGTGGAAATGAGATGATTTCTCTACAGCGCGTCTGTCTGGGGGAATTGGTTTGGGGACTTCGAACCGCAGGGACGGACAGATTGAACTGGCCTATCTCTGCAGAGAAGGGGTTGGGTGGGGAAGCGACTCCACTCCTGCTTCACTGCTGGTTGTGAAGGTGACTTCACACCCCTGAGCCTCAGTTTCCCCATCGGGAAATCCGCAGCTCAGAATAGCATCTATCACAGCAAGGGTTCAGGGCAGCGATGAAGCGTGTGGAACAAGGCCCGGTGCACAGTAGGTGCTCAGCACACGGGGGTGGATGTAGTTGGAACAGAGCTCCCCCGCTGGTTGTGGGCCACGGTGTGCACCCAAGCAGGAGAAAGTGTCCGAGATAAAGGGCTGGACGAAGCTAGTTTCTTCCCCCGCTGGCTACCTCTGGGGTCCTCGGTGAAACATTTCATGTGTCTCTGCCCACAGGGGTGAGTTGTTTGTAACCTGTGAAAGCAGGGTGCAGGAGAACCTACCCCCGTGCCCCACCCGCCCTCCCCCGCTCTCTCCATCTCCCGCCTCTTCCCCCCTCTCCCCCAAAGCAAACACTTCTGCCTCAGCTGCTCGTCCGGGGAAATCCCTTCCCGCAGAACTTAACCGCAGCCCAGCTGCTCTGCCTCCCCCACGTCAGCACCCGTCACTCACTCGCAGCCTCCCCCTCCCGGCTCTCCCTCTAACCTTAACCCCTTCCGCTGGGGCTGAGGCTTTACCGGAATGGGCAGCTGGCGGAGCCTGGGGGCGGGGGAGGAGGACGCGCTGAGTCTGGGCCCCCAAAGCTGCAAAGCCTGCTTGGGAGGTTAGACTTCTAGGGACTGAAGGGAGCAAGACTCTCAGGGTGTCTGGACCCCCAAGAGGTTGGGCACGGGCAAGCCGGAAATCTGGGTCTCCAAGAGAGGGGGGAAGGCGAGTACTGAGTCCCGAGAAGGGGGCACTGCACCCCTTGACCTCTGAGGGGTAAGGAACAGGGTGCAGGGCAGCTTGGGGATCTAGAAGTGACAGTGACTGGAAAGTCCGTATCAGCCAAGAGGTAGGGTCCCAAGAGACGCTGGAGGTGGATGCTAGGATAAGGAGCCACTTGGAGTCTGAGCCCCGAAGGGTGGAGTTCCAGGGGGGCCCCCAGGCTGGAAGCCTTGGGGTTTTTCTCCCCAGAAAAGTGAGGTCTCTTTGAGTTGAGCTCCCTTCCCTCCACCCCCTTGGAGGATGGAAGTCGGGGTGCCGGGGGTGGCCGGGGTAGATCCCCGGCGGGACAGGCTTCCCTCCCCCGGGAGCAGGAAGCGGAGCCCCGCCCCGCAGACCTGTTACTGGAAGTCCGAGGGCAGGGCCGCCCCTCCCGTCCCCACTTCCTCCAGCCCCGCCCCACCCCCTGCGGCCCGCGCGTTTATGGGAACTCAGGCCTGGACGGTTTCTCTGAAATCATTCGCTGCGTCTGCCCTCACTTAACCCCGCTCGTCCGTGGAGGGACCCAGGCGTCGTCCTGAGAGATGAGAGAGGGAAGGGACCCCTTTTCAGGGGTCCAGGTCCGGCCCCTCGTCCAACATTTTTTTTTTAATTGGACTTTCAAGCATCAGGATCCAGGTTCAGCTTTTCACCTGCATAGTATCCTCCTGGGAGAGAGACTATACTTCACGAAAGAGAAAACCGAGGCTCAGAAGGGCCCCGTGACTTTGCCCTAGGCATACAACTAGGGAGGATTGACAGCCCAGTCTGCAACCCTGAACTCTTTAGCAGCCCCTCCCCTCAAAGCCCTCCGGGCTGCAGAATTTCTCCATCCAACCCCAGCACTTAGGGAGCTTGTTTAAAATGGTGGATCCAGGATGCCCATTCCACAGTCACCAAGCCCTAGTCCCTAAGCACGCAGTGGTGGGTGAGAAAGCAGCTGATCTAGTAGTACATGGACTTGGAGGAAAGGTTGTCTCAGGCAGCGTACTTGGACTCAACCTTGGGCTCTCAGTGCTGATGTCCCCAGGCCCTAAGCAAATAGGCCTTGGCCCACACACAGTCATCCTGGATTGCCCTCCCACTTGAAGTGGCTGTTCCAGGTGGGGGGCCCGGGAAAGCTGGCAGGAAGTTCACACGCTGGGCAGAGGGAGAAGTCAAGTGGCCGTGTAGTCTCACGAGGCCTCAGCTGGGCCTCAGCCTTCCACAGGGCATGTTGCAGCTGGGATGGCCTTTGCAGTTGAGCCGGAAGGCTGGGCCCTCTATGCCGGACACTAAGCCACCGGGTAGTGGCCGCTCCCCTCATGACCTGGGCAAATAGTGCTTTTCAGCAGAGGGTTATTCCCAGAGAATGCTGAGAGCTGACAACCTTCCCAGAAGCTGGGGAAGAAGGGGGGATCTGGGTGGCAAAGCCCAAACTTCGGAACAGTGACCACATCCCAGTTCGTCCTGCCTCCCTTGTGGGCAAAACTTCCTCCGTGGATGAGTAGATACTCTTGCGGCTGAATGTGATGGAAAGTCACGACTGATGGAGACCTCAGTGGCATCTAGTTTATTCCCACTCATTTCACAGATGAGAAAACGGTGGCCCAAAAAGGGTGGGGGTGGGGGGGACATGGTCACCGGCTTCAGGAATGGCCAGGGATCACCAACGTGGATTCATTGATTGGCAGCACATGTTGAGAAAGTGCCTGCTCAGCACCACTCGCGTCCTAGGCACTGAGCAGCGACCGAAGCAGACCAAACGCCCTGCCCTGGTGGAGTTGGCCTTCTAGCAGGGGGGATTCAGACAGGAAACAAGTCCATTGTATGATGTTAGGTGATGATGTAGAGAAAAATGAAGCACGATGCGAGGGAGGAGGAGCATGCTGCTGCCATACCAGTTTAGCAGAGGCCTTGCAGGTATCTGGTGGAAGAGTGTTCCAGACTGAGGACAGCCAGTGCAAAGGCCCTGGGGGGCAAGCATGCTTGTTATATTTGAGTAACAGCAAGGAGGCCAGTGGTCAGAGCAGAGCAGATGAAGACGAGGTCATAAGGATTGAAGAGGGCCCTGGCTGGTGTAGCTCAGTGGATTGAGCACAGGCCTGTGAACCAAAGGATCGCGGTTTGATTCCCAGTCAGGGCACATGCCTGGGTTGCAGGCCAGTTCCCGGCAGGGGACGCATGAGAGGCAACCATACATTGATGTTTCTCTCCCTCTTTCCCTCTCTCCTTCCCTTCCCTTCTAAAGATAAATAAAATGTTCAAAAGGATTGAAGAGGGAGGAGGCAAGATTACACAGCGCCTTTGGGTTACATGAGGACCTGACTCTGGGCAGAAGAGGGGGCAGGGCCTGACTTCGGGTCTAATAGGGTCCCTCTGGCTGCTACGCCGGGAGACACACAGTAGGGCCATGGTGGAAGCAGGGAAGCCGTTGAGTACAGGAGATGGTCCAGGAGGAAGATGCTGGTGGCTGAATCAGGATGGAGGGAGCGGGGGTGGGAGAAGTGATTCGAATCTGGAGATGCTTCCCAAGTATCCCACATGTATTGAAGTTACACTGTTAAGAGTGTGGGGGTGAGAGCTGACCAGCCCCTGATGTTCCTGACCCTCACCCCCAGGCCACTCCACATTGCGGTGGTGCAGGGTAATCTGCCAGCTGTGCATCGGCTCGTCAGCCTCTTCCAGCACGGAGGCCGGGAGCTGGATATCTACAACAACCTCCGGCAGGTGAGGCTGGGGGCCTGGGGACTCAAGACTTCTAAATAAGAAGGGCTCTTGAATCGAAGGGAGGAGGTGCTCCAGATTTCTGGTTCCCGAGTAAGATTGGAGCTGGGGGTCAGGACTGGGAAATTTGGAGGGCGGCAGGACTGGGCCGCAGGGCAGGACACAGACCCCTCACAGTCTGTGTTCCCCAGACACCGCTACACTTGGCTGTGATCACCACTTTACCATCTGTGGTCCGCCTACTGGTGACGGCTGGTGCCAGCCCCATGGCACTGGACCGCCATGGCCAGACAGCAGCCCACCTGGCGTGTGAGCACCGCAGCCCGACCTGCCTCCGGGCCCTGCTGGACAGCGCAGCCCCAGGCACGGTGGACCTGGAGGCCCGCAATTATGACGGTGAGTACCGACTCGGGCGCAGAGTGGGGTTGTCTGGCAGGACCTGGCGTCCTTTTCGGGTTGCAAAGTCCCAGGACCATAGTTGACTGAGTCTCCTTCTCTTCCAGGGCTCACTGCCCTGCACGTGGCCGTAAACACCGAATGCCACGAAGCAGTGCTGCTCTTGCTGGAGCGCGGCGCGGACATCGATGCAGTGGTGAGCGAGAGAGCGCGCGCCCGTGTGGGGCCAAGAGGGGCGGGGCCCAAAGGGGGCGGGGCTGGCGTGGGAGAGCGGCGGCCAGGCCGGTGCGGCTCCGGGTCTCCAACACGACCGAGACGCTGGGCCCAGCGTCAGGATGCAGACGGTCAGCTGTTTGGTCATAGCTTGGAGAGACTCAAGGACCTTCCCCCCCTGCCGCAGGACATTAAGAGCGGCCGCTCCCCACTCATCCACGCCGTGGAAAACAACAGCCTGAGCATGGTGCAGCTGCTGCTCCAGGTGGGCACGGCCCTGCCCCTGGCCTCTCACCTCCCCTTTCCTCCGGCATCAACTCACCATCGCCCCCGTCCTTCTAGGCCTCACTACGACAACCCTAAGACTTTCCCCTCTAGGCTGCGAACTTACTATCCTGGGTCCTCTCCTGTCGCTCCTCCGCCCCCCAAACGGTCCAGGCCGCGTCCAGCCAGAGCTTTGCTGACCCTGCTTTCCGGCTTTGGCCCTGTTCCCGCGCTGTCCTTCCGCCCAGACTCGACCCTGAACCCTTCCCTTCTCTGACTCCGCCCCTACTTCGGCCGGACCTCGGAGACCAGCTCTGGTTGATTCAGCGCTGCCTGCCCAAGCCCGCGCTGCCCCGCCTCGGGTTCTAGCTCCCACCCTTCTCTATCCCCCGCCCCTCCCTAGGCCCCGCCCCCGTCACCCCACCCCCGGCCCGGGTCCCGGCCGGCCGCGGTGGTCCTGACGCGCCCCTCCAACCCCGCAGCACGGCGCCAACGTGAACGCTCAGATGTACTCTGGCAGCTCGGCGCTGCACTCGGCGTCGGGCCGCGGGCTCCTCCCGCTGGTGCGCACGCTGGTCCGCAGCGGCGCGGACAGTGGCCTCAAGAACTGTCACAACGACACGCCACTCATGGTGGCGCGCAGCCGCCGGGTGAGTGCGCGCGCTGGTGGAGGTTAGGGGCTGGGGGAAAGGCTCTTCCCGAGCGCGTGTCCGTAGATGTGTGCGTGTGCAAGGGAGCAGCCACTTGCGTGTGCGTCTGTGCCAGTGCGTGGAAGGGAGCGGGTGATGCGTGGGTATGAGGTCCAGCAGGGAGGCAAGACTGAGGCACAGAGAAAGCAAGCAACCTGCCCACCTTCACATACTGAGAGGCGGCGCTCGCCCTGAGGTCTCAGAAGAGAGTCGAGGTGGAGGAGGGAGTGGCCTGGTGGTGATCCCCCTTGTTCCTACAGGTCATCGACATCCTGAGGGGGAAGGCCACGCGGCCTGCGCCTGCATCACAGCCAGAACCCTCCCCAGACCGAAGCGCCACCACCTCCCCTGAAAGCGGCAGCCGCCTCAGCTCCAATGGTGAGAAACTGGCTCCCAGCCTCCAGCCCCTCAGCTCTCTCTTGCCTCAGAACCATCCAGGAGTTGGGGCCCACTGCCCCCTTCCTCTGGATCTGGCCTCTCACTGCCCTCACCCTGCTCTCTCTTCTTTCCACAGGTCTTCTGTCCGCATCACCATCCTCCTCACCCTCCCAGTCTCCCCCCAAGGACCCCACTGGATTTCCCATGGCTCCCCCCAATTTCTTCCTTCCTTCCTCATCTCCACCTGCCTTCCTGCCCTTTGCCGGGGTCCTCCAAGCTCCTGGCCGGCCAGTGCCCCCCTCCTCAGCTCCAGGAGGCAGCTGAGAGGGATGGGGGGGCAGATCTTGGACTCATGAGGAGGGACCTCCCTGCCCTGTGGAGTCACCCCTCCTGGAAACTGTGAAGATCTCACTCTGCCCCCCCCCACAGTGTTCGGAACCAGGATTTGCACAGAGGCACATGTATTCACCCCCTTTTCTGAACAGATATTCCCCATCTGGTCCCCTTTCCCTCATTATTCTCAGGCCCCCATCTCCCATCTGGAATTCCACCCGAACATTTATTTCCTTCTCCCCTTCCAGAGCTGGTGGACCCAGGGAACAGCCGCTCCCCTCTGCCCCCCACTCGTGATGAGGGAGAGACGAGCTGTAGCCAGGCACTTACAACAATGTAAATTATTAGGCATTTTTGTTAGATTTCTTTTGTAATAAACTATTTTTGTACCATATCCCTGGCTTGTCTGGATCTCCTTCATGAGGCGGTCTGGAGGGAGTGTGTTTGTGATGCATCCAGCCAGTCCCAGGAGCGAGTGGCCCGTGAGTCTCAGGCCAACAATGATGTGTGTAGGTGACTATGGGCTTCCAGTATGTTTGAATGTCCTGTCATTGTGTCACTGTGCCATTGTTTCTGGGGATGACATAATATGTGACATTATTCCAGGGGCCCAGATTCTCCTGGGTGTGTGTGTGTGTGTGTGTGTGTGTGTTTCTGAGTAGTGCTACAGCTGACTGTTGTGTGCCTCTGGTTGTCGTGGGATCTCTGTACATGGGCATTTGTAGGACCTGCAATCATCATGAGATTGTTTCTGTGTGACTGTCTCACCGGATGTGTCACAGTTTACTCAGTGGCTCCAGGCCTCCTTGATATGCAGAGTCTGCATCTGGACTTGGGACACATCCCAAGTGTGAACAGATCAGGGCTGTGTTCACTTCCTGTTACCACTGTAACAGCACCCTGCACATTCAGTGGCTGAAAACAGCACAAACAGATTCTCTCGCACTCCTGGAGGTCAAAAGCACAAAATCAGCTTCACTGGGCCAAAGTCAAGGTGATGGCAGAGCTGGTGCCTTCAGGAAGCTCTAGGGGAGAATTCCTTCCCTTGCATTCTCCAGCTTAAGAGGAAGCCTGCATTCCTTGGCTCATGGCCCCTTGTTTGTGTCTGCAACCTCCAGCTTCCATCTGGACATCTCCTGCTCAGATCTGCCCCCCTGTGGAGGACCCTGTGATTACATTGGGTCCACCGACGAGAATCTCCCCATCTCAAGATCCTTAATTTCATTACACCTGTGAAGTCCCTTTGCCATGTAAAGTAACATCACAGATTCCAGGGATGAGGACAAGGATATCACATCCTTGGGAGCCTTTCATCGGCTGAATCAGAGCCAACATCCCCAGGAGGACAGAATACGAATAAGAGATTTGTTACAGGGATTGACATTCAGGAAGGGAAGATAGACGCACAGTGGTGACAGCAAGGACCAGCTGGAACCCTCCCCAGGAAGGACTGGAACTCCATCAGTCCCCGCTGCCCCAGCCTTGAAGAAAGGGCTGTCCTTCGGGAGAAGCTGGTGACCTTGGTCCCATTGTATTGGTGACCATATGGTCTTGTGTTTTTGAGTGATGGTGAGTGTTGTATTTTTTTTTTTTTCAATCTGGGGCCTCCCTGGGCCCCTGTGTCTTCGTGGGTCACTTGTGGCACTTGTGAACATTTCTGCTGCCATGACCCCTAGCACATGTTGCCTCTGTGGGGCCAACATATTCCTGGGAGGCGCTGTTGAGTTCCATGAATGTCTGTGTGTGTGTGTGTGTGTGTGCGCGCGCGCACGTGCATGCGTGTGAACTTGTGTACACAAGTCCATGTACACACGTCCATGCACACCCACTCTGGGTCAGCTCTGACTGGGGAACCTGTCCTTGCCTGGGCCTCCTGACTTAGGTGGCCTGGCACCTTTGTGCCTGTTGGTGACACTGTGCTTGGGTTTCTGAACCCATCTCTGGACTGTGGTGTCCCCAGAGCTGCCCAGCCTAGAAGGTACACTGGTTTCCTGTGGCTGCCGTAACCAGTACCCACAGGCTTGGTGGCTTAAAACAAAAATTTCTTGTCTCATAGTTCTGGAGACCAGAAGTAGAAAACCAAGGTGTGGGCAGGGTCATACTCTCTCTGAAGGATCTGGGGAGGATCCTTCCTCGCCTCCTCTGGCCTGTGGCTGTGCCACCCCAATCTCTGTCTCCAGCTTCCTAAAGCCTTTTCCTCCATGTGTCTGTGTTTCCTCTTTGGTCTCTTGGTTAAGATTGTATTTATTTATTTATTTATTTATTTATTTATTTATTTATTTCTAAACAGAGAAGGAGGGAGAAGAAAGAGAAACACCAGTGTGTGGTTGCCTCTCACATGCCCCCTACCAGGGACCTGGCCCACAACCCAGCATGTGCCCTGACTGAGAATCGAACCAGCAACCCTTTGGTTCACAGGCTGGAGCTCAGTCCACTGAGCCACACCAGCCAGGGCTCCTCTTCTGTCTCTTGTCTTATAGAGACACTCATCATTGGATTTAGGGCTCATCTAAGTAATTCAGGATGACCCCATCTCAAGATCCTTATCTTAAGTACATCTGCAAAGACCCCTTTTCCAAATAAGGTCACATTCACAGGTTCTGGGGACATATCTTTGCGGGGGCCACCATTCAATCCACTACGTAGGGTACCGTTGGGCGCTGCAAGCAGCTGTGCGAGAGAACTTTCCACTTGGCAATCCCACTACCTGCGCAACAACTGATTGTCTCTCCCAGCAGCACCAGGTCTGCTTCGCTGCGGCTGCCCTGCACACAGCGGCCAGCACGCTGTCTGGTGCAGAGCAGACCCTTGAGAAGTGATGGTAGAATGAGTGAGCATCTCTGCACTGTGTTGTGGGGTCTGCGGTTCTTTGTGGCTGTGTCTGGTCAATTTTTTTTTAATCCACACCCAAGGAAATATGTTCATTGGTTTTTAGAGAGAGGGAGAGAGAGAGAGAGAGAGAGAGAGAGAGAGAGAGAGAGAGAGAGAGATGGATTGGTTGACTCCTGTATGCATCCTGATCTGGGATCGAACTCACAACCAAGGTATGTGCCTGTACCAGGAACTGAACCCACAACTTTTCAGTGTACGGGACAATGCTTTCACCAACTGAGCCACCCGACCATGGCACACTGTGTGACCAATCTGAGGGTGTGAACAGAAATGCAAATATTAGCAGCCACTGACTGACATGATGACGCCCATACTCCAGGTGAGAAAAGCGAGACACAGAAAGAGTGAGTCTCCTGTCCAAGCCCAAGTCTGCTGCCTCCAGAGCCCACATTCCTAATCACAGGGGCCTCCTGCCTCTCAGGAAGGGGGTGTGTGGTAGCGTCTGTCATTTTCAATGTGTGCGTGCAGCAGCACAGCAGTGTGAGGATGTGCACCTGCGTGTGTGTGCGACCACAAAGGGCGTAAATAATGCCAGGCATGCCACCCAGGGCACAAGCCCTGGAGTCAGAACTGAATTCAAGTCCTGCCCTTCTGCTTCCTAGCTGTGTGGCCTTGGTCAGACGACATCACAGCCCTGATCCTCAGTCTCCTCATCTAAAAAACTGAGGGCGGCCCTGGCTGGTGTGGCTCAGTGGATTGAGCACCAGACTGTGAAGCAAAGGGTCGCCAGTTCAATTCCCAGTCAGAGCACATGCCTGGGTTGCAGGCCAGGTTCCCCGGTGCAGGTCGCATGAGAGCCAACCATGCACTGATGTTTCCCTCCCTCACTGTCTTCTTTCTTTTCCTTTTGTCTATAAATAAATAGAATCTTTAAAAACAATAACTGAGGGCACAGTAATAGCATTTACCTTGTAGTGTTGTTGTGAGGATTCAACTTGAATGGTATGTGTACAGCACTTCTAACAGGGTATAGTGCTGAGAAAGAACTTGATATGTGGGCATTGCTGTTCTGATTATCGAGGACGCTGAGGGGGAAAAAAAGTGGAGATGATAGGACTATTCTTTGTTCTGATTGAAAAATGGGATAATGACGGCCTAGCCTGGATGTGTGTGGGTTAGCTAGACTTTGTACCCTGCTGTCAAAACAAAACCCCAACAATACTGTGGCTTCAATGAGATGGAAAGTTTGCTTTTCTCTCATGCGAAGGCCTAGTTAATACCCAAGCCTAAAATAGTAGCTTGAGAATGTCAATGGCTCAGGCTCCTTCTACCTTGTTGCTCTTCTACCATCAACTCACACTTCCACTCTGTGATCCAAAATGGCTGCTCCAGCTCCCACCATCACGTCCACGGTCCAACCATTGGGAGGAAGAAAAAAGAAAGTCAATTGTATGCCTCGGTAAGGCTACAACCCAGGGGTCATACACATCACATTCTATTGACTAGAACTCAGTCATGTGTCTAGATCTATCATTAGGGAGCCTGAGAAATGTAGTTTTATCTGGGCAACATGTAACCAGACAAAATTCTGAGGTTCTGTTACCCAAGGAGGAGGAGAGACTAGTTATTGAGGGTCAACAGTGTATCTGTCACACCAGGGCCCTGCTACCACAGGGCTACGTGACTTACTGCCCTGAGCCTCAGCTTCCTCATGTGTAAAATGGAAAAAATAGTTACCTCTCCGTGTTGACGGGTGGGTGAGAATTTAATAAGACTGCAGGTATCGAGGGCTGAGCACAAGGCCGGGCCATTATCAGCCTGGCATATGTGTGTTAGGGGTCTCCTTGTACCTGTGCTGCAGGTTGTGCGTGGTATGCTTTGCTGTATGTGAGAAACTAGCCCCCAGGGTTCAAGAGCTGAACCAGCACTGACCTTGGTAAGTTACTTCTCTAAAAGAAAGAATCTGGCTTCTCCACACACGGAAATCCCCTCTCAGCCTGCTGACCCTGGGACGGGGCATCTGTCCTTCCACACACAGCCCCTTTCCCCCAGAGAGAGGCGACCTCCAAGGAGGGGGGAGGAGGTTCATACCTACGGTCTCCAGCCCCCCAGCCCTCGAAGAACTAAGCCCCCCCTCGCTTCACCAATGCCACCAAGGCAGTCCTCCTCCTCCATGATGGTCCTAGCTTTCTAAAGACAGAAGACATACTTTCAATGCATTTCTCTAGGGGCCCCAACCCTTGTGGCAAAGTTTCAGTTGTCGTCAGCACCCTGGGTAAACCCAGACACTCAGCCAGAGAGTGTCTCTTCCAGGTGCATGAATGAAATCTAGCAAATCACGAATGTTGGTATGGGAAGGAAGGAAGGAAGGAAGGAAGGAAGGAAGGAAGGAAGGAAGGAAGGAAGGAAGGAAGGAAGGAAGGAAGGAAGGAAGGAAGGAAGGAAGGAAGGGAGGAAGGAAGGAAGGAAAGAAAGAAAGAAAGAAAGAAAGAAAGAAAGAAAGAAAGAAAGAAAGAAAGAAAGAAAGAAAACCTATGTTAACAGCGTGAGAACTAAACAGAGCACATCTGCTGGTGAGGTATGTTGGCAGACCTCATCATAAGCCACACCTCCATCTTCAAGGAAGGGAAACTGGGGCTGGGAAGGGAAAGAAACTCACCTAATGAGGCTGTGAATCCGGGATCCCATTTTCACCTTAACCAAGCAATGGACTTCATCACCAGTAATGGGACAACCAACATCAAGTCCCTCCCGGTCAGATACACTGAGAAGGGCCCTGCATCAGTTCGACAATATTCCTGCCACTAGAATCTAACCACCAGGAAATATCAGACAAACCCAAATCTAGGGGCACAGCTTATGAAGGAAGCTGGCCTGTGATGTTTAAAAATGTCAGCCCCATCAAACACAAAGGAAGGCTCAACACTTGTACTAGACACAAGAACTACATGCACATGTAATCTCACGGTGGCTCCTGGACTGGAAAAAATGTTTTGCTAAAAAGGATCGTCTGGTGATTTGGCCAGATTTGACTGCATTAGATGCTAGGGTTGTAGCACTGTTCGATGTCCTGTTTTTGAAAACTGCACTGTGACTGTGTGAGGGAACGTCCATAAACGTGGAAACACACCCCAAAGTGCTCAGTGGCAAAGGGGCGCAATGTCTGAAACTTACTCGCAAATGGTGGGGGGGTGGGGAGGGGAAGAAAGGAAGAGCCAATGATAAAGCAGATTGGCAAATTGTTAACAATTAGTGAACCCTGGTGAAGTGTGTATACAAGGCTTTCTCTTATTCTTGCAACTTTTCTGTAAGTTTAAAATGATTCCAAACAAGGAAAAAATGCTTGCAAATTAAAAGTCACGGTTTTCAGGCTCTGTGTTTTTGTGCTTGCATCTGTGGTCAATTTGGGGAGTTGGGAGGGTGAATTTGCTGCTGCAGACTCTGTCTTGGGGTGTGACCAGAACCTTAGGGTGTGGTTAAGGTCTGGGAGGTATGGCCCTGGACTTGGAGGTGTGGCCAGAGTCTCAGAGGCGTGGTTGGAATGCGGGACAGGCCCTATCCTGCGGTGTGGCCAGAACCTTGGGGAGTGGCCAGACTCTTGGAGGTGTGGCCAGAGTCTGGGGCAAGGCCTGAGAAACTGAGTTCCCAAGGGAGGAGGTAAGCCTGTACCTAGAGCGCCCTCTTGCGGCTACCCTGGGGTCTTGCCCACCCTTTTTTAAAACAGCTTTATTGAGACAATGCATATACCCCGCAATTTAACTATTTAAAGTACACAATTCAATAGTTTTAGTAAGATCACAGAGTTGTGTTTGATCATCACCAAATTCAGTTTTAAACCATTTCTTCACTCCAGCCCCATTCAGCCTTAGGCAACCCCTAATATACTTTCTGTCTCCATTTGGACATTTTACATAAATCATACAGTCCTGGCTGGATAGCTCAGTCAGCTAGAGTGTTGTCCTGATATATAAAGCTTATGGGTTCGATCCCCAGCCAGGACACATACAAAAATCAACCAATGAATGCATAAATAAGTGGAACAACAAATCGATGTCTTTCTTTCCCCTTTCTCTCTAAAGTCAATAATTTTTTAAAAAATCATTGTTTCTCTCTCCCCTCCTTCTTCTGTCTCTAAAATCAATAGATAGCCCTGGCTGGTGTGGCTCAATGGATTGAGCACTGGCCTGCGAACCAAGAGGTTGCCTGTTTAATTCCCAGTGAGGACACATGCCTGGCTTGCGGGCCAGGTCCCTGGTTGGGGGCGTGTGAGAGGCAAATGTTTCACTCTCACAAAACAATGTTTCTCTTCCTCTCTGTCTCCTTCCCTGCCCCTTCTCTAAAAGTAAATAAATAAATAATTTAAAAGAATAAAGTCAATAAATAAACATTTAAAAATTAAATAAAGAAATTGAATCATACAACATGTGGCCATTGTGAAGGGTTTCTTTCACTTAGCATAATGTTTTCGGGGTTCATTCACACTCTAGAATGTTATCAGTATTCATTCCTTTAATGGATGAATAACATCCCATTGCATGGGCACACTGCTTGTCCATTTATTAGGTATGAACATTTAAGTGTTTTCACAAATCTTTTTGTGGATATATGTTTTCTACTCTCTAGGATATAGACAAACAGGTGTGGCATGCCTGGGCCATATAATAATAACTCTATGTTTAACCTTTTGAGCAACTGCCAGGCTATTTTCCAAAGCAGCTGCACCATTTTACATTCCCACCAGCAGTGTGTTAGGGTTTTAGCTTCTCCACAGCCTCTCCAGCGTTTATTATTGCCTGTCATTTTTATTGTTGCCATCCTAGTGGGTGTGAAGAGGGATCTCATTGTGGCTTGGATTTGCATTTCTTTAACTGATAATGATGCTGAGTATCTTTTCCTTTCCTATCATCCACTTCTCTCTTTTTTTAAGATTTTATGTATTTATTTTTAGAGAGAGAGGAAGGGAAGGAGAAAGAGAGGGAGAGAAACATCAGTGTGTGGTTGCCTCTCACATGCCCCCTACTGGGGACCTGGCCCACAACCCAGGCACGTGCCGAGACTGGGAATCGAACTGGAGACTCTTTGGTTCCCAGGCTGGCACTCAATCCACTGAGCCACACCAACTAGGGCCTATCATCCACTTCTTTTGTATCCATTATGCAACCAAATAAACTTAACCATTTGCCATATTCATATTTGATCCAGATTTTTTAAATTAAAGCATTAATGATGTTGTTGAAGTCCCAGTGTATCCTTCTCAGAGTCCATCCTCCTCCTTCTTCCATATCCTGCATTTAATGTTCAGCATTACCACACACATTTTCATACAATTAGCACATACATAAGCACCATTCATACTTGGTATGAATGATGGTGCTGTGATAATTCTGCACTTTTTTTTAAATCCTCACTTGAGGATTTTTTTTTTTTTCATCGCTTTTAGAGAGGACGGAGAAGGGAGAAACATCAATGTGAGAGAAGCATCAATTGGTTGCTTCCCATATGCTCCCAAACTGGGGATGGAACCTGCAACCTAGGTATGTATTCTAACCAGGAATCGAACCTGCAACCTTTCAGTTACAGGACAACACTCTAACCAACTGAGCCACCCAGCCAGGACTACACTTGCTTTTTTTAATTCATTGTATCAGTTTCCTAGGGTTGCTGAAACAAAGGACCACTAAGTGAGTGACTTAAACAACAGAAATTTGTGCTCTCAGGATCCTGAAGACTAAGAACCCAAAATCAGGTGTGGGCAAAGCTAGGCTCCCTCTGAAGGCTCTAGGGCAGGACCCTTCCTTGCCTCATTTAGCTTCTGGAGTTGGCCTGCAATCCTCGGCATTCCCTGACTTATAAATGCATCACTCCAGTCTCTGCCTTCATTGTCACATGGCTTTCTCTCTGTGAGTGTACCTGCGTCTGTGTCCAAATTTACAGTCATGTTGGATTCAGGGGCCTCCCTCACTCAGTATGACCTCATCTGAACTAGGTTACACCTGCAAAAAACTCTTTTCTAAAAAAGGTCACATTCACGGGTTCCAGAGGATAGAGATAGGGGTGGGGTGGGGAACTACTCAACCACTACACTCATCATTATGTCTTTATGATTCACACTATCGGTACGTGTGTCCAGTCCATTCATCCCAAGCGCTGCCTGGGAGTCCTTGGTGAGAGTGTGCCGCAGCTTACTCATCCCTCCTCCTGCTGATGGACACCTCCCTCGTTTCCAGTTTTCTCCACTTCCCACAAGGCTGCAACTAACACCCTGGAATGTGTCTCTTGGAGTGTTTTAGGTGAATATTTTTCAACCTGCCCAACAACATCCATTAGTGGGTTTTGAAATCAATTTAGTGGGTTGCAAACATTTTTTCCTTTAATGAAGTGGAATTAAATAAAATAGAGGACACTAGAGCACATGTGCATAGACAGGGTATTACCCTGGGAAACTGTGCCCGGTGAACAACGTCCTGATGTGCGCAGAAGCGTTTGCAAGGCACAGCCCTGAAGCGTGCGGAAGGCCATGCTTCCCCCGGTTAAAGGTCTGACGAATTGCTCTCCAGTATAATTGTCCATTTACACTTCCGTCAGCTCTTCCTCAAAACTTGACACAGTCAAAAGTTTGAATTTTCTCCAGGCCAATGGGTTTTCATCCTATGTGAGGGAGGAGGAAACAGACCGACTCAGGGAGGATAGCCACGCAAGAAGCTAAGAGGCCCGCCCCCTGACCCCTTCCCCCCAGTCCTGGTACCAAGACCGGGGCTCCGCCTAGTCTGAGGTGCAACGTGGAAGATTCCACAAGTGAATGATTCTCGGGTTCTAAGAGATGGGAGTGGGGGCTAAGGAGGGAAGTGAGGTGCGATGGGAGGACCAGCTCTCATCCTAAACTATTATTCTCGGATTGGAAAGTCTCTAGGTAGGTGTATATATACCGGCGATCACAACTGGTCCCGCGCCCAGGGGCGTGGCCTGGTGCTGGGGGCGGGGCCGGCCGGGCCCACAGCGCCCCCGGTGGCCGCCCGGCGCTCAGCAGGGGCTGGGCCCCTGCTACCAGGAGCGCAGGTTCTTGAGAAAACCACGCCCCTCCAGTCTGATTTCCCGCAGGTTCCTAGGGACCCAGGAATTAAGTCGCCAAATTCTTGCTCCCTCAGACATCCTCCACCCAAACATTGCTCCCAAGGGACTCAGGGGTCTGGTCGCGCTGTGTCTTCCTTCTCCTACACAAAGGGATCGCACTATCTACCTGATCTTTCTTCCTAGAAAGTTCAGCTCTCTGACCTTTAATCCTATGCCTCAACCAGAGATCTAAACCTTCACCTGGACTAAGGATTGCTACGTCCAGGCCCCACCTCCCTGCAGGGTCCGCAGAGGACCAGCCCTACCCCCGCCCTCAGCAAAAGTCCTAGGTCTCCCCCCAGCCATTCCTCCATTTAACCAGCTCTCGGACCCTCCCCAACAGGGCCCGGGCATCTTACTTCCAATTCCCTCCCACCCAGGAATCACCTCCTTTCTCCACCCACCGAAGCTTTCCTATCCGGCTGTCCTTTGGGGACCAGGCTTTCGAACCCTATCTCTAGGGAACCCAGACGCCTGGGCCCCAGACCCCGCCCCCTTTGGAGACACAGGCACTTGCTGCCTCCTCCCCAGTTCTCCAGCGCCCGCCCTCACCTCTGGCACCGAGTCCCGCCCCAGCCTTACCTGAGTGGGGCCGCGCCTTTCACGCCACACCCGTTCCTCGTCAGGCACCCGAGGGGCCCATGGCTGAGGCGGCGGTCCCACGCAGGTGGCAGAGTGGAGAGCCCCGCGTGCTTGGCCGGGCGGTGAGGCTGCTGCAGCGCCTGCAGGAGCAATGCGGGGACCCCCGGCTCGCATCGAGTCCCCCCTCGCTAAGGGACCTGCTGCCCAGCACCGCGAAGCTACTTCGAGAGGTGGCCCACGCCCGGCGGGCGGTCGGTGGAGGCGGCCACGAGGATCCCGGGGGTGCCGGGGACTTTCTCATCGTCTACCTCGCCAACCTGGAGGCCAAGAGCAGGCAGGTTGCGGCGCTCCTGCCACCCCGGGGCCAAAAGAGTGCCAACGACGAGCTCTTCCGGGAGGGCTCCATACTCAGGTGAGTGAAGCCCCTGGCCCCCGGAATAAAGGCGGAGTCACCAGGAAGGACCAGGTTAGGCTCCCACCTTAGCCCTCAGACACAGGAGTCCATGCCCCCAGTCCCCTCCCTCGGACCCCGGAGTCCACGCCCCCAGTCCCTCCTCCCTCGGACCCGGGAGTCCACGCCCCCAGCCCCTCCTCCCTCGGACCCCGGAGTCCCGGCCTCCATTTCCTCCTCCCACGGACCCGGGAGTCCACGCCCCCAGTCCCTCCTCCCTCGGACCCGGGAGTCCACGCCCCCAGTTCCTCCTCCCACGGACCCAGGAGTCCAGGCACATACCTAAGTCCTAAGTTTTGGATTCAATTCCAGAGCGCCTAATGTTCTCTTTCACATCTATGTCTGTCTGTCTGTCTCTCTCTCTCTCTCTCTCTCTCTCTCTCTCAAATCAATAAACATATCCTCAGGTGAGGATTTTTTAAATAATGAATTTTTTAAAAAGAACTAATAATAATTAATATGCACTGAGCAGCGGCTGTGTGCTGGGTGTGCTAGGCATTTTACGTGCCTGTAAGAATCCTCACCACTCCCATCACTGTGAGGCAGGAGCTGTACTTATGCCCATTTCACAGTTGGAGAAACTGAGGCTTGGGGGGAAATAAAGGAAACTGCCTAAAAGCACACAGCTAAGCGTAAGGGCTACCCTCTGCTGCTACATCCTGATCATACCTCAGGGAGGCAGCCGGCAGAAGGCATGGCGGCCTGCAGTGCTGCCCGAACCCAAAGGAGGGCTCCGAGCCGCACGGGCACACAGGCTGCCCTAAATGCTCTGGGCGCTAGTGGTCCCCAGGACCAACTAGGCAAGGCTTCTCCTCTGGCGCCGCGAGCTTCAGGCAAAGCCTGGGCCTGCGTGCTGTAGGAGAGGATATTGGGCTGCACCTCCTTTCCTTCACAGACGAAGAAACTGAGGCTCTGACACGGGAGGCGTCAGGGCTGCAGCAGGCAGTGTGGAAATCGGCTTCCCCCTGCACCGCTGCATCAGGGAGCATGGGGCCTGTGGGTGTCCGCTGCAGAGGGTGGGGGTGTTAGTGGGAGCCCGAGGGTCCAGCCAGGTGCTCAGAGCCCATCCTCACAGGCGACAGCTGGCCAAGCTGGCCCTTATCTTCAGCCACATGTATGCGGAGCTGAGCGCGCTCTTCCCGGGGGGAAAGTACTGTGGGCACACGTACCAACTCACCAAGACCGCAGCCCACACCTTCTGGAGGGAGCGCTGTGGAGCCCGGTGAGTGAGCGCCTGCTCCTGGCGCCCCTGGAGCCTTATCCTGCCCCTGCCCAGGGACCCAGGAGTCCTGGTCCCCAGCCCCTCAGCCCGCTCCTCCCTCAGACTCAGGAGTCTCGGCCCCCAGATGCCTCCTTGCTAGATAGAGGACCTAGATAGAGGTCCTCCATCCTAGGCTCCCACAGGCCTGACTTGCACCACCCACCCCCCCATCCACCCAGGTGTGTGCTGCCCTGGGCTGAGTTTGAGCCCCTCCTGCGCACCTGCCACCCCATGGAATCAGGCCCCACGACCTTCGCCTTGCGCTCCACCATGGACCTCACCTTTAGTGGCCACGTGTCCATCTTCGAATTTGACATCTTCACCAGGCTTTTCCAGGTTAGGGAAGGTCAAGGCTGGGAGTTCAGGCTGGGTCCCTGTGGGAGGAGAGGCTGGGGGCCTGACTCCTGGGTCCTGGGGAATTAGGGTCTGGAGTCTTTTGCGTAAAAGAGAGATTCCTGAGGCCCACCATGGTGTGAGCTGGGTTCTTGGACCCCGGGAAGCACCAGGAGGGGGCACTACTCCATCACCCTATCCGTGACCCAGGCATCCCCCTCTCCAGCCCTGGCCAACACTTCTCAAGAACTGGCAGTTTCTGGCAGTCAACCACCCAGGCTACATGGCCTTCCTCACGTACGATGAGGTCCAAGTGCGTCTGCAGGCCTGCAGGGACAAGCCAGGCAGGTACGGGACAGGCCTCAGGAGGAGGAGGCTCCTAAGGGTTCCAGGTTCTCGGTTCTGGGCTTGGGGTGGTGGAAACCCAGACGTCCTTCAGAGAGAGCAAGAACTGAAGGGCTGGGGTACCTGGGGTCCCGGAGAGTGGAGAACCCAGAGGTAGGACGCAGAGTGCCCCTGCTGCCCCACCTCTTCTCCTGAGACCTCCTAGATCTTGTTTAAGATTTTATTTATTTATTTTTAGAGAGAGGAGAAGGGAAGGAGAAAGAGACAGAGAGAAACATCAATGTGTGGTTGCCTCTCCTGCGCCCCCTACTGGGAACCCGGCCTCTAACCCAGGCATGTGCCCTGACTGGGAATCGAACCTTCGACCCTTTGGTTCACAGGCCCACATTGAATCCACTGAGCCACACCAGCCAGAACTAAAAATTTTTATAAACATGCTGTTCCTCCATGGTTTGTTTGTTTGCTTATGTATTTATTTAAACCTCACTTGAGGATATGCTTATTGATTTTTAGAGAGAGACGAAGGGGGTAGAGAGAGAGAAACATCCATCGGTTGCCTCTTGTACTCACCTCAACCAGGGATCCAGCCCAAAACCCAGGCATATTCCCTGATCGGGGATTGAACCCACAACCTTTTGGTGTACAGGGACAATGCTCCAACCAACTGAACCACCCAGCCAGAGCTATTAAATAGTTGTAGTAGGAATTCCCTCACCTGCTGGGGTAGGAGACTGGGAACCAGATACCTGAAATTATTTCCAGCCAGAAGTTTTGTGCCATTGGGTTCCCCCAGAGGGTTAAGAATTGAGGGGCTGAGCCCTGGCTGGTGTGGCTCAGTGGATTGAGCGCTGGCCTGTGAACCAAAAGGTCACTGGTTTGATTCCCAGTGAGGGCACAGGCCCGAGATGCGGGCCAGGTCCCTGGTAGGGGACGCATGAGAAGCAACCACACATTGATGTTTCTCTCCCTCTCTTTTTCCCTCCCTTCCCCTCTCTCTAAAAATAAATAAATAAAATCTTTTTTAAAAAATTAAAAAGAACTGAGGGGCTGAGCTTCTGAAACACCAAGAGGTCAGATTCATGAGTCTTTGCAAGGCTAGGGTGCAGGTTCCCCAGGACAGCAAGTGTATTAGCACCTTTCCAGTTACACTGCAAACTGGTTTAAAGGGAAAGAAAAGAAAAGGAATGAACTAATTTCCATAAGTGAAAAGACCAGGTGTCTCCGCAGGCTTCAGGCAGAGCTACATCCAAGTGCTCATGTGTTATTGTCAAGAATCAGATCCTGATTACCTCGTCTCTGCTTTCCTTTCTGTTAGCTTTGTTTGCAGATATGATCTCTTGTCATGGATTCTAGAATTCCCAGCTGTATACCCTGCCAGCTTAGCAACCTCTGTAGGAATGGGGTACCTCAGTGGAACTTCCAGCAAAAGTCCCAGGGCTGCCCTGGCCAGTGTGGCTTAGTTGGTTTGGTGTCACTCCACAAACCGAAAGGTCGTGGATTTGATTCCCAGCCAGGGCACTTGCCTAGGTTGTGGGTTCAGTCCCCAGTCAGGGAGAATACCAGAGGCAACCGATCGATGTTTCCCTTGCATCGATGTTTCTTTCCCCCTCTTCCTCCTTCCCCTCCCCTCTCTCTGGAGAAAAAAAAAAATTAATTGAAAAACAAAAATGTCTCAGGGCTGACTCCCATTACCATGCTCAGGGGTCCTGAAATGCACTGATTGGCCAGTCCAGAATCAACCTTGTCCAGACCCTAGTGAAGGCGGGAGGAGTCAAGCGGCGGATCCCCCATATGACTGGCAGAGAGGAATATAACGCCTCATGTGTAAAAAGTGGGGAGCTGCATTATAAGGGGCTGGGGACTTGGGCACCTGGATCCCCAACAGTGTGAGGGGTTGGGAGGTCCCAGAAGAGACAATGGTGACCACTCTCTCCCCCCATCCTAACTGCCTCTTCCTGCAGCTACATCTTCCGACCCAGCTGCACTCGCCTGGGCCAGTGGGCCATCGGATACGTAACCTCAGATGGCAGCATTGTGCAGACCATCCCTCAAAACAAACCCTTGTTCCAGGCGCTCCTGGAAGGACAAAAGGGAGGCTTGTGAGTCCTCATAGTGGTGGTGGGGGGTGGGGGGTGGCGGTTTGTCCGGCTGCACCTCGCACCTCAGGCGTCATAAACTTGCAATACCACAGTGTTCCAGCAGGTGGCAGACGAGGGTCTTGAGGACCAGGTGCCTTTTCTACTTCCCGCAAATCTGCCATACAGGCCAGCGGCAGCTCCGCAGAGAAGGGTGTGGGGAGTTAGGCACAACACCCACGTGGCCCCATTTCTTTAAATATCCCTCAGAGCTTTCGCTTCTATACCAACCGTATCGCGTTTTGGAATCCAGACTGTTAGCGCAGAAAGAGAGCAGGGCAGACACCTGGACCGGTGGTTTTCCTTCTGTGACTTGGCTGCCCCAGGGCTTCACTTTCAGCAGCCGCCTTGGTCAGGAGGGGAGGAAGGAAAAGGCAGAGTACCAACCTGGACCTTCAATCAGAGCCTTCTTAGCAGTCACATCTACCTAATATAATGAGAGGCGTAGGTATGCTATCGGTTCTCGTGATTCACAGTAGTTCTGCTTTACACAGTCCCTGAGACAGCAAACATTGGGCCATTCCTGCGAGACTGGTCATGCATTTAGTCAGCCAGTCACTACACAATAACTTTTATGTGTGCTTCTGTGTAAAAACACTTTACGCAGCCCTGTGTGGCTCAGTTGCTTAGATTGGTGTCCGGTAACCAAAAAAAGGTCGTGGGTTCGATTCCTGGTCCGGGCACATGACATCCTGCCTGGGTGCCTGTAGGAGGTAACCGACCGATGCTTCTCTCTCGCATGGATGTTTCCCTCTTTCCCTTCCTCTCGCTCTAAAAAGCAATGAAAATATGTCCCCAGGTGAGGGTAAAAAATAAAATGAAGATATCTTATGTAATATATACTGTTGATTCCTTAACACTGAGTGCACAGCCAACTATAAACTGTGCCTGCGGGCACTTCAAACAGTGACGTTGCACACAAAAAAGCACAGAAATGTGAGAAACATGACACCGACAAGCAGAAAGGACCCTGGTTTACAGCGTGAGGGCTGGGACAAGGTGGCCGCAGGTTGCCTCCCTCAGCCTCACGTGGGTGCAGGCTGTTGGGGAACTCAAACTTTTTGCTGCTGTGTGCATGCTCGTGAAGCACCACAGGTATTGATTCAGGGGTTACACATGTTAGTATGTAGGCAAATTTCAAATAGGGAATCCATGAATAACAAAAATCTATTGTGTGTATATGCATGCATATATATACACACATATACACATATATTATTATATCACCATATATTTTTAAAGATTTTACCCATTTTAGACAGAGGGAAATGGAGGGAGAAAGAGAGGAAGAAAAACATCAATGTGTGGTTGCCTCTTGCGCGCCCCCTACTGGGAACCTGGCCTGCAACTCAGGCATGTGCCCTGACTGGGAATTGAACCCTCAACGCTTTGGTTCATAGGCCTGCCCGTAGGCAACCCTTTGATTCAATCCACTGAGCCATACCAGCCAGGGCTTATCATATCACCATATTTGGCAACTGAGGAAACTGAGGCACAGAGACACAGCCACTTGCCCAGGTCACACAGCTACTGAGCTGACGAGCTGGGATTTGAAGCCAGACAGCCAGGCTCAAAATATGGGCCCCTAACCCACTCTAATGCCCTGTACCCTAGGTCAGAGCTCACTGGAGAAGAGCGCTGCAGAGTTAAAATAAGTGTGAACACCCTCAATCTGGTGCGAGCCCTGCTACACACACATGCGCGCGTGTGCACAAGATCACCACCACCATTTCACTGATGGGCACACCAAAGCCCCAAGACGGGGGAAGGGGCACCGGCTGTTTCTGCTCCTTGGTGAGGAGGCAGCTTTCCAGGGCTGCGCTGGTCACAACAGGTCCATCTTGTTGGGCGTTTATGCACAGAGGAGGGGTGCTGAACATTTCGTGAGCACTGTTCTATTTAATCCTTACCGCTCATCTTGGCCCAGATGCGATTACGTCCATTTCACAGAAGGGAAAACTGAGGCCAGAAAGCGAGAGTTGCACAGCACAGGTCACACAGTGTGTGTGTGGGAGAGCTGCCCTGGAGCCCGGGGCTCGTGCCTGCCTGCAGCCCTGGTCTGCGTCCCTCCGGGCCTCACTGTGCGGCCCCAGGCAGCTGCCTCTCCCACACTGGGCCTCAGCCCCCAGCTAGGAAACAAGAAGTGGCTTAGGTGTCTAGGGGGTCCTTCTAGCCCTGCTCGTCTGAGACTCTAGGGACTGGTCACTTGGGAATCTGTGACTCCGAGACGCTGTTGTACTCAGGCCTGAAGGCTCTAGGCCAGGTGGCATTCTGGGAGGGTGAGGCCTGGACGGCCTGGGTTTTGATCCGTTTCCTAGTCCGTGTCCCCAGAGCTTGCATCACCGCCGTTATGACTGCCCGTCATGGGGGTGTGAGGCGACACAGCCCTGCCCTAGAGAGGCAGGTGTAAGGAGAGAGGAAGAAAAACACCCAAGACCAGCAGGAGATTTGGGGCTCCTGCTCATTGTGGAGCTCTGGGCCCTGTAGCGAGGGCGGGGAGGGGGTGTCTTTGTGATGCTGGGGGCAGGCCGGGCTGGTGGGGCCCTCCCTAGCTGTCTCTTCCCTCCCCCAGCTACCTCTACCCGGATGGGAAGAACCATAACCCAGACCTGACTGAACTCTGCCACCTGGAACCCCACCAGTACATCCAAGTGTCAGAGGTGAAGCCCAGGCCGGTGCCCGCCCTCCCCCTGCCTAGCTTTGCTTACCGCCCCCACCCCCCAACCTGGGCTCAGGAATCTCTCCCAGGGAGTCAGGCTCTGGAATCCCAGAGGCCTTGGGGTTTTGTGCTGATGCTATGGCCACGTGACCTAAGGTACATCATCCCTGGGCCTCTCGGAGCCTCTCTGTTCCTTCTGTGGAAAGCACAGCTCCTCCTGCTGCCTCCCCAGGGGGTTTTGTGGGGATTAAAGCAGGAAATGACACTTCTGAGATCATCAGAACAGCTAATGCGCCTGAGCACTCACAGCCCCTTAGTCTTAGTCTTCTCAGTCACCCCTCAGCTAGAAGAGAAACAATGACAAATCATTTTCTTTTAAGTGCTGGTATATCACGCAGGGTTTGGAACATACTAAAACTTTATTCCGTATGTATGTGAAAAGCAAATGTAACAGGGCATCCTGTATTTTTCGTTGCTAAGTCTAGCCACGTTGCTAGCAACCCACCCTGGAGAGCATGTCTCGTAACATGGGGTACATGCCAGAGGCAGGGGACACGTGGCCTGGAGCTTGAGGTTGGGGTTGGGGCTGGCGCCAAGGTTTGGGACTCTCCCTGCAGCCCCACTTGTATCCCTGGGGCTGATGCCGACACCTTGACCCCCCCCCCCATCACCCCTAGGAGCAGCTGCAGCTGTACTGGGCCATGGACTCCACATTCGAGCTCTGTAAGATCTGTGCTGAGGGCAACAAGGACGTAAAGATCAAGCCGTGCGGGCACCTGCTGTGCAGTCGCTGCCTGGCTGCCTGGCAGGTGAGTCTCCCCTCTCCACGGGGAAAAGCCCCTAAAGGGTCTCCCCGTTGCCTCGTGGATCAGGTGGGGAAACGGGCCTGGGGAGAGCAGAGGCTTGCTCAGGTTCGCTCAGGAGTGAGGGCCAGGAGCCCGCCTGTCCATGTCTGTGCGTCTGTCCCCGTCTCCCTCTGCGTCCATCACCTCTTCTTCTCCTTCCCCACCTGCAGAATTCATGGGTAGAGCTCCTTCCTTTCCTGGCTGGGCGATGTGGGGCTGGTGGCTTCGCATCTCTGAGCCTTCACCTCTGTCTCTGGAGAGTGGAGCCACAAGGAGGGTCCAAATCCTGAAGCCCTCAGGCCTGGACCCTCAAGAAGGGGGCTGTGGCCTCTGCAGTGTAGGTGCAGGAGGCAAGCTTTTCAATTGGAATGTAAACGCCTGGCATTCAGCTTTTGATTGCTGAGTCACGCATTTCAAAGACACCCATGCCCAATAAGCAAATAACCAGATGTATGACGCAGCTACTGGCCAGCTGAGCAGATAAGGAACCAGGCTGCCCCCCCACAGGAAGTCCCCCTTTAGAAAGCCCTGGATAATCAATCTACTTAGGTGACCTGTGCGTTTCCCTTTCTACACGCTATTTCCCACTCCTGTGCTGTAAATTCGCCAATAAGAGGGAACTCGTGAAACTCTAAGCTACCGGTTCTGCCTCTACTGAAGGCAGAGTCACCACCGGTCAATGTGACTCAGGGGGTTGGAGTGTCATCCGGTGAACTGAAAGGTCTCGGGCCCTGGATCCCTGCTCCTGGAGCACACCAGGGGCAGCCTATCTGTGCCTCTCTCTCTCTCTCTGCCCTCTCCCGCCCTTCCCCTGTCTCTCAAATCAATAAGCATGTCCTTGGGTGAGGAGAAAAGAATAAAAAGAAAAAATGAATGAATAAATAACTGAATCTTTTTTTAAAAAAGGCAGAGCCCCCAGGTCCACGTACCCCACCCCCCCACCCCACCCCTGCCACGCCACTGCCCAGCACCTCTCTCTGCCTGCGACCTCCCTGTTGTGGCCCTCGGGGCTTGCCAGGCCCCTTCCCGGGCCTGAGTCATAAATCTCGTTCTTCCGAGCTCCCTGATGGTGTCTGCTGACGAGCATTCTGCAACCGTAATAAGAACCACCAGGGCCAGTCCAGCTGCAGCGCCAGCCTAGGTGTCGGTGGGGAGATGTGGGGGGGGCTGCCTAGGCGAGCACCTTGGGCTTCCTTGCGCCATAGCAGCACTGTCACTGGCTGGGGTCCACACCCTGGCACCACCGAGTTCCCCATTCGTGCGTGCCCCTGGCCTCAGGCTCTGGTCCCATTCTTCCTTCTAATCCTGCATCTCTCTCCTCCTCTCCCCCTCTCCGTTGGCCTCCCTCTGTCTGTCCTCCCCACATCACTCTGCTGCAGAGGAAGGCCCGCAGGGTCCCAGGGGGTGTTAAAAAGAACGGGGAGACCCTGACGCTCCCCTCCCCCGCCCGCCCCCAGCACTCAGACAGCCAGACCTGCCCCTTCTGCCGCAGTGAGATCCGGGGCCAAGAGGTCGTGAGCATCCATCAGTTCCAAGGGAGGCCAGCGGAAGCCAGAGCCACTGCTGAGGACCTATGGAAGAGCAGTGACCAGGAAAATGAAGAGGAGGAGATGGGGCAGGTAGGCAGGGCCAGCCAGGAGCTAGAACTAAAATTCCTGGGTCTGAGGGAGGGGGAGTGGGGGCCTGGGCTCCTGGGTCTGAGGGAGCAGGGGGCTGATGACAGGATTTGGGGGCTCTTGGGGCCTGGACTTTTGCTTCCCTGAGGGGCTGGGGCATGGCTGTCTCTAGTCTGAACCCTGCTGAGGGTTAGGACTCCGTCTCACCCTCCTTCGTTCCTCCAATGGTTGCAACAGTGCCTGAACGCTGGGATGCCAGGCAGGAAGACACATAGGTAAGAAGAAAATGGCAGCTCACAGCTCTCTTCCCACTCTCTGTCTCCCCTAGGTGACCCCCTCAGCCCCCCCACTGCCCCCTCACCTGGATCTGTCCCCTGGGCATCCCAGAAGTAAAGGCCAGCTGGCGGTGGTGAGTTTGGTGCTGGTCTGAGGTGGGCAGCTCAGGTCTCGTTCAACAGCAGGGCTCCTGGTCCAGCTGGGTGCTCAGGGGTGCTGGGCCAGCCACTCATTCTCCGTGCCCACGTACAGGGTACTGTGTCATCTGGCACCCACACCTCTAAGTCCTCTTCTCTTGTGCTCTTCCTTCCTCATCCCCCATCGCGGGCTTGCTGGCTCTCCTTCCGGCATCCCAGACATGTCCTGCCCCAGGGCCTTTGCACAAGTTGTTCCCTCTGCCTGGATCTCCTTTATCCAGGCTCACTTTCTCAGCCTCCCTCATGGAGATCTGCCGTGAGCCCCTTATTGAAAATAGCACCCCAGTCATTCCAAGCCCCTGCCCGCTGCATTTTCATAGCTAGAACAGTCTCTTTTTTTTTTTTTTTCCTGAAACCATCAGCCACCTGTCATCCTCCTGAAGTTAGGACTTGGCCTTATTCTCATTATATCACCAAAATCTAGAAGAGTACCTAACATGTAGTAGGTGCTCAATGAATAGCTGTTGAATGAATAAGTCAAGCTGCATCTTCTGAACAGCCCTGCGAAGTCCAGAATGTTCCTCCTCATTTTTCAGAGGCAAGAAGCCCAGACAGGTGACTGCGGCTGCCCTGCCCCACCTAGCCTAGAAGAGGACACACCAGGGTTAGGGGCCTTAAAATCATTGGCTTATTTTCTAGGGGAGCCCCAGTTTTGCCTTCTTCTCCCCCTATCCCTCACCTCCCACCCCAGGATTTTCTGAGACCCTGGCATGCTGGGGAGGGGCACGTCTCTGTTAGCATCGCAGACTGAGTACCCACGAGTCTCAATCAATATGGGCTGCCTTCAAACAAACAACTCAGGAAGTCAGGGAACATTATTCGAACACAGCAAACAAGAGAGCCTGCAGGAAGAGGGGGGAGGGGAGGGCACGCTGACACCAGCCAGGGAAGCTAAAAACAGATCCCAACCTGCAGCCAAAAGCAAATGGAAACATTAGGAGGCACTCAGCCGGCTCCCTGAGGACAACGAGGGGTACATAGCCAGAACAGCAGGCCGAGGGGCACCGCGGGCCACGCCACCGGCCCTTTGCCGAGGCTGTGCCCTCCGCCTGGTGTGCCCCCTGCTCGTTGCCCCAAACCCTGCCTAATTCGAAGTCCAGGCAACTCCCGCTCCTTCATCCTTCAGAGCACTGAGGTCAGGCAGCCTGGTGATTTCCCAGCAAGGTGACAGTCATAATGAGAATAGTTAATGTGCGGATCACTTTCCCTGAAGGGTGGCTGGCACTGCTTTGTTAAAAAAACAAACAAACAAGAAAAAAAAAAACACTTTTTTTAAGTATAGTGGAATACAGTATTGTATTCATTTCAGCTGTCCAACACAGTGATTGGACACGTACGTAGCTTGCAGCGTGGTGACCACATGAAGTCTAGTAACCACCCGTCACCATGCAAAATTGTCACAATACTATTTATTGACTGTGCTCCCTGAGCTGGGCCTGCCACTGCTTTTTCATGCATTAATTTCATTGTCGTGACAACCCAATGAGGTGGATACTGCTGTGACCCCTCTTACCCAGAGGGGGACACTGGGGCTCAGTGGTGATCAGGTGATAGTCGGGCTAAAACCGGGGTCCCTGGCTCCAGATTCCAGAGCCCATCCTCCCTCCGCTCCTGTGGGCCTCGATTGTTTTGTCTGGAAAATGGGTGTGATGCCCATTCCCACCATGCGGGGCTGCTGTGGGCACCCGGTGAGTGTGGCAGGGTTAATGGCCTGTGTCGCTGTGGTCTTGCTCTGCATACGGAGCTGCAGCGCAGAGCTGTTCTCTGCCTGAGAAGCCCACCTCTAGGGGGCGCCACCATCATCCAGCAGAACCCTGGTACCTGGCTGACCCCTGGATACCTCTCCCAACCTCAGTGCCTGCACGTGCAAAATGGGGACAAGCTGGGCATGGGCCCCACGAGTTTTAATGGAGTCAGCAAGATTGGGTGTCTGAAACCTAAGTCAGGTCCCCCACCCCCACCCAAACTCTCAGAAGCTCTTCAGGGCTCCAAGAGTTAAAACCAACATCTTCTCCACAGCCCGGCCCTTGAGACCTGAGGCTCTGACCCTCCCCATCTCCCCAGTAACCTTCTACACCACCCCCCAATTCCTTCCCAGCAACAACCAGCCCCTTGCTGTTCTAACAGGCCAGCAAGCCCACCACCCAGCTCCAGGCCTCTCCCTGCACCCTTCTGGCACTTGGGCTCCTGCTCACTAGCCCCTTCCCTGTGAGGTTTTCCCCAGCCACCCTCATGTCCGCTCCCTCCACACACTCTCCCCCTGCCTGTTTCAGCTCTCTGAAGGACTCCTAACCCTTGGGGATATTTCCGTGTTCATGCACTGATTACTCCACAGACCGTCAGCTCCGTGAGGAGACAGTCTGTCTGGTTCATGGCTGCCTAAAATTTTATTTTTATTTATTTTTAGAGAAAAGGGAAGGGAGTGAGAAAAGAGAGGGAGAAAAACATCAATGTGTGGTTGCCTCTCGCACAGCCCCTACAAGGGACCTGGCCTGCAACCCAGACAAACATGTACCCTGACTGGGAATCGAACTGGTGACCCTTTGGTTGGAAGGTTGGCACTCAATTCACTGAGCCACACCAGCCAGGGCCATGGTTGCCTCTTCAGAGCCCAGAACAGTGTCTGACACACTGTCGATGCTCAGAAAATATTTTTGGGATGAATGAATGAGGTGGAGGCATGGATGGATGAATGGACGGATGGGTGGGTGCGTGGATGGACAAATTAAGACTTCTTCCTACTCGAGCCAGAGGTGCTGGGGAGGAAACAGCACACGCTGGGAGAAGGACCCCGGCATACCGCCCCGCCACACTGCGTTGCCCCTGCCCTGGTTGGGGAATGAAGCACAGCTGCAGCTCAGCTGTAAAATTTCTTAATCTCCCTTCCTCCAGGCACCTCCAGCCGTGCCCAAACTTCGGGCCCCTCTTATTTTGCCAAAAATTAGGACTGTGGCCTTGGTCCCGTGGGAAGCTACCTCCAGCCCACAGGCCAAGGAGGGAGCCACAGAGTAAGTGAAGAGGGCAGCTGGGTCTGGGACCCCTGGGTCCGATGGAACAGGGCGTGGGGGCGGAAGGGGAACAGGGCGTGGGGGCGGAAGGGGAACACTGGTCCTGGGAAATTGACAGCTCCTCCCCAAATTTCCCCATTGCAGAAACTCTTGAAGGGCAAGTCACCCCCACCCCCCAGCTGCCCCGGCGGGGCCGTGGCGGGGGGGGGGGGGGGGGCGGGTCCATGATCGCTGCCAGCCTGGAAGCGAGGTGAGTCCCCTGCCCTGCCTGGGTTCTCTCCCTTGGTCCTGCCCACCCCACCCCACCTGAATGTGATGTTATTTAAACCACCTCTTTCTACCTCACAGGGCACCAGGATGCGCTGCTAAAAGGAGCCCCAGGGGCTGGAAGGAGTTTGTGAAGCAGAAATAAACTGCCGCCCCTCCTGGGTGTGGAGAAAGAATGCAGCAACCACTAGGGGGCAGCTTGGCACCGGGAACTTGGGGGCCCTGAGTCCTGAGCCCCGCGGGATTCGCCCAGGGATCTGAGATCAGAGAGCCACGAATGGGGGACCCAGCTCCTCTGGATCCAGGCCCCCAGCCCCTCCTCCCTCAGACCCAGGAGTCCAGAGTCCCAAGTTCTCAGAGAATCAGGCAGCCAACCTTCTTTCCCCATCATAGAAAAAAAAAATTCCCTGCACCGAGACCCAGACATCCAAGTTCAGAGTCCCCCCCAGTCAAAAAGACTCCACACTTCCTTGGGAGTCGTGTCTGCAGTCTTGTCACATCTATTCTCATCTCTCTCTCTCTTTATTCTTCCCTGGGATCCTTTTCCAAGAGTAAAAGTGACCTCCGGTCCAAATCAAGCTGAGAAAGTGTCTGTCACCTCATCACTGAGAGGAGCTTCCCTCCACTTGAGTTTAAAACAGTCCACATTCCCTGAGCCCCTACCCTGTGCCTGGCCCCGGGCTGGACAATGCTGAGCCCGAGGCTCACAGTCCAGTGGGAGAGACAGACCTGTCCCCAGATGGTGACGATCCAGAGTGGGCAGGGCTGGGACAGGGGAGCCCGGAGTGGGCAGCTGACCAAGCCTGGGAGGTCAGGGCAGGCTTCCAGGAGGAGGAGACATCTGAGCCGAGACTTGAAAAGATGAGGAAAACGTATTCCGGCGCAAGTGGAGCTGGAAGCATGCATCACAGATTTAGTTTCAAGCAACAGGAGCCACCTCTGGAGCAGAAAGGAAATTGCGTGAGAGGACTCAGGATCACTCACCGAATCCGGGACGTGATTAGAGAAGCAGGACTGGAAAGCAAGCAACAACCCTGGCATCTGGCCTCCAGCCATCGCCCAGCCACGAACCGGTCTGATGAGGATGCAGCGGTCACCACTGAACACTGGTCACCTTGCCTCTGCTGCCCCAGAAGCAGATGGTGCCTGCTAGCTATGGCCCAGAGCAAATCAGGCCGAGATTCATCGGCGCACAGCGGCCATCGTGACTCTCTCTGGGCTGCTGTGGGCCAGGATTTGGGGGAGAGCCTGTTTGGGTGGGTCTGGCAGAGGGAGCAGGGCAGCTGGGGGGCTGGACGGGCATCCCTCCGCAGCCTCAGACCTGTCCAAGGGCACTCACGCTCGTTAGTCAGGCTCCCCCACAGCACGGCTGCCTCCAGGTGACAGACTGTTTGTGTGGTGGCTGGAGGTGTCATGGACGCCACTCCAGTGACCCAGGCAGAAGCTGCACGGCTTTTCTACCTTATCTTGGCAGTCCCATGGTGTCATTTCTGGCACATTCTGTTGGTTACGTGTGAGTCACAAAACTGCTCAGATTGAAGAGGAGGGGACGATATAGACCCCACTTCGTGTGTGTGTGTGTATGTGTGTGTGTGTGTGCTGGCTGTTGTCATTTTTTATCTTTTCCTTTATCTAGTCTAAAGGAAAAGAAGTCAGTGCCTCTGACCAAACAGTCAGGTACTGCATGTTTTAAAAACTCTTCCAGCACACCAGCGCTGATCTTGGAAAAACTCTCCTTCCCTGTGAGGGAAGGCCTGATCAGCAGGACCTCATGGGCCTGTTCTGGACTGTAGAGGTCCAGCAGAGCGAGGGAGGTCAGGGCTACCCCCAGGAACTGGATTAAACTCTTCCGAATCGGAGATCCAGCGCCAGGCAGCGCGCACTCATCTCCGGGGGCAGCCGCGCCCTACAGCATTTGGACCGGAAAACCGCGTCACCGAACAGTGTGCCTGGGCCAACCCCAGCGAAAGGCGAAGTGAAGCCGACTGACACATCCTGGGAGACAGCATGACAACACCGATCCTGGTGGCCACGCGCAAGTCAGCGGGCTGCTGGCGGCGGATGCATACTGTCCCCCATGTAAGCTCGCTCATCTCAGGGACTTACGGCCTGGTTACTGGACCACCAGCCCCGGCCTAGCTGCGGGGACCACCGCAAAGAGCTCAACCTGCCGACCTTCCACTTGCACCGCCCGCTCTGGGAGAGGGTTTCAAAAAGCTGGACACCGGTTATCTACCTCACCGAACGGTTGGGCAGAGTCAAAGGGCCGAGAAGCTGCCGAGACCCCACTTCTTGGTGGAAGGATGTTCGAAGAGCAGGTAGGATGAGAGATATTGCCGGAACCATCTGTGGAAGACAGGGTGTGTCTCAGCCGCCATGGCGGGAATCAATCTGTCAGTGCCTGTTCCTTTAATGTTATTGGCTCCTGATTCCCAGGCAGAGCAGGATTTGCCAAGGACAGTGGCTCAAACCTGTGTCCTTATGGGCTTCAACAAGGGAAGCAGGCTTTCAGGCAACAGGGAGTTTTCTGACTGTGGGAAGGGGGTGCAGAGGCTAGTGAACCCTCCCCAAAGCCCACTACAGTCCACGTTCAAGGCAATATGCTCCCTTGGTTTTAAACATCCATTCTATTACCCCCAAAAATTCTTATCTACACTCCCTGCACAACTAACTCTTTTCCAACCAAACATGCATTCGCACACCCGCCTCCAATCCCAAGACTACGCAAATTCTCAATGGTTACATTTTCCAGATGCCGTCTGGAATGACTTGGGAACAACCATCAGCCTCAAAATGTGTCATGATCCAGTAGTCCACGAGCTGTGAACTAGTTTTTGAAGATAACCGTCACGTGCCGCCTGTAAAACAATGGATAAAGGTGGAGAAAAGACAAGGCTTGTTCATTAAAATGTGGAAGTACATGTCCATGAGGCAGCAAGAATGGGCTGCAAAGTTAATTCACTGAATTTTTTGCTCAGCTCCTCAAGCCAAACACTGTCCTGGGCACCGGAGGAACAGCGGCAAACAAAACCACTCAGAGCTTATATTCTGTGTGAGACAGACAGACAGACAGACAGACATGTGTGGCAGAGAAAGTGCTGTGGGAGAAAAATGCAGGCAGATAAGGGAAATAAGGAGTGGCCGGGAAAGCAGGAATGACTATTTGACCAGGTGATGTTGGACAGAGATTTGAAGCAAGTATGTGGGGGAAGGATGTCCCAGCAGAGGGAAAAGTCGGCACAAAGGTCCCGAGGCTGGTGCGTGCCTGGCCGTGGTGGAGGCACAGCTCGGAATCCCGGAGAGCACTGCGAGAAAAGTGGAGCTGGCACACGGCAAGGGAGACGAAGAGGGGGTCGGGGAGGAAACAAGGACTAGACCCAGGACCTGAGAGCCAGGTGGCAGACCTTTGCATTCATCTGGGGAAGGAAGACAGGGGAGGAGTTTGAGCAGAAGAGTCCTAGGAGTTGACACGTGTTTTAATGGAGTCTCTCTGGCTGTTTTGTGGGGCTAAATTGTAGGGGACAAGGACAGATGGTGTCACAGTACTAGTTTCTGCAAGGGGCTAGGGCTGGTATGTATGACTTTGCCCCTTCAGACCCCATGGCAGGTGTCCTAGCCCAGAGCTCCGCTGGGTGGGTTCTTGAGGAAAGTGGAAGGGGGGTGGCTGGTGAGAGGTGCCCAGCAGGCCCCAGCCCCAACAGCAGGTGCCCCGGCCAGGGCACAAGAGCAGGGGAGTGGGGTCTGGGGTCACAGTGCGTGAGCTGGTCTGGAAGTGTGACCGTCTTGTCCACGAGGGAGTTGGCCTCGGGGGGCCTCCTGTCTGGGTGGACAGTCTGGGGGAGCTTTGCATGTGGGCCTGTGTGCTCTGGAGTTTGATCCTTGCAGACCTCACCTGAGGGCCTGCTCTCTTTCTGGTCTTGTGTTGGGGAAACAACAGGGCCCATGACAGGCCTGGGCCTTGCTCTCCTGGACTCACGTGGTTTAGTGGGGGAGACAGGCCTGCCCTCAGATAGGGACGGACCCAGAGTGTAGAGAACTGGGGTGGGGGAGCCCAGAGGGGGCACCTGACCCAGCAGTGGGGGCAGGAGCAGGGAAGGTGTCCTAGAGGAAGGAAGGTCACCTCTCCTGATGTAACAATTGCCCTCCTGTATCCCCATGCATAAGGGAGAGCTGCTCAGCCTGACTCCCAGATGGACCTGTAACCTGAGCCTTCCCTCTGTGTCCGATGGGCAAAGCCCAGTCTTAACAGTGACCCCCAGTATGATCAGAGGCCTGGGGAATCTCTGCTAGCATGACCAGCTTACCCCCCATTCCAACCAGCATCCAGGGCTTAATTTCTCCCTGGTAACCAGTGACCTCTCCTGACCCCCTACCCCCTCCATCCAGCCGTTTCGGGATTTTGCCCCAGTCTGCCCTGGTTTGTGAGGAGCCTGGACACTGTGATCTGTGATCCTCGGTGTGACCTGTGACCCTTCCTCCCCATCCATGCACATGCTCCGCTCCCCCTTCTTCAGGTGCCCTGGCCTTCTCGCCTCTCCCACTCACCTGCTGCTGCCAGCCTGCTCTCTTCCCCTCCCCCCAGGTAGGGAGGGAGTGAAGGAAAGAGGGAGGGAGGAAGGGGGTGGCATTCCTGGGATTCCCCGAATGGGGGAAGAGAGGGCCCTACAGGGGAGAGCCAAAGAGAGGGCACCCTATCCCACCCCTTGCCCTACCCCCACCCCCCGACCCCGACCCGGACTCCCAGGGAAAACTTGAGTTTGGAAACCATTAAATATGAGATTAAACTGAAGGGTTCCAGGCCAGTGGTCAGACAGGAACGCAGCCCAGAGCACTGGCCACAGGAAAGGGCCCCCCCAGGGCATACTGGGAGAAGCTGTTCTAGGCCACTGGTCAGGCTGGGCGCTGCTGGTCGCACAGAAGGAGGCCAGTGGGGCCACTGGTTGTATCCAGTCAAATACACAAGGCCTCCGGTCGAGAGGGGGAGAGGATTTGTGGTTTTCTGGTAAGGTCCAAGATAAGGACACACTGGCTAGACTGGTCCGTCAAGCCATTTGCCGCGGGTGCTGGTCAGCAAGAGCGACAGCCTGGGGCTAGGGGCAGAAACTGCACCGCTCTGGGCAGAGCTGGGAGGTCCTCTCCGGGCAGTGGGAGGTCCTGGCCCGGCGCCCAGGTTTGGGGTGACCAGGGGGGCTGGTAGGGCGGGGCGGGGCGGGGCGGTGCTTGGGGCGGGGCCTCCTCCTCCCAGCCCCGCGGCGACCTCCTCACTGCAGCTGGGGCTCAGTTGCTGCTGCCACCGCTGTGGACATGGAGCCCCCGGACGCCTGGGCAGGGACGCGCAGGGCTCCGCGGCTGCTGGTGCTGGTGCTCCTGCTGGGGGCGCACCCAGGTATGCCCGGGCTGAGAGCAGGGCTCGAGGGGTGCGGCTTCCTGGAGCTTGAAGGGGAAAGAGACTTTTACCCACCCCAGGAAACCAAACCTGGCGACCCTAGGAAGGAGGGACATGGGAGTATGGGGGGGAGTGTCGCTCATAATGAGACACTTGGGGACAGACAAGCAGAGGAGCTGGGGACACCACAGCATTGGATTAGAGACCACCTGAGAAGTCAGAACCCCCTCTCCACTCAGGTCTCAGAAGCATGGGCCCTCAGCTCCAGGATCTGGGTCCCCAGCCCCTGGCCCCCTCCCCCTCAGACCCAGGGGTCCAGGCCTGCAGTGGCTGGAGTGGCTTCCCCCAGGACCCAGGCGACCAGAAGCTCTTGAAAGATTCTCAAGTTTTGAGAGGGTCAGAAACCTTATAACTAGAACCAGCGAGTCATGCATTTGAGGGTTTCGGAACCCCAAGTCTGGAGAGCCCGCCTTCCTCAGGGAAGGGCTGCAGTACCAGCTGTGGACAGCGAGGGTGAGACAGAGTGCTTCCTAGTGACAGTGCCCCCTTCCTGGGGCCCCAGATGAATCCACACACCTGGGTGGTGGTGGGAGGGAGGGGAGGAGGCCCTGAGGCCTGGCAGCTGAAGGGTAAAGAGATAGGAGGCATCTATCTGTGCCACCTGCTCTCTGCTCCTCGGACAGAAGTAGCCCCGGGCAGCAGCCTGGCCCCAAACCCCTGCCCCTGGGCTGGGCTTGAGCCAGAGGTGGGTGCCTGCAAATCCAGGCCCTTGACACAAGCATGGCAAATAGTGAGTCTCCAGGGGCAGAGCTGGGCCAGGCTGGGCGGGGAAGGGAAGGGAGGTTCTGAGAAATGAGAGCTGATGCCAGGATGCCAGCCCAGAGGGTGAGAGAGCGTGGTTTCCCAATGGGAACGGCTCTATCTGCCAGGATTGGGGGCAGGAATCCAGGCCCAGCCACCTACTCCCCGAGGACCCAGAGGTACAGGCTCCCAGCCCTTCCTCCCTCAGACCTGGGATCCTGGGCCTAGGCCTATCCTGTTCTGAGGTGATACGCCTTACCCGCTTTCCCACCTCATCCGCTTCCCTGATCTATCAAAGAGGCGAGGGGGGGGGGCGGGTAGGGGGCTCTGGCGCCAGGCCGGGCATGTCTCAGCCAGCCTGTCCCTCCCACATTCCTGAAACCTGCCCAGCCCTGTCCCCCTCACCAACCCCACACACCTATCCTGCCTCGGCTCCAGGCCCAGCCGAAGCCCACACCTCACCTCGGCCTCCCACGGCCTCCCACTCGTGAGGGAGAGGGTGGTGCTGAGAGAGAGGAAGACTGGGAATGGCGGGCTCAGGGAGACAGTCAGGCAGAGACCATGGGACGAGAGGGAGCTCCAGGCTGAGAGGCACCAGGGCAGAGATGGGGCCGTATATCCGCCCGTTGCTGCGTGGGGTGATGGGGGCAAAAGGATGGGCCAGCCCTGGCCCTGCCCTTGAAGGGCTTTGGGTCCTAGTGGGGAAGGCAGGGACAGGTGCACCGTTCCCCAAGGGGATTGAATGGAGGCCACTGGGGCCCTGTGTGGCCCAGGGGAGGAGCCCTTCATTCTGAAAGTAAAGAGAGAGATGGAGAGAAATGCCGATGGAGGGTGAGCTCAGAGACACAGAAATGAGAGAGGGAGGGAGACAGGAGCTGCTGAGTCTGAGGGAGGATGGGCTGGGGGCCTGGACTCCTGAGTCTGAGGGAGGAGGCCTGAGGGGTCTGACCCCCTGGTCTGAGGGAAGAGGGGCTGGGGTCTGACCTCCTGGTCTGAGGGAATAGGGGCTGGGGGTCTGACCTCCTGGTCTGAGGGAGGAGGGCTGGGATTCTGACCTCCTGGTCTGAGGGAATAGGGGCTGGGGGTCTGACCTCCTGGTCTGAGGGAGGAGGGCTGGGGTCTGACCTCCTGGTCTGAGGGAATAGGGCCTGGGGGTCTGACCTCCTGGTCTGAGGGAGGAGGGCTGGGGTCTGACCTCCTGGTCTGAGGGAATAGGGGCTGGGGGTCTGACCTCCTGGTCTGAGGGAGGAGGGCTGGGATTCTGACCTCCTGGTCTGAGGGAATAGGGGCTGGGGGTCTGACCTCCTGGTCTAAGGGAGGAGGCCTGAGGGGTCTGACCCCCTGGGTCTGAGGGAGGAGGCCTGGGGGCCTGCACTACCTTGTCCTCCGGGAATGGGGGCTGTCTCCCAAGGGCTCTCCCTACTGGCGGCAGTGGGCAAGAGCTCAGTTGCTCTCCTGCAGGTGCCCAGGCTGAGATGCAGGTGTCTGTGCCCTCCTTGGTGGAGGTGATGAGGGGGGCGTCTGTCACCCTTAACTGTACGCCTTTGGGGGTCCATAAAGAGTACGTGCTGAAATGGTTCCTGGTGAGTGCTTTGGGCTGGGGACCGGGGCACCATGGAGGGGGCCTGAAAGTCAGGGCGCAGTGGGGCTGCAGACATTCGTTCCTTCATCAGCATCCAAACAACCTTGAGAGCTCCGCCTGGCTGCCTTTCCATTTCGCGTGGGGCGATGGAGGCCCAGCAAAGGGGAGCTTCCCCTGGTGCCCGGGCGGGCGCAGCTGGAACTAGTCCCCCTTCCAAGGGCTGGCTCTTGAGAGAGAACCTTCAGAGACAGACACCGAGAAAGCAAGACTGGGGGGTTGGGCAATAAGGAGAGAGAAATAGGGGAAAAAATAAGAGGCAGAGAGACAGGGTGGAAGAGGAAGAAAGAGGGATAGAGATGGGAACATGGAGAAAGAGGGAGACAGAAATGGGAAACTGTGACAACAGGTAGGGCACAGGGGCGGAACCGGAGAGAGAGGTGACAGAGGAAAAAGAGAGCAGCAGAAAGAAAGGGAGGGGGGAGAGAGGGAGACGCCCAGCAGGGTGGCGGGCAGCCCTGCGCTGAGGCCCTCCTTGCCCGCAGACCGACCGCAACAGGGTGCGCCGCCTCCTGGCCGAGGCCCAAGTGCAGGGCTCTGAGGTCCAGGCCAGTGTGAAGGACTCCCTGGGCCGCAGCCCCCCATACCGGCTGGACTCCCCGGGTCGCCTGGTGCTGGCCGAGGTCCAAGTGAGCGACGAGCTGGACTATGTGTGTGTGGTGACGGCAGGGGCGGCGGGCACTGCTGAGGCCACCTCGAGGCTCCAGGTGTTTGGTGAGTGTCTGTGGGCACCCCGGGGGAGAGAGTGGGACAGGGGTGAGCCTGGAAAGGCATTCCTGACAGTAGCGTCTCTCCCACAAGCAAAACCAGAGGCCACCGACGTCCACCCCAATAAAGGGACGCTGTCTGTGACAGATGACTTTGCCCAGGAGGTACCTCGGACTGACCTTGACTCCTGGGTCCTGGGGGAAGAGAGGGCTGGGGATCCCAGAGTCTTGGGTCATAAGGTTGGAGGGGCATGGGTGGCAGACTCCCACACCCTGGGGAAGGAGAGGGCTGGGGACCCGGAATCCTGGACCTGTGTGGAGAGGGCTGCCGAGGGAGCGGGGACCCAGCGTTCAGAGTCCTAGCTGAGAGCTCAGAGCCTCGATAATCCCTCCTCAGATTGCCACCTGCCATAGCCGCAATGGGAACCCCGTCTCTCAGATCACCTGGTACCGGAACGGGGAGCCCCTGCAGGTGCCCATGGAGATGAACGAAGGTGAGTGGGTGCAAGGGCCTAGCTGGGCGTGAATGGGGTGGCGTGGAAGCGGGTGCCGACTGACCGCCCCCTCCCTCCCTGCCAGATGGCTACATAACCAGCCGCACCATCCGGGAGGCCTCGGGCCTGCACTCGCTCACCAGCACCCTGTACCTGCGGCTCCACAAGGCCGACCGGGACTCCGAGTTCCACTGCTCCGCGCACTTCAGCCTGCCGCAGGGCCAGCACGGCAGCCTAGACAGCCAGGCTTTCCGCCTCACCCTGCACTGTGAGTCCATGCCGCCCGACCTCTCCGACCTTGGACTCCACACCTCGAGGAGACCCACCCCTCCAAGCCAGCTTTCGCCCCACGCTGCGGCCCTCCCTTACCCTACGGAGTAGCATGAACGCCCCTTGACTTTGGGCCCCCCACAGCGCTCTGCGCCCCATGCAGCACGACTAAACTTTGCACTGCACCCTCCTATCCCTAATTGGGTCTCCAGACCTCACACTGACGCGTTCCCCTCGTCCTTTCCCCTTAGATCCCACAGAGCACGTGCAGTTCTGGGTGGACAGCCCAGCCACCACGGAGGGCTGGGTCCGAGAGGGGGACTCTGTGCAGCTGGTCTGCCGCGGGGACGGCAACTCCAGCCCGGAGTACATATTTTACCGCCTGCAGGTGACTCCCTCGTTCCTTTGCCATCCCCAGCCCCTGACTTCTGTGACCTACTGACCTGCACCAAGCTCTAACCTTTTACCTCGTGGCCCTGGCTTAGCAAGGAACCTGGTCGGTGACCCAGGAGCTAACAGGACGTCTGACCCCTGGTTTGAGAGAGTCCTGACTTGGCATGACTTGGGAGACCCCTGGCCTAGCAAGACCTCTGCCCCCATACTGGAGTGGGCTCCTACCTAATAGGACACTGACCAGGAGACCCTGACCATTGGTGCCTGGCTCTGACCTGGGTGTCCCCTGACTTCTCACGACCCCACTGGACCAGGGTGGCTCCTGAGCTGGGCTCCTCATCCTTGATCACCCAGGACAAGGAGGAGAAAATGCTGAAAACAGACTTTTCGGGGAACTGGACCCTGGAGAATGTGCAGCGGAACCAGAGCGGGACCTACGGCTGCAGGGCAGAAGATTTTGATGCCAAGGATGATGCCGAGCTCTCCCAGACCCTGGAGCTGCGCGTGGCCTGTGAGAGCCCCGGGAGGGCCTGGTGGGGGGCCCTGGCACCTGCTGCCTCCTCACCTTCACCCTCGCAGTCCTGCCTCCCTTTGGTCCAGATGCCCCCTTCCTCCTGGGGACCCTGCCCTAGCCCCCTCCAGACTCCCACACCAGGCAGCCAGAGAGCCCTTTCCAAAGCACAAACCTGACATTCTCCTGCTCCACAACCTGCCTTGGCGCCCCAGTGCCCTCTGGAGAAAGCCCAGATGCCTCCTGATGGCCTTCAAGGCCCACCTGTCTGGCTTCACCTGTGGCTGACCCTTCTCCCCATCAAGGCACTTTCCTCGTCACACCCAAGCTTCTCTGGTTCCCAAGATAGCTCCCGTCCTTCTACCACCCATTTCTGACCAGTCTCTTGGGTTCCCGTCTTCCAAGAAGCCTTCTCAGTCCACTTGCCCCTCCCCCCACCCCAAGCCCCGCACAAAGGCTGCTCCTTCTCAGCACTCTTTCACGTCTGCCTTTCTGGGGCTAGACCCTCTGCCAGATGTTAGGGACACATCTGTGCACAAGATAGCCCAGTCCCCACCTCCACAGAGCTTCCAGCCCAGTAGGGCAGACAGGCAGTCAAGGCCAAACAAGATGCTTTGGGGCGCCAATCCTGCATCTGCGAGGACTGATGAAGAATAATAGGATAAGGAATAGTTGGGGGGTTGTTTCCAGCCTGCGTCCTCAGGAAGAAGATTCTGACTCAGACATCTGCAGGCAGGAAGTGTATGGGGAGCCTTGGCATCCAGGTCTGCTGGGGGGTGGGGAGGGGAAGGAAGCAGGATTGGGGCAGGGGAAGAAGCTGGGCTGTGGTCTGAAGGAGGCCTTGGTTGGCCCCACAGGTCTCTTAGAAACTGGGGTGCTCCCACTGGGGCGGAGGGGCCTGCCTGGCTTTAGTACCGCCACCTCGGCTTAGCTCTTGGGCTGCCTGAGGAAGGGGGCGTGACTTTGAGCGAGGGGCTCTCTGCAGCTGAGGCAGTTGCCTGCTGGAAAGGGCTGACAGCTGAGGGCTGACAGCTGATGTCCCTCTCAACAGCTGAAGGGGAAATCTGAGTGTCCACAACAGCGGGTTAGAGCAGCCTCTCTGAGGAGGGGGCATTTGAGTAAGACACCGTGGAGTGGATGCAAAGGAGAGCACTTCAGGTCGGGGGAGCAGTGAGGGCAGAGGCCCCGAGGCAGGACCCGATGTGGTGTACTGGAGAAAAACGAGAGGAGAACGGGGCAGCTGGAGCTCAGCGGGCGAGGAAGGAGGGTGGGAGATGAGGGCAGGGATCGGTCAGACCAGGCGGGATGTTTAGGCTTTGTGAAGGAATTTGGCCTCTGTACCATGGGTACTGGGGAACCAGTGCAGGATTTTAAGCAGAAGGAAAGGCTGACCAGTATGGGTTTTTTTTTTGTTTGTTTGTTTGTTTGTTTTAATGTAAAGATTTTCTTTCTTTGCTTTTGGAGAGAGAGGAAGGGAGGGAGAAAGAGAAGGAGAGAAACATCAATGTGTGAGAGATGCATTGATTGGTTGCCTCTCGCACATCCCCAACCGGGTTCCTGGCCCATGACCCAGGCGTGTGTCCTGACCGGAATCGAACTGGTGACCTTTCGGTTCACAGGCCGGCGCTCAATCCAGTGAGCCACACCGGCCAGCTGACCAGTGTGTTTTGAAAGGATCCCTCTAGCTGCTCACTGGAGAGTGGACGGCAAAGGACCAGAGTCCTGACCAGCAGGAAGGCCAGTGAGGAGGTGACAGCTGTGGCCAAGGCAGTCGGACTGGGTGTTCTGAGGTGGACAGAAGTGGAAGGACCCCTTTTGGGGGCAGAGCGGGAAAAGACTTGATGAATGAAAGAGCGGTTGGTGGGGGGTAAAGCAAAGTGTTAAGTTTGAGCAAAGGGCCAGGGTATCAGTCAGAGAAGGAGCACCTCCTCTGAGGCTGTTGATTAACCTTGGGCCCAAACGTCAGCTCTGGATGAAAGTAGTCCCGGTGGGCACAGACTCTGGAGTCAGACTCTGAGATCTGGGCTTGCGATTGGGCCCGGACCGCAGAGCAGAGCGTTCTGGAGACGGGGAAGACAAGGAGGCATGCTCGGCACCCTCTGCTGACCACTGTGCGTTCGTGTCCGCACCCGCGACAGCCCTGAGCCCCCTAAGCAACTTGGTGAGGGTCCGGGTAAGTGGCAGTCTGTCTCCCCCGCCAGACCTGGACCCCATCGAGTTTAGCGACAAGGAGGAGCTTTCCTCCACCCTGGGCAGCACGGTATCCACCAACTGCTCTGTGCAAGGCCTGCCCGCCCCGGCTCTACGCTGGACCAAGGTGAGAAGGAAAGGGGCCCCCAGCCCTGGGACCCCCACCCTCCCCTCACACCCGCCCCCCCTCACGGTCCACCTGGCCTCTTCGCCCCACTCCCACCCCTACAGGACTCGGTCCCCCTGGGGGATGGCCCCACGCTCTCACTCAGTTCCGTCACCTTCGATTCTGCGGGCACCTACGTATGCGAGGCCTACATGCCCACGGTGCCCCTCCTTAGTCGCACCCGGATCCTCACGCTGCTGGTCGAAGGTTAGAAGGTTCGGGGGGCAGGGACAGGCTGGGATGGGGGCAGTGGGGTGTGGGGCAGGGGGTCAGGACCCATGGCAAGCGGCCCTAGCTGGTCCCTCAGTTTCCTCCTCTATTCCTCTCCCCCTCTTCTCTTTCTTGCTCTCTCCTTTCCCCACTGTGCCTCCCCCTGATTCCCTCCCTCACTGCCCCCCACAGGGTCACCGGAGATAAGGGAGGAGGAGACTCAGCCCCAGGCAGAGGGCAGCTGGCGGGAAGGAGATGAAGTGCGGCTGGTCTGCTTTGCCCGCGGCTACCCGGAGCCCAAACTCACCTGGAGCGAACTGGGCGGCAGTGTAAGGGACCCTCCCCTCCACCCTGAACCCTCCAGGTCCCCAGGGGACCCTGCTTCCTCACAGCTGCAAGCATTGTATCCTCTCTCCTACTTCCTGAGGGACCTGGCCATCACCCCGGGCCTGACCCAAGCCTGACCCAAGCCTCCACAGCCCACAGAGCCGGTCCCCAAAAGGCAGGGCTGGGTGAGCAGCTCCCTGACCGTGAAGCTGACCAACGCCATGAGCCAGAACGGCGTCTCCTGTGAGGCCTCCAACCCACACGGGAACTCCCGGCACGTCTTCCACTTCGGCCCCCGTGAGTGACCCTGGTGGGGGCGCAGGAGCCTCGGGGCAGACAGGGCACTGCTGGCCGAGCGCCTCCTCCTCTTCTTGTCCCCACAGTGGCCCCCCAGACCTCCCAGGCTGGAGTGGCCGTCATGGCCGTGGCCGTCAGCGTGGGCCTCCTGCTCCTCGTGGTCGCCGTCTTCTACTGCATGAGACGCAAGGGGCGCCCCGGCTGCTGCCGACGGGGGGAGAAGGGGGCTCCGTGAGTGGCCTGTGGCCTCGGGATTGACCTCTGTCACCCGACCCCATCCCTAGGTCTCATGCTGACCCTCAGCCCCAAACCCAGCCCACGACCGACCTCAACAGCATCCCATCCTCAGCCCCAAACCAGATGCAACACGATCCCATCTCCAACCCCAAACCTAGTCCACGGCCGTCCCCTCTCCCGTCTGCGTCCTCCCCACCTACGTACAACAGCCCATGCAGCCCACACCCGTCCTCAAACGCCCCACCCCAACTTGACCCCGTCCCTAACCTCCCCAACCCCACCGATCTCACACCCACCTCCAATCCCAGTTCTCACATCACCATTGCCAAGCCCAGCCTAACCCCACGCACACCCCACTCTCCTCTCCAGCCCGCATCTCATCCTCATCCACACCTCCAACCCCATCTCCAGTCCCATCCAAGCTCCTATCCACCTGCCATGTCCCCATCCTCATCCCCAACCCACCAACACCCCTCACTCCCTCAGCTCTGAATCTCAACTTCTTCTCCACTCGTGACCTCTCCCCCAGCCACATCCCAGCTCCAACCCATCATCAGCACCAAACCCAGCTTCCAACGCACCCCCATCCCCAAGGCCCCTCCAACCCACCCCGTGTTCCCATTCTTAACCCCGAACCCATCCCTTCTAGCCACATCTCTAACCCCAACTCAACGGCCAACCTCGATTCCAGGCCACAGCCACCCACCCCGCCCCCAGCCAACCCCAGCTAGGACAGCATCTCCCAACTCTAGCAGGATCTTTGACCCCAGCCCCAACTCACCTCTGACCTCAGTATCATCCCCACCCCCTCCCCCATCGCCAACCCATCCCCACCCATCCTCCAAGTCCGTCTCTACCCAGCAGGACCCCATTCCCAGTTCCGTCCCAGTGGGGACCACTTCCAACATGTTGCATCTCCTCCCCAGGCCACCTGGGGATCCAGAGCTGAGCCACTCAGGGTCCCAGCAGCCAGAGCAGACGGGCCTCCTCATGGGAGGTGCCTCTGGAAAAGCCAGACATGGCAGTGGGGGCTTCGGAGATGAGGTGGGTGAAGGCCTGGGCACCCTGGTGAGAGGGGCCTTGTGGGGGGGGGGTGGAGTTGGTGGCACAGCCTCCACAGGCACAGGCTGACCTTTCCAACTTCTCCCCAGTGCTAAACCTGAGGACCTCCAAGAGGCAGTCATTGGACCCAACCTGGAGTTGCAGGCATCAGAGAGCCAGCCCTGCTCACGCCCTGCCCGCCCCCCTTCCCCCGGCCTTCCCCGGCCTTCCCTCACTCGCCCGCCCTTCCTTCCTCTGCAGGCTGGGCAGGGACCTACAGACACTGTGGGGAAGGAGGGAGGGTGCGCTGCGGGGTGGGAGGAGACCTTCCTCCTGGGAGTATGACTCTCCCAGGCCCCAGAATAGCTCCTGGACCCAAGCCCAGGGCCCGGCCTGGGACGAGGCTGTGAGGGTCGACTGGCCGAGGCTATTTTTACCTCCCGCCTCCATCGCTGGTCCCCCCACCTGACGTCCTGCTGCAGAGTCTGACACTGGATTCCCACCCCCGCTCTGCCCCCTCATCACGGACACTGGAGTCTGGAATAAATGCTGTCTGTCACATGGACACCATCCTGTGGCCGGAGCCTCCTCTGGGGGATGAGAGGGGAAGGGGTGCAGGTGACGCCCCCCTCCCTTCTGCTCCCCCAGCACCCTTGTGAGAGCTGGGAGATGTCTGACATCAGGGAGGAAGACATGAGAGAGAGAGCAGAGGGTGACTCAGCCGCTGAGGATGAAAAAGGGAGATGCCCGTGGTCCAGAGGGCACTGAGAATGGCCCCTGAAAGACCAGTGTGTCTGCCTGGCGGCTGGGCTGCTGTCCCCTTAAATAAAAGTTCCCAGATTCTCTTGCCAGAGCCCCAGAGGGAATTGAAGCTGTGAGAGGAAAAATTCTCTGAGCTGTAGAATGGATGGAATTAGGGATGGAGCTGCCTTCTCTGGGTATGGCATCATTCCTGCAGCTGAGGGAGGAGGGGTGGCTTGGAGGGACCCAGATGGAGGGGCCTGGGGCAGAGGGAAGAGGGATAGAAAGACCTGGGGGTAGAGGGAGCATGGGAGGGGTGCACTGGCCGGGGCAGCTCAGAGATGAGAGCCTGAGAGTCACACAGAGATGGAAAGATTTCGGGACAGGAAGAGACAAAGAGAAACAGAGAATGTGAGGGCAGAGAGATAATTAGATAATTGCCGTCAAAAATGTTGAGAGCTGCTCAGAAGCCAAGGTGGAGGTGGGAGTGTGTGACCCCAAGCCCATCAAATGGCGATAAATCACACTTGGGGCCCGGGAGGGCCTCCGTGAGGAGTGGGCGTGGCCGTTCCTGCGCTGGGACGGACCGAGAGGTCTCTGCCCTTGGAAGCCTCTCACCTTCGCCAGTGACCACCTCGCTGTCCTCAGTTTGGTCGGCCACAGCACGGACAAGGCGGGATCTCGTGGCCATGGGAAATTGACGAGAGGCTATGGGAACCTCTTGGTGGGCAATCGAGCAGCCCGCTGGGAGGTCCTGGAGCAGAAGAGCTCACCAGCCTGATTCAGGTGCTCAAATTCCATGGTTTGTTGAATCCATTTCACACAAATGCAAGAAACAAAAAGCGACAGGCCAGGTTAACACAGTTAGCTCAGGCACAAGGGATTGAAGGTCCCTGCCACCTGAGTTCTGGGGTGGGTGTGGCTCCGTGTCCAGGTCTCTCTCACACCGTGATGTGATTTCAACCCCCAGAGTGAAAGGTGAGCCAGAGGATTCTGCACCTGGAAGGTGCCAGGGTCATTCAGGGGACAAATGCAGCTGGCTTTTACCTGTGTGACTGGGGCACAGGACTCGTGGAACAGAGCTGGAGTTGCCAGCAGGGAAGCACCCTAAGGATGCACTGAGCAGGCTGACTGGGTCCTTTCATCCTTCCCATCTATGTTTGACTCAGGTTTTTAGTAGGTCTAACAGGCTTCATGAGTTGCTTCTTCATATCCGTCCATTTCATCTGTCTCCTTATGCGTGTGGCTTTATTGTTTTCTCCATGGCAAAACTGAATATTCTTTTTCAAACAGTGCAGCCAACACACAGAGGGTCCCAGTGTGACTGGGAGAATTTGATGAGACAACAATGGAAAGTGTTTAGTGCAAAGCCTGGCACTGAATATGTGCTCAGTACAGGTTTATTAGTAGTAGTGTCATCATCCAAAGGAAACGAGGGGACAAGAGAAAAGCAAAGTAGGGTCCCTGATCCAGGGAAGGGACCAGGTGCAGACAGATCCCACTCTGAGAGCAGACAATGGGGAGAGGGGATTGGGGTGCTGGAGGGGTAGTGAACAGATGTCTGGAGGAAGGGGAGATAGGGGACTCCAGGGAGGAAGGGGTTCTCCGCCCAGCACCTGGTCCCCAACTTAATGAGGGGAAGGTCCTGGCCCGCCTCCCAGAGGGTATACATTTGCATAGGATCCTTCATCTGCATAGGATGCCAGGAAATTTGCATACAAATGGCTTCCTGAGCCCTCCTCTGACCCCTCCTACCTCTGCTGAAGGTCTGGGGGGACGGGAGAGGAGAAGGGATAAACTTCAGGATCTGGGGCTCCAGGAAGTAAAGGCAAATTTAGAGTAGACTCCTCTCGTTCACCTCCTCCTGCGGCTTCCTATTGCCCTCAGGAGTATGAGTCGCCTTTCACCGGACACTCAGGACCTTCTGAGATGTTGCTTCTTACACCCACCCACTGCACCCTCTCTCACATGTGTCCCCATCTTGCTCCTTTGTGACTTTAATATTCCCCTCACCTGGAATGGCTGTCCTTCCCCATTTCCCACCCCCTGTAACAAAGCTTACCTGTCCTTCACACCTTGCATATTTTGAAGGATTCCAAAAAGTGTTCCCTGCCCTTTCCCTGCCCTTGGAACTTTACAAGACTGTGTGCCTCTTCTGAACTTGTATAGATTTTATTAGTAAGGATATGTTTGATTGCAAATGACAAAAAAAATGTGAAAATAAGTGAAAAGGAAAAATTATTCCCAGGAATATCAAAGGCTGACTACCTTCAAGCATAGCTGGATCCAGGGGCTCAAATAGTCTTCATCAGAAAACTGTCCTTGACTTTTCACAAAGACAGCACCAAAAGCAAAGAAGGAAGCTGCTGCCTCTCCCAAAGCCAAAGCAAAAGCTCAGAAGTAAAGAAAGCAGTGCTAAAAGCAATCCACAGCCAGAAAGAGAGAGAGAGAGAGAGAGAGAGAGAGAGAGAGAGAGAGAGGAAGGAAGGAAGGAAGGAAGGAAGGAAGGAAGGAAGGAAGGAAGAAAAAGAAAGAAAGAACCACACATCACACATCTTCTGGAGGCCTCAGACACTGCGGCCCCGAAGGCAGCCTAAGTATCCTCGGAAGAGCGCCCCCAGGAGGAGCAAGCTTGACCACGATGCCATCATCACGCTCCCCCTGACTCCAGAGTTGGCCTTGAAGAAATGAGAAGACAGCAATACGCTTGTGCCCCTTATGATGTCAAGGCCAACAAGCACCAGATCAAACAGGCTGCAAAGAAGTTCTGTAACATTGACGTGGCCAAGGTCAACACCCTGATCAGGCCTGACGGGGAGAAGGCGGCGCCTGTTCGACTGGCTCCCAACGAGGATGCTGTGGGTGCTGCCAGCAGAACTGGGATCATCTAAATCGAGTCCAGCTGGCTAATCCTAAATATAAAAATTTGATTCTATGAAAAAATAAAAAGAAACAAAGTTATCCTTTTCCATTTCTCAGCTCTGCTGTTCCCCAGGCGCAGACAGGGTCTTTTGTCTCCAGTGCCCTCCCTATACTAGATTCCCACCCTACCAATTTAGCAACCCCCCACTAAAAAAGGTGTCCCTTTCCTATTAGTTCTGGCAAAAGTGTCAGGATTAATTCTCATTGGACAGGAATAGGACCCAAATGCTCATCCCTGAACCAATCATTGTGGCCAGGGGATCAATTGCTCTGACTGGCCAGGGCTGGGTCAGGCTCACTCTGAACCACGAAGACTGAGTATAGGGGATTCCCCATAAAAAGACACTTGGGGCAGGGCTGCGGGGGGGCAGGGGGAGATGAAACTGAGAAAGAGGTTGCTGGGCAGGTAAAATACAGTTGACCCTTGGAGAGTGTGGGGTTACAGGCGCTGACCTCCTATGCAGTAGAAAATCTTCATACATCTACAACTTGGCACCATCTCCAGGGCTCCGTCAGGATGCCTTTGGCCCCATGCCCCTACCTCCTCCTGGTTATGACTCTTCAGTGAAGTATCCTCTCTGAGACTTGGTGATACTGGAAGTCAGCTCCCCAGGCACAGAACCCACCCAGTCACTTGTCAACAATTACAGCGGTGTCTAGCCTTATGCATGACACAGGGCGCAGGGGTGAAACCGCAGCCTACCCTCTTGGGGCTTGCCTCCTGGGCTCACCTGTGCCCACCAAGAACAGCCAGAGGAGCTGAGCCTGGAGAAGAGAGGGTACCAGGGGGCTTTGTGGAGGAAATCTCCTGGAGGCTGGTTATTTTGCTCAAGGGAGAAAAGCAAGTGACCGGAATTTTAGAAAGCCAGTGAGTAGCAAAGCTGGCACTAAAACCCCAAGATCCTGGCCCTCTAGTCTGGTCCCCGATTGGGGAGAGGACAAAAAGATCTAGAACACATTTATTTTGCATCTACTTGTCCAGCCGACCTCATACCAGGCTGTGACAAGTCTGAAATATGCATTTTAAGGAAGTCCCATCCTGCACTTCCTTAGCGTACTTTTCAGTGAAATGGGATCGTTAGAATGTCCCCTTCAACGGGTTCTTGAAAAAAAAAAATTAAGTAAGAGATATCGGTCAGTTCTGTATTCCTCCGTTTGCAACTCTGTGATTTTGGGCCAAGTCACTTCATCTCTCTGTGCCTCAATTTTCTTATCACAAAGGGAGCTGTGTGCACACTTGAATCAGAGTACACTTAAATCAGTGGCTGGCACAGAGTAAGTGCTAAATACATTTATTAATAGTATTATTACCAAGACGTGAATGCCAGTCAGTGTGTCTACTAGAGACCTTGCCCTACTGGGAAGAAAGTTCAGGTGTAGAGGCGGGTAGGGAGGGACGGCAAGCCTAAACGTACGCTTTGTAAGGAAGCTCCCAAACGTCTGCCCCCAGCCAATCAGCTCAGCGCCTCCCTGCCCTAGAGGAGCTGGAAAGCAGGGATTACAAGCACTCAGTGGCATCCTCTCCCTCAGCCTCCTGCTTCCCGCCCTCACCCCGGCACGCCGGGCGGCCTCATCAGCTCCCCCCGGCAGCCCAAGGAATGTGAAGAGGTAGGTGGGGGTGGGGAGAAGGGGGAGCCGTCAGGGAAAGACAAAGGGGCCGAGTCAGAGCGAGAGACACAAAGACCCGAGGAGGCTGGGGAGATAGAGAAGTGGGACAAGGACACGGGGAGGGGCAGGTGGTGTCTGGAGGCCGGACCCTAGCCCAGGCCTGCAGAGAAATCGGAGAGCAGGGGCTGGTCTGTGCTGCCCCCTGGCGGGCGGGCGCAGTAAAGAGGAAGTGCGGACCAGATGTAGGAGAGGGGGATGGATGCGCGAAGGGAGGAACAGAAAACAGGCAGGGGCACCGACATCGAGAGAAACACGGAGGGAAACAAGAGACACAGAAACACACATACACACAGAGTCAAAGGGATGGAAGAAGACACGGGAAGCAAGTGAAACATAAACAGTGATAGAAAAACAGAGAGTACAGAAACACAAAGGGACACCTAGACATTAGGAATAAAAGACTCGGAGATAGAGAAATACAGAGATGAAAAACACCCAAAGGTAGTGAGAGACACAAAGACGGAGGCACTAAGACAGAGAAACAGAAAGAAGTGATGCAGCGACTCCCAGCGTCCGATGAGAAAGAGAAGAGGACTAGCTGAGAAGCCCGGAAACACGACAGTCACACTTCGAGGGGCGAGAATAAAGGTCGAGAGGCGGGGGTGGGGTAGCGTCTTGGCGCGAGGGTGGGGTTTCAGAAGGGGCGAGCCTATGAGAATCCGCATGTCTCACGCAGGTGTGACAAGAGGGCCTGCACTAAGACTGAAAAGGGCGGGGTTAAGAACTTTAGGCGGGGCTGAGACCCGGTGTCCAGCTTTCCCGGAAAAAAACGGAACCTACAAACCAGTGAGAGGATGGGCGGAGGCGTAGCTTCACGTGGGGCGGGGGCAGGGGACGGAGACTGCACGGAGCCTGAAGGGGGAGTGGCAGGACCTTGGCGGAGAGGAGTAGACAGGGAATGGGGCGTGGGATGGGGGTGGGGCTCCTAGGTAGAAGAGGGGGCGTGGCTAGACCACAAAGGGGATGGGCTTATAGACGAAAGAGGGTGGAGAGAATTCTGGGGGAGGGGCAATCATAGAATCCCGGGAGGGGCGAACTTAGAATCGTGGGGAGCGGCAGGTGCAGAATCCTGGGAGGGGGCGGGTACAGAATACCCGAGGACGGGGAGTGTAGAATTGTGGGAAGAGGCGGGGCAGAAAACTGGGAGGGCCGGGCGTAGAATCCCGGGGAGGGACAATTTGGAATCTCAGGAGGGGGCGGGGCCGGAGCCCAGGATCAGCTTGGCTGGGGGGGGGGCGAGAAAGGGGGTGGGTCCTGTGACGTCAGCGAGTCCAAACCTACTGAAAGAAGCTAGGGGTCGGAGGCACGGAGCCGGGAGGGCAGGGACGGAGATCGGCGCCAGGAGAGGACACAGCGGGAACCGGCCGGGGAGCCGGGGCCCCTCAGGCACCTGCTCGTTTGCCCAGTGGATTGGCGCACGCAGAGCCACACGCAGGCCCCTGCCCGGCCTCAGTCCCTCCCCGGGCCCCCCATGGCCCGGGCCGCAGCCCTCCCGCCGTCGAGATCGTCTCCAACGCTTCGGTTGCTGCCGTTGCTGTTGCTGCTGCTGCTCCGAGAAGCCGGTGAGCGACCATAGACGCCCCCTTCCCCGCGTGGACCCAACCCTTCCCCAGCTTCTGAGAGGGGGAAGCTCGAGCACCCTTCCCCACCCCTCCCCCAGTTCACCGAGCCCCCGTCTCGCGCGCCCTTTTCCTGACTGGCTTCTCCGACTCCACCCCCCCTTCTCTCTCTCATACTCCGACCCTTACCTCTCATCATTCCTCTCATCCCCAACACCTTTCTAAACGCCAACTCCCCGACCTACACGGGACTTCCGTTACCCCCTACCCCTTCCTCAGACTCTGGCGCCTAAAGGGTTAAATCCGAGGCCTCTAGCCCCCTCCTCACCCCGCGCCGTTCGGTTAATCTGGATCTGGATTTCCGTCTCCGCTTCCCTCCTCTGGAATGTCTCCCACTCCCCCCAGCCGGGGGGTCGCGATGACGAGGCGAGATCACCCCCCATTTTTTTGTTTTCCCAGGGTTGGGCATCGGAGGCTGGGGATTGTTGAGGGCACGGGGCCAGATGTGGAGGTCCCCGAGAGGGGCAGGGAGCTCGACTTTCGCTCCCTTGGAGAGGCAAGAATGAGAGTTGGGGAGACCTGGGGAGGGGCCTCAGGGAGCTGAAGCCTTTGACTCCTGGGCTTCAGAAAAATTAGGAGCTGGGGGCTCTGTCTCCTGGGGCTGAGGTGCAATGAAGGCTAGGGGCTATGTCTGCTGATATTCTGATAGAATTGGAGGCAGGAGCTCAAATTTGTGGGTTTCAGATTAATTGTAAGGGACTCTTGTCTTCTGGGTCCCAGTTAGAATTGGGGGGTGGCGGTGCAAGAGGCCCTATGTCGTTGGCTTCAAATTTAATCGTGGGGTGTGGGCTGGAATCCTGTCTCTTGAGTTCGAGATTTAATGGAGGGCCAGAGGTTCTGTCTGGAAGCTGGAGGCTCGGTCGCCTGGGTGGACTAGGTGATGGAGTAAGAGGTCGAGTCCCGAAGGCTGGGACCTTTCCCTTTTCTTTTGAGTCGTTCACTGGGAAGTCCCTGGGGAAGTTTTTCCGGTTTCACTTTAACCGAGCCCGAGCAGATACCGGCGGGCGCTCTCCTGGCTCCCGTTTCCGGACTCCAGAGTTTCGGGACCTTATCTTTCCTCTAGTCGCGCCTTTGTCCTCGGAGCGGTGCGGGAGGTGGAAGCCAGGAGACGCCGCCCTAATCCCCTGCCCCTCCCTCTGCTTAGCCCAGGAGCCCCTTCCAGTTTCCCACCCCCAAACCCGGTGGGGGAGGGGCTGGGAGGAAACAGGTGAGGCAGGCTGGGGCCCCGCCCCTTGCAGGTGACCCGACTATTTATTCCCCAACTGCGAGGTCAGAATTCTAGGTTTCGCAAGGAGGTCGTGGGGGAGCCTTGGGTCGCCCCTCCGGCCTCGTGTTCTCCCAACCTTGAGCTAGAGCTGGGTACAGTCTTTTCCATTCTCTGCCTCTCCCTTCTGTGTCAGAGATAGGGATGTGATCACTTCTCACCTTTTGGCCAAGATCATCTGCCAAATAGGGATGTGAGGTCAGGACCTACTACCCCTGGAGGAATTCTCGGACTCCCCCTTGAACCAGGCCTCAAGTTGGTGCTTGATCTCATGAATGCTGTAGATCGCCCCAAGATACAGGTCTTGTACCTGTTCCCATTTTGCAGATGAAATGGCCTTGGAAGGGGCAAGCAAGCCGCCCTCCCAGGATCCACAGCCAGGCCCACCCTGGGAAGCCAGACAGCAGACTTCAGAGCCTTTCTTGGCCCTGTTGTACCGGGTGGGCTGCAGAAAGTGCCTCCAAGTCCTGGTTTCCTCCTTTGTAAAATGGATCACAGTCCCTTCCTGGCAGGGCCACTGGGAGAATTCCAAGTTCCCACCGATCCCATAGGAAAGCTCTAAGCACCTGAGGAGGGGGCCTTCCTCTTCCCTGACCCTCCATCCCTTTGCCTTTGCTCTCTGCCGTCTCTCTCTCTCTCTCTCTCTCTCTCTCTCTCTCTCCTTCTTGCCCTCACATTCTCTCTGTTTTCTTCTCTTCATTTCTCCTTCTCTGTCCCTCATCGGTCTCCATCTCTGGGCTCTTTCTTCCCTTCTCTCTACCTCCCTCTCCTTTTCTTCCATCTCTGTTTACCTGCCTCTCGCTTTCTGCTTCCTTCTCCTTGGCCTGCACGAATGAGGGTGCACCGCCTGGGCCTCCTGCCTTTTCACTGCCCATCCATGTCAGCCAGGCAGCCCCACGTCGTGGAGGGGGATGGGAGCAGAGGGGACTGCAGGCCTGCTGTCTCTTCTCATTAGGGCAGGGAGACTGGCAAAGGGGGTGATCTGCTCACATTCCGGGGAGAGGGATACATGGAGAGAGATGCATGGACGAGGACAGAAGCCTATAGAAGGAAGGTGACAGACACAGATATAAGGATGGGGAAAGAAACCCAGGAATGGAGCCTTGAGATGGAGGAAAGGGTGAGGCAGAAAGACACTGGATAGGACAGAGAAAGGCAGGTGGAAGGGAGCTGGTGGAGACCCCAGGATAAAGGCAGGATGGCCTAAGTAGACAGACTTGGAGGTTCAGTGACAGGTAGGGAGCTCGAAAGAACTCCTTCCTGATTGATGGAGATACTATGACCCTGGGAGGCCAGGGCACAGGTTCCTCAAGGCCAGCGGTGTGTGGGGGGGCACAGGGAGTGGTGGACATGGCAGGGACAGGGAGCTGAGGATGCCTGCCAGCTCCCCCGCTCCTGCCTGGGACACTGTTAAATTTTTAATGTCCCCTAGCTACAGAGAAATGAAGCAGGAGGGGGAGGAGGAGAGGAGACCCAGTGAGGTGGCTCAGGCAGAGAGAAGGGGTATCAGAAATGTGAAGAGACATGGGGAGGCCCAGGAAGCGGGGAGATCACAACCTCTAAGACAGAGAGACAGAGACCTTGAGAGACATGGGCCAGAAAACCTTGGGAGATCAGAGACCCAGGGAGGCGCTGCAGGGAGCCGCACCCCCTGGGGACCCGGACCCAGAAACCCTGACACCACAGATGTCAGCAATACAAGTGAGAGTACGGGAACAGTAAGGGGTGTGGGTGTATCTCCTTGGGCTAGTGAAAACATTCTGAAGTTGATGGAGCTGACGGATGTGCAAATCAACGAAAACACTGTAAAAGCCGTTGAAACTGTACACTGTAAATGGGCAAATTTACAGTTGAGAATATATCTCAATAAAGCTGTTAGAAGGAACAGGAGAGGCACAAAGCAGAGACCAGGGCCTCCTGGAGACATAGGTAAGGAGGGACATAGGCTGTGAGAGAGACATGCAGAGACCTGTGCCCCTGGGAGTTGGAGACGCAAGGGCCAGATTGGGACCCTAAGAACCAGATGCTGAGACAGGCAGGACCAGAGAAACAGAAACATTTAGAGCAGTGTGTGAGGAGGTCTATCTGAGTGGCTCAGCCAGCAAGCATGGCCCTAGAGATACACCCTTAGAAAGGGGGGACCCTACAGGGGAGGCCTTCTGGGTGTCAAGCCCCTGTGGAGAGGGGAGGCAGGTGCACAAGTCCAGGCTGAGGCAGACAGCCCTATACCCTGACAGAGACTCACTTCCCAGACTGGCTCCCGGATGTCCGCTGTGGGGGTGGGCACTGTGATTAATGTAATTAATTAATTAATGAGGTAGCTGAGGCAGCAGCTGAGGCCAGCGCTCAGAGCACGCTAGCCTTCAAGGGCCTGCTGGAGTCTGGCCTCGCCCTCACAGGGCGGGTCACGCTGGGCTTTCTAGTTTATAGGTGGGAGGGGGGCGGTGAGCCAAGCCCTGAGGGACCAGCTGGGTAGGAACCCAGACTCAGACCCTGAAGGCCAGCCCCCCCAGCCCCCTCCTCCTCCAGGGCTCCATAAATTACTGTGTCCACTCACCTCTCTGCCTTGTCTATCCTTCTGTGGATCTCAGGTTCAGTGTCTCTATCCCCCAAAATTTTCCCCTGGGCTTTCCATGAGGTACGCCACTCTGCTACCACAGGAAACCTGCAAGCCAGGGCCACAGGGAAAGGAAGCGTGTCTGGGGACCCAGCTGACACCTCATCAAGCTGTCACCAGTCTGGCCTCCTGAGGGAAGTCAGTGTTCCCATGGCCACTCTCCCCCTCACTGTGGGGCTGGCTGTGTCCCGGCCAAGGTCAGAGCATGGGCACCAGCCCAGCAGCACGCTAGACGCGGGGGTCCTCACTCAGGCCAGCCATCCTCCTGGCTTCGTTTCCCCTGCCCACACCCGCGCTGCAGAGCATCTGGGCATCCCCCTCTGCCCCGCAGCCTGTCGGCGTCTGTGCCTTCCCAGCCATCCCAGCACCTGCGTGTTTCCCAGTCCAGTTCATCCTCATCTCCCTGGTCCAGGTGCCTCTTCTTCCCCTGGGTCCCAGCCGCACTCCATCCTGAGGGCTCATTCGAAAGCACAGACCTAACCCCTGCCTGTAAGTCTCTATGGCTCCCCAGTGCCCTCAAGAAAAAGGCCAAGCTTGTACTCAACCTCAGCCTGTGTGGTCTAGTACACTGTTCATTTCCCATCCTCCTCTCAATCGTTCGCTCAACACACTTAGGGAGCTCCTACTGTGTGCCAGGCACCATACTAGGCTCTGGGGGCGGTGACACGGGAAATCGGACACAGAGGATGAAGATCCCTGCCCTCCCTGACCCCAACACCGATTTTCTAGTGGAGAAGAGATGTTAGGTGCTAGAGGGAAAAATAAAGTTTCGTTGTTATCATTAGGGTGATGAAGGCCTGGTGGGAGGGAGTGAGGGAGCCGTGGTGAAACGGGGGGAGAGGGCTCTCTGGGATCAGGGGACTGCCCCTGCAGAGGCCTGAGGTGGGACTTGCCTGGCGTGTTTGAGGAGCAGTGAGCAGGAGGATGTGGCCAGAGCAGGGTGAGCCGAGGGGAGAGGGTGGGCAGTGGGGTCAGAGAGAGGACGAGTACAGACTATGCCGGGCCTTGTGGCTGCTGTGAAGACTTGCGCTTTTTTTCCTGAGAGCCACGGGAGGGCTTGGAGCAGAGGAGGTGCTTGATCTGTTGCTGTAGCTTCTAACAGGACCCCTCTGGCTGCTCGTGTGAACAGACTGAGAGGCAACTGCCATCCTCCGTGGGGGGAAGACTGGGAAGTACATGGCAGTGGACAGGACGGGGTGAGCTCAGTGAAGGGGTCAGATGGGGCCCACTTGTAGGTGTATTTTGAAGATGGAGCTGACAGGTTTCCTGATGGATTGATTGCCTGTGGGGTGAGAGACTGAGGGACTCAAGGAAGACTCCCGATCCCAAACCTTTTACTGAAGTGGAAATGCCTAAAAACTAGACTGTTAATGCCACGGGGACCGAGTCATCCTGCCCATTCATTCAGTATTAGAAGCTTAGAATGGGAACCTTGTAGCTGCAGGATCTCAGAACCTAGTGAGGGAGGGGAGAGGTGTGCGGCCCTCTGGGACAGAGTACTGGGGATGACGATTACCTGAGGAATTTGCCACACAAGCAACTAAAAGTAGTTGGTGGTTGTTCTAACCCTCCGAAGCCGAAAGTACTGAGATGCCATCGGCCCCCCCAGGTGTGGGAGGGCAGCCTCCCTTAGAAGAGAGATGGGAGCATCTTGAATCAGCCAGACCCAGAGAGGGCTGTGGGGCTCTGTGTGCCTGGACCTCAGTTTCCATTGGAAAGGAATAGGGCCTCCTCCAGGAAGCCCTCCCAGCCTCCCTCAGATGGGTCAGGCCCCTGCTGTGGGCTCTTCCCCCACTCCCACACACCTGCACCCCCTTCTCTTAACAACAGCGTTGGTGGTGACTTTTTCCAGTATATGTCTTCCCCACTGCAGTGTCAGCTCCTGAAGATCACGCACCTGATTTCGCCTGGCATGCCTGTGGCACAGAGCCTGGTACTCAGTCAACAGTATTTATTGGGCACCTCCTACTTGCCAGGCCCTGATGTAGGTTGTGGGTATACAGGAGGGAACAGGACAGAAAAAAACCTTGTCCTTGGGGGTGGGGGGCTGACTCTGAGCCCCTGGGGTCTGTTTGTTGAGTCACTAGTTGGGTTTGCATAGAATGGGAAAGAATGGCTGGGCAGAACATGCCCCCAGGTTCTGTCCTCTCCCCTTCACTAAATCCTTTCAAGTTCCACACCCAGCCTCAGTCTGAACTTCTGAGTCTTTCTGTCTACACCTTTCCCCAGGCCTTTTTGCTGTCTGATAGTCCACTTCCGTCCAGCTCCACCTTCCCCTCAGCCCCCTTGGTTTAAGCCAAGTCACTCTCCTACCGAGGGGCCCTTCAAAGGCTTCCACTTGCCCCAGGGAGAAAGCCGGACTCCTTGGTCCCACCCTGCTTTGCTCTCTGTGGCTCACTGGCCTGCGTGTTTTTTCCTGACTCAGTGTCCTCCCTTCCTCACCCAGCTAGAAAGGGGCACCGCCTGTGAGGGCCAGGTGGGCGAAGGGAAGGACACGGGACAGCTCCACCCAGCTGTCCCCCACCACAGCCCCACGTCCATTTTTGTATGCAGCTGGACGTTTAATCTTCTGTACTGCTAGTTCAGCTTGAAACAGCGCTGCGGGGGCCAAAAGGAAACACCTCTGAGGGCCGGTGGCATCCTGTGCTTGAGTCAGCCGGGCCCGGCTCTGGGAAGGCTTAGGGGAGAAAATCGTTCCGAGGAGTTGTCACAACAGGCCCTGCAGGACAGCTAAAATGTCCCCATTTTACAGCTGGAGGGACAAGGCCACCCATGCAGAAAGAGCCCCAGAGGGAAGCCCACAGTGGTCTGCTCCAGAATCCACACTCTTTTTATTTATTGATCTTAGAGAGAAAGAGGGAGAGACACTGATTTGTTCTTCCACTCATTTATGCACTCATTGGTTGATTCTTGCATGTGCCCTGACTGGGGATCAAACCCGTAACCTTAGTGCATCAGGACATTGCTCTAACCAACTGAGCTACCCAGTCTGGACCATGGTCCTACACTCTTTTTTTTTTTCCTTCCAATTTATTTTTAGAGAGGGGAAGGGAGAGAGAAAGACAGGGAGAGAAAAATCGATGTGCTGCTTCTTGCACAAACCCACACCAGAGACTGAACCCAAAACCCAGGCGTGTGCCCTGACCGGGAATCAAACCAGTGACCTCTTGCTTGGCAAAACAGTGCCCAACCAACTGAGCCACCCCTGTTAGGGCCAGGGTCCCACACTCTTGAGACTATAATGTGACCGCTCTGGAAGGGAACACCCCCATCTCCCAACGTCGTGCCCGTGGGTGTGAGTTGTGGATGTGTGTAGGTATTTCATGAGATTGTGTGTGTCATAAAATAGGCTTCACTGATGGCTTCCTTCCAGAAGTCCCTGGGACTGGCCCCACCTGAGAGGCAGCCTTTTGCTTGGGCACCCTCTCATTAGGGTCACCTGTTAATGTGCCCTGGGTTCCCGGGTGGGGCCGGAAGCTGGGTCAGAGAGAGCTGGGCAGCAGTTGCCCCTTGAGAACAGAGAGTGTGTCCTTGGCCTGGCCTCAAGGCTGAGTGTCAAGGGCCACTTGTAATTATACTTAGCTGGCTGTGTTTATTTAACAAGCCACTGGTCTTGTATTTCCTGTGGCCTTGAGGCACAGAGAGGTTAAATGACGTGCACAAGATCACACAGCTCTGACCGGGGGGAAAATTATAACAGTGAGAACTTGTAACACACCTCCCCATTCTTTTACATTGTTTCTGTAAGTGCTGATTCCGACTAATATGTAGCTTGTAGATGAAGAGCATGTTTGTGTTAAGTCCTAGTAAACTCGCTTCAAAAGATACAGACTCAGGCCCTCAGGCAGCCCAGCTCTGGGAGATTCGCTGGCCTTCAACAGTGGAGGCAGGATGACATATAATCAGGAGGACAGGAATCCGGGAATTACTATACCAGATGACTAAACCATCAATTGCCTTACTGAACCGTGCTACTCTGCATGTGGAGAACTTTTCAACCCCTTCCCTCCTTATAAAAACCTCTGCCTGTACTGAGATGCGGAGGCAGGCTTTGTGATGCGAGTCCCCCGTCTTCCTAGCAGGTGGGCTTGGAGGCTCGAGTCCCCCATCTTCCAGGTGGCTGGCATCTGAATAAACCACTTTCCTTTCCGTCAGCACCTGCCTCTCGAGTATTGGCTTTGGTAGAGGTGGGCAGCCAGGCCTGCTTTCCATAATACAGCGAGCAAGTCCTGGAAGAGCCAGGGTTCTAACTCGGGCAGTCTGAACCCTCAATGGCCACTCTGGGCTGCCTGGCACAGCAGAGAAAGATCCACCCCCCCGCCCCCAGTTTTTATCAAAAGTGAGAAAACAAGAGATAAGCTGAGAAATGAAAATAGGCATTGACATAAAAATTTGGATGCAGAGTACGAGTTCACAGCAGCTTCATTCACGATCGCCCGAAGGAGGAACAATATGGCGCCTCCCTGACAGTGGAATATTATTTGGCCAGGAAAAAGGCCCCCAAGTACTGGCAGATACCACAGTGTGCATGGACTTTGAAAACATTATGCTGAGTGAATGAAGCCAGCCATGGAAGGCCACATGTTTATATGGAATGTCTGGAATAGGGCCGTCTACGGAGAAAGAAACATCAGTGATGGCCGGGGGGTGAGAGCAGCAGGGAACAGGGAGTGACTGTTTAACAGGTCCAGCGATTTCTTTGGGGGTTACAAAAATGTCCTAAAATAGATATAGCACTACATTCATAACTCTTATGAATATACAAAAAGCCACTGTACACTTTTAGTGGATGAATGGGAGTTATAGCTCAATAAGTTGAGGTTAATAAAAAGATAGGCTGGGAGAGCTATAGGTTTTATAGAAAAGTGAGGGAAAGTACCTTACTGTGCAGGAAAAGATGAAGACAATCATCAGACTTGAAAGTTTTAAAAAAAAATTGCCCTGGCTGGTGTGGCTCAGTGGATTGAGTGCCAGCCTGCAAAGCAGCAGCAGGTCGCAAGTTCGATTACCAGTCAGGGCACGTGCCTGGGTTGCGGGCCAGGTCCCTGGTAGGGGGCATGCAACAGGCAACCACATGTTAATGTTTCTCTTCTTCTCTTTCTCCCTCCTTTCCCCTTGCTCTAAAAATAAATAAATAAATTATTTTTAAAGGTTTTTAGAAAATGTATTTTGTGATAGGCTTTTGGTCATGTAATTGATTTTGTTTCAGAGGATGGTTTTTCCTTCCAACATTTCATAATGAAAGATTTCCAACATGCACATGTGAGTTGGAAGAGTGGCCCCTCTCCTACCCACTACCCTGGACAGTGGGCCCCCTTCCATCACATTTCCTCCATCTCGTTTTCTAAACCTTTTTTTGGAGTTTGCTGAGAAAATGTTTGAGAGCACCCTGCAGACATGACATTTCAACCCTGTATCTTCTAAGAAAAAGGAATACTGGGTAACTATAATTCCTTCATAACATCTAAAAATATTAACAGTAATTCCATAACATATAATATGGGCCGGACTCAAAATATCTTTTCTTGCCGGCCTTTTTGGAATTGAAACTTCAAGAAGGCTCAGGCATTGTATTTGGAGCCTGTGATTTCCCTCAGGGTCCCCTCGATGATGGCGCTGCACAGCCTGGAGGTATCTGGGTCCTTCCCCTGCCTGACCTCTCTCTCTGCTCTCTCCCCAGGAGCCCAGGATGGGCAAGTTCAAATGCCACCTGAGGTGCAGGGCCTGCTGGGGGACACGGTGAAGCTGCCATGCCACCTACTATCACAAGGCCCTAAAGTCAACGTCTCGCAGGTGACGTGGCAGCGCCTGGACCCATCCGGGAAAACCCAGAGCGTGGCTGCCTTCCACCCGTCCCATGGTCTCAGCTTCCCCAGCCCACAGTTCAGCAGCGAACGGCTGTCCTTCCTCGCCATGGGGTCAAGCCCCGGGGCCCGGCCTGGCCTGGAGATGCAGGATGCCACACTTGTCCTCCAGGGGCTGAGAGTGGAGGACGAGGGCAACTACTCCTGCGAATTTGCCACCTTCCCCCAGGGCACCAGTCGTGGGGTGACCTGGCTCCGAGCCATAGGTGAGCAGGGTGAGGGGGGCAGGGAGGTGGGAGAGGGTCCATTTCTCTCTCTGCTTTCTCCGCAGTCTGCCGTTAATTGGCACATGCTCGTTAAGCACATACTGTGTGCAAGATGCTATTCTGCAAGTTTTGGGGGTACAGCAGGCAACAAGGCATTCAATAAATCTATTTTAAGGACCTATTGTGTGCCAGGCACTATCCTAGGCTCTTAGGGATAAAGCAGTGGGTAGATGAAAATAAGGGAAAGAAGAGCGAGGCAGGTGATTATAGGTACTCTGGAGGTTGGAGCGGCGCAGGTTACAGTTTTAGTTCGGGCGGTCCAGTGATATTTGAACAAAACTGGAATGAGGTGAGGGACCCCTGCGGGTCTGTCTAAGGGAAGAGAGTTCAGGCAGAGGGAGTAACAAGTGCAAAGGCCCTGCGGCAGGCTGCGCCTGGACTAGCTGAGGCAGAGCCAAGAGGTCTGTGCGGCTGGAGGTGCGTGAATGGGGGAAAGTAGGAAGGGACAAGGTCAAGGAGGTGGTGGGTTGTCGACAGCCTCATAGACCACGTGGAACAAGATGTGGCTCTTGACCTGAGAGAACAAGAGTTGTGGGAAGTTCTGTGCAGAAAAGAGTGTGGTCTGACTGGGTTTTCACGGGCTCCTTCCAGCTGCACATGGGGGGCGAGGGTGGAAGCTAGAGAGAGTAGAAGGGAGAAAGAGAGGGAGAGAAACATCGATATGTGAGAAAAGCATCAATGGGTTGCCTCTCGCATGCCCCTAACCGGGACCTGGCCCACAACCCAGGCAGGTGCCCTGACTGGGAATCGAACTAGTGACCTTTTGGTTCACAGACAGGTGTTCAATCCACTGGGCCACACCAGCCAGGCCCTGAGTGGCCTTATTTAGATAGAATGGTCAGGGAGAGCCTCTTAGTCAAGTCCTGAAGTATAGGGAACCCACCCATGGGCATGCAGCCACGAGCAGAGGGAACAGCATGTGCAAAAGCTGGGGTGTGAGCACGAGCTTGGCGTGTTCCAGGAACAGAAGGGAGGCTGTGGGGGGGAGCGGTGGCCAGGGCTTGAATGACCCTCAACGAGGTGGGGAAGCCAACAGGGCCAGTCTGCGTGGGCCTCCCAGGCTTCATCCAGAGCTGTCGGAGCACCACCAGAGCTCCCTGGTCAGGGTGTTAAAATTATTAAAAGACAAAACCGGGGGTGGAGGGGCATTAACAGGGAAGACAAAGCGAGGTGGACGCTGGGAGGCCAGACAGAGAAGGCATTGGCTTGGAAGAGGCAGAAGCGGTGGAGGGTGGGGGTAGAGAGAAGTGGGTGGAACACAGGCTGCTTTTAGGAGAGAGTAAGCTCTCTTGCACGCATTGAGGGAGAGGGGTCGGGAAGGACCCCCTGCCTCTCGCTCCGGCATGAGGGCGACCCGCATGGCCACTCTGACCACTCCGTTGCACGGGGCCGACTCAGGGAAGGCATTTCTTCAAAGGATGCTGTTTCTTACTAAATCTTGGAATTTCCCTAGAAATCCCACCTTTCCTCCGCCACTTCCTAGAAGCCATGTCACTCTGGACACCTTATTTTCCCCCTCTCAGCCCCAGGGAGTTTGAGGGATGTACCCTGTGCTGTTCCAGGCAAACACTTCTCTTTTTAAGGAGCTGAAACTACAAGTGGTTTCGCCTAAGTCAGAGCCCAGCTCTTCTCCCCCAGCCCTTGGCAGAGGTCTCCTGTGCAATCATCTGCTCTGTTCAAGACATCACAGATGGCAGGAGCACGGGGCAGCCAAACCTCTGCTTTCTTGAGCAGAGCTGGTATATTCGGGTGCCACTATGGAGCAAGAGGCAGGGGTCAGGAAAGTTCCTTTGAGGAAGCAAGGCTGGGATCTGGGGAAGGAAGGAGAGCAGGCCAAGGAGAAGGGAGGCCAGAGTGTATCAGGTGTAAGGCGGCCAAGGCCCCACGGTGGGTTAGGAGCAGGGGCGGAGGGTGGAGTTCCTGGAGCCGGCAGAGGACAGATGGGAGGAAGACCAGGGAAAGGTGTGGGGAGGCGCATCCGAGGCTGTGGTGGTCTGTGGTGGTCGGGGAGGTGAGGAAAGGAGAGGAGGGCTATACCATGTTAGGAAGCTCAGGAGATACCCAGATGGAGATTTCTGGAAGGAACCAGAGATGAAGAACTCAGGGGACAGTCTGATTGTGGACACGTCAGTAACTGGGTTTGAGCTGTTCCTCATGGCGGTTTGTGTTCCTCCTAATATTTTCCATGTTTTCTTATTTCCTTTTTTTTTTTTTAATTTATTGATTTTAGAGAAAGAGGAAGGGGGAGAAAGAGAGAAACATCAGTTTGTCAAACCACTTATTTATGTACTCACTGGTTGATTTTTTAAAAAATTATTTTTAGAGAGAAGGGGAGGGAGGGAGAAAGAGAGGGAGAGAAACATCAATGTGTGGTTGCCTCTCGCACGCCCTGTACTGGGGACCTGGCCCGCAATCCCGGCATGTGCCCTGACTGGGAATCGAACTGGAGACTTTTTGGTTTGCAGACTGGCGCTCAGTCCACTGAGCCACACTCGCCAGGGCTCACTGGTTGATTTTTTAATGCGTCCTGACCAAGGATCGAACCTGCAACCTTGGCATGTCAGGACAATGCTCTAACCAACTGAGCTACCCGCCTAGGGCATATTTTTCCATGTTTTCCGAGAGGATGGTTGAAGGAGCTAAACTATGATGGGCTGCAGGTTTCTTCATTGCCTTCCTCCCATTCCTGCTGCCACAGTCTGATGGCCATTACAGGAAAGGGGTTAGTCCCTTCACTTAGACCTCTGAACCACATTGTTTTGCTTTGTCTTTTCTTTTTAACTCCCAGCCTCTTCCAGGCTTTTAGACACTGCTTTAAGATATAATGGCTGACACTTAGGCAGAAAAGTGGTTGCTAGGCACTGTTCAGTTTATTTGAATCTCTCTCTAGTCCCTACAACAATTCTGTGAGGTGGGCACTTTTATTATCCCCCTTTATACAAGGGAAAACAGGTCCAGAGTTGGGAAATTCCTTGCCCAGAGCTGTGCAGCCGGTAAGCAGCAGAGCTGGGATTTGGACCCAGGCACTGGGGGCTCCACTGCTGACAGGTTTGTTGAGTGTCCGCAGATGAGGAGTGATCACCCGCTCTGTTCTCCTCCCAGCCCAGCCCAAGAACCAGGCGGATGCACAGGAGGTTACCATCAGCTCCGAGCCAGTGCCTGTGGCCCGCTGCATCTCCTCAGGGGGCCGCCCACCCGCCCGGATCTCCTGGTTCTCACCCCTGAACGGAGAAGCCAGAGAGAGCGAGATGTCCGGGCCCGAGCTGGGCACAGTCACGGTCACCAGCCGCTATACCTTGGTGCCCTCGAGCCAAGCAGATGGTGTCAAGGTCACCTGCAAAGTGGAGCATGAGACCTTCAAGGAGCCAGAACTGCTGCCCGTGACCCTCTCTGTGCGCTGTGAGTGCGTCGAGATGTGGCCGAGCCCTCACCCTGTCTACACTGTCCCCGAGGGTGGTCTGCCTTGGCTTGGGCCAGACTCCACACTGCCCCCCTGCCCCCTGTCCACACTTCTGCGCCAGCCCCCCAGGACACGCTGCCCCTGCCTCATCTGCGCTGGCTGTGCAAGGCTGTCTCCCTGCGGCTGCCCTCCGTGCCCCCATCAAGAGCTTCTCCGGCTCCTTCATCAACCGTGCCAACTCCCGAGCCTGCCCAGCCCAGCCCAGCCCACAGCAGCCGCACACACCCCCCACTCACTGTCTATTGACTCCCCTGTGGTCTCTGCACCAACTCCTCCCCCTCAAAATGATCCCTGTGGGCCCCACTGGGCCCGGTCAACACTGACCACTTCCAGTGTGTGCCACCCCAGCTCTTCCGAATGCGGCACACGCTGACACCCCCAGTGCTACCCTGCACTCTTCTCACAGGCCCTGCCCACTAAGTGACTTCACCATCGGCCACGCTCTAGACATACCCCAGACCCTGGCATTTTTCAAAGATTTTATTTATTTATTTACTTATTTATTTATTTATTTATTGGGGAGAAGGGGAGGGAGGGAGGGAGGGAAGTACCCATATGCGTAAGAGAGATATCAGTTGGTTCCCTCTTGTCCGCCCCCAACAGGGGACCTGGCCCACAACTTAGGCATGTGCCCTGACTGGGAACTGAACCAGCGACCTTTCAGTTGGCAGGCCAGCGGTGCTTGATCCACTGAGCCACGCCAGCCAGGGCCATATCCCAGCATTTTTCACATTGCTCCCCAGGCAGTGCCTTCCGTTAGTTAAACCAAGGTTTAATTAAACTTTCTTATCTGCTCAGGGCGTGTTGGAAATAACACACACTATCTCTAGTGACTCCCTCAGGTGCTGCATGCACTGAAAAAAATAAACTTTCTCCAAGCGATCTAAGGGTATGTGGACAGCCTGTGCTGGCCTCGGCAGAGGACACAGCCCAGACCGGTTTGCCCCCGAGAGTTTCCATGGGTTCCCCTCCTGCCAGCCCATCCCGTTTCTGTAGGATTCCACCTACCTGCTTACCTCTCAGCCCCTTTTATTCTCCCATCTCTGAGCCCATCCCCCCATTTCCTCCAGACCCCCCCGAGGTCTCCATCTCCGGGTATGATGACAACTGGTATCTTGGCCGCAGTGAAGTCACCCTGAACTGTGATGCCCGCAGCAACCCAGAGCCCACAGACTATGTCTGGAGCACGTGAGTCCTGGGTGGACCCAGACTCGGGGGTCTGAGGGAGGGGGGCCAGGGGCCTCAACCATGAGTCCACCAAAAGGAGGCAGCTGGCAGTTTTGGGGTCTCAACTCAAGAAGCAAGTTGTAGGTTCCTGGAGCTTGGCTCCTGAGGGCTGCGTCATCGGGGACCAGGCCGGTGCTCCTCTGTGGAACCTGCTGTCCCCCTCATGTGATCTCTGCATCCTCCAGGACTTCAGGTGACTTACCAGCCTCAGCAAAAGGCCAGGGCTCCCAGCTGATCGTCTACTCAGTGGACAGACTGGTCAACACCACCTTCATCTGCACTGCCAGCAACGCCCTGGGCACAGGCCGTGCCGAGCAGGTGGTCCTTGTCCGAGGTGAGCTGGTATTGGGGGCGGCACGTGGCAGCTGGGCCTGCTCCCCAGGTGTTCCTCTCCTTTGGTTCCGGGGCTGCGTTGGGGGAGGCTGTGCCGCCGACTGGGGGAGGGACCCAGACCCGCCTCCCTGGCGGGGGAGCAGGGCAGTGTGGCTTTTCTCTCTTGCCCCCCAGGTGGGATCTGGATTGGGGTGGCAGGGTAGGTGTTGGCAGAGGAGTTTGGGAGCTTGAGACGTGTGCCGGGAGCTTCCCAGAAGGTAGGGCCTGGGAAGGGTCTTGGGAAGAGGCGCAGGGATGCTGCCCCAGGTTCCAGCCAGGGAGACAGACCCACAGAGTCACATAACTGATGCAGAGGGATCCACGTCAGGTGGTCAGAAATGGACAGCAAACACGAATTTCTCCGGGAATGCTGGTCTGGAAGCTGCTTTCACTGCACGTTGGAACAGTTGTGTTTCTGGAGCTGGCAGTTGGGAAATGGTGACTGATGGTGGAAGGGGTCTGTGGGCAGGAAGTTCTCCAAGTCTCCTCGACGTGAACTTGGACACAGTGGCCCGGATGCAGAGCCAGAGATGGAAAGGACAGGGGCAGGCTGAGCCAGCGCACGAGCTGCTGGCAGCGGGGTCCAGATCACAACTGTAGACCCACACACCTAGAGGGAAGCAGGGACTGTTACGGGGCCGGGCACCCTGAGACTCAGACACCCGCTGGCCCTGTAGTTGGGAACAGAGTCCCCTTCCTGTCAGAGCCATAGCTGGCAGGACCCACACCTACAGGTAACAGGGCCTCCTGTGCTTCGAGATGCATTGGAATCAAAACAGACTTGCCTGTGGTGTAACCCCACACACTGTCACTGCGGCACACACCCCAAGAGGGCAGGGACACCAGCTGAGACTGAACAATGCCGGACAACACCCAGCCAGAGCTGGGAGTCTGGGAAACAACGCCCTGCGTGACTGTCCATGACACACCTGTGCAAACACAACACATGGACGGGGGGGCTGGCCCCCTCAGAAACACGACCGCAGACAAATGCACACACAGGTGTGTAGACAGACATGCCCCTACCCTAGAGACAGACGGAAGCAGACCCCCTTCCTGATACAGCCTCACACCACACACACATCTAGAAAAGACACCCGCCAGGGAGATAGGATGGGCCTACTCAGAAACAATGTCACAGACGGCACACTGGGAGAGACAGCCAGCCTGCCATCAGCATGTTGTCACCTCAGGTCCGCAGATGCACACCTGAAGGGGGACACAATCATCAGACGCGCTGTGGGGGGAAGGTTACATCCTGACTCATACAGATGCTGAGAAACTCCACAACAGGCTTGGAGTGCGCACCCTCAGAAACTCCCCAGAAACCCCGTTATAGAGATTCTCTTTCCACAAATAATCATCTGACAAATATTTGTTGACATTTCCTCTTGGCCGGACTTTCTCCTTAATGCAGAGAACACAGTGGTGGACAAGACACAGTCCCTGCCCTTGAAGGCACACCCCGAAAGCTCAGCCCCACCCACCCAGCAAGGCACCCAACTGGAAATACACCCCTGAACCTCTAACCCAGAAACATAGCCGAGAAACAGGTCCCCGCCCACACTCGGTCTGTAGGTGCCACCTGCTGAACACAGACACAGTCACACTCAAGGGCCATCAGAGGAATAGGGAGCCACGAAAATGTGTCCCTGCAAAAATCACGCGCATGGAAGCACCAAGGTTGTCCACCACCAGGAACACTCCAGGTCCAGAGTTCAGCCCCTTGCTGCCCAGTGAGACACTCGGAGGCCTGTCAGGACTGGGGGGACCGTGGCTGTTCACAGAATCACCTCCAGAGAGAGGCTGAGCACCAAGGAAACACCTCCTCCCCCTGCCTATCCCAGAGGTAACCACAGACCCACTCGCAGTCAGCACATTGTCACAGAGACACACCTGCAGGTGGACACCAACAGAAACGGACGGGATCCAGACCCGGGCGGAGGGTTTGCCCGCGGAGAGCCTCGCCCACAGGGGAAACTCCCCACTCCTGGCCATCATTCCCCAGGGGTTTCAGGGACACAGGCACCACAGTCCCCCGTGCGTGCAGGCCCCGACATGCCATCACAGGCACAGTTCGGGGTTCATGCCAGTGCAGGCGTGGTCCACCGGTCACTGCTGGGTAGACGTCACTTCAGGGAGACTTTGGAGAACTCTCAACCCACAGACGCTCACCTGCTGTAACAAAACACCACCCCCAGAAACGGGCAAACACGTTCCACCCCCAAGTGCAAAAGCCGGTTTCCAGACTCTGTGGACGAAGTCCGCTTCACGCCCTTACCTAGTGTCCCGAGGAGACACTTATCTCCCCCAAAGAGGCTCAGATAGTATTGTTTACCCTTCATACCTGAGGTACAGTTTTTCTACTTTTTTTTACTGCCGCCTGTGAGTCACTAAACTGATTTGACAGCCTACTGGCTCTGGACCCCGTGTTGAAGACACCCAGAAACTGATGTCCTCAGGACCTGGGGCAGCCCCCTTGGTGTGCAAGGGTGGAGGGAGGGTCTGGTGTAACTGGATCCCTCCTGGTCTCTCCCCTGCGCCACCTGCTGGGTGCAGGGGGTGGGGAAAGGGCAGGTGTGATAAGGTTCCCATCCGCAGCACGTCTGTCCTGGGTGTGGGGCCCGTCTGTCCTGGGTGTGGGGCCCGGATGCTCCCTGGCTCGCTCCCTCCCTCCTCAGCCCTCCCTGGCTTCCTTCTCGCTCCCCTGCCATCTTTCCCCTACTGTTCAGCCACTGCAGGGAGCAGCAGAGGGTGAAGGTTCAGTAGTCTTGCAGAGCCCCATTTTCCACACTGGGGGCAGGTGGCCGGACAGGAACCACACTGCCCAGACCAGGTGTTCCCAGCGCTCAAGGGGCAGTTCTCCAGAGGCCCCCTCCCCTCCACAGTCCTTCCCTCAAGTGCAGAGAGCTTTGAGGTCAGACAGCCTCATGCTGGAATCCATCTCTCCCTCTTCCTGGCTGGATCTGCCCTGAGATTTCATGACCCCAACCTCAGAGCTTATCCATTCTCAAGGGGTCGCAAACTCACACACCTCCTGGGTCCCAGCACTGGACCTGGTGGCCAGGTGTGGAACTCAGTTCCCTTACCAGCCACCAGCCTTTGCTCGGGGTTGCCCTTCTCCAGGTGGAAGACATGAGACCTTGGTGTTGCCAGATCTGATTCCCCCCTCCCCGCCCCATGAAATCTGGAATTTTCAGTGAAATCACCTGGTGTTTGAAGTGTTGGCTGGCAAGTTTAGTAACACGGGGCAGGTGAAAGGGAACACCTGGAGGCCTCCAACCGGCAGCCCCTCCAGGTACAAAGCCTGCAATGGAGTGAGTGGGTTCACCCTGCCCCTGCCCCCTCCGCTCTGCCCAGCCAGCTCCCTGACTCCTGCCACTGCCCCCTCAGCGCCCCCGAGATGTATCCTCTTGACCGCGTGTCTCCCTCTCTCTCTTTCTCACCCTCCTCTCTCCTCAGACACCCCCCGGGCCTCTCCCCGAGACGAGGGTCCCATGGTGTGGGGGGCCGTGGGGGGGACACTGCTGGTGCTGCTGCTTCTGGCTGGGGGGTCCTTGGCCTTCATCCTGCTGAGGATGAGGAGGAGGAAGAGCCCTGGAGGAGGAGGAGCAGGAGGAACAGGAGGAGAAGGACGAGATGGACGAGACGGCAGCCGAGGATCCTACAATCCGAAAACTCAAGTGTTTGAGAACGGGGGCCCCGTCTTCTGGACCACAACCCCTGGTCCCCTGAGGCCGGATGGCAAGGACATGGAAGAGGGCTATGAGGAAGAGGAGGAGAAGGCAGAGAAAGGCCTCATGTTGCCTCCATCCCCAGCACTCGAGGATGACATGGAATCCCAGCTGGATGGCTCCCTCATCTCCCGACGGGCGGTTTATGTGTGACCCCCCAGACAAACAGACAGATAGAGACAGAGCCTGCCAGTGCCAGCCAAGGGTTCCAGACTGGTTGGACTCATTTGCCCGGGTGACACTGGAGCTCAGATGCTACCTCCCACTTTCCTGGGATGCAGAGGGAGGTGGAATATCACACACTGGACTTACGTCTGCAGGGCCGTGTGGGGGAGGGGCAGAGGGGCCCACAGAGGAGCCCCCCCTCCCTGCCAGACTTGTGTTTGGCTCTGGTCTGCCCCAGCCCCTGCCTTGTGACACTCAGGAGTTAATAAACGCCTTGCAGGAAAACATCGGGGGTGTCTTGTAATACACTGGACCCCTCCTTGCGGGGTAGGAGAGCTGAACTGGGCTCCAGGCAGTGGGATCCTGGTGGGGCTAGCCTTGGCGAGGCTGGGGGGCTCTCACCATTTGGGTCCTTGAAGGACACCTTGGATGCTGAGAGACCCTCCCACCCCCCAAAGGCCAGTGGGACGGGGATCTGGGCTCAGAGGTTCCAGGCTGCCTCCCAGGAGGAGTTGCCAGGCCAGAACTATGGGAAGGCAGGCTGCCCCCTGCCCCCCCACCCCACCAGCATTTTCTGCCCCAAGGTGCTGGGCAGGCAGGGCTACTGAGAAAACAGGAAAGTCCCACCCCTCCAACTGGCCTTTCCCAGCCTCCTTCCTCTTTCTTTTTCCCTGGGGGCCCAGCTAGAGGGAATTTCAGTGATTCAGCAGGGGTGGGGGGCTGCCGTGCTGTACCCCACCTAATGCCCCCAAACCCAGGCTGGGGACTGAGGCGGGGGAGTGGGAGAGGCAGGGGTAAATCCCAGTCACTTTAGCTCCCCCCCACCCCCATGGCTGCACTGTGGGCTTTGTCTCTGCTCCTGACGCTGTCACGCAGCTCCATAGGCTGAGCTCCATTGCCCAGTCCGGGGCAGTTCACTACTGGTGAGTTCACTTCTACCAATTTTGGTTTCCGCTCAGCTGCTGGGGACACAGCGGTAACTAGGGCAGGCGTAGCCCTGCCCTCCCAGGCATGCAGTCAGTAAGTAAGGATGACGAGAGGAACAGTAATTTTTAGGATGGCCTGGATGGACTGAGGGGCAATTACTCTGTTCTCCCACGCTCAAATCCTCCCGAGAAGGCTGGCCCGTGGAACAGGAAGTGCGGATGGAAACCAGGACAGTGCAGGGATGCAGACATGGTTCCTCTGGGGCCTTTATCTCCTCATCTACGAAGTGGGCTTCCTGGACCCGCGAGGGGGAAGCCTGTGGATGGGGCTTTTGCTCACAACACTTCCTCTGGTTGTTTACTGTCTGCACCACCCCCTCCCACCTCCGCCTCTCTCCCCACCAAGGGAGGGCAGTGCCAAGAGGGCCGGGGCAGGAATTTTGTCAGTCTGGCATATAATAGGTCCCGAGCGCCTGTGCCCACCCCTCCTGACCCATCTAGCAGAGCCAGCCTGACCTTGGAGCTCACAGCCTAGTGCGGAAACTGGCAAGGACGGAGGTAATTGCTCCAATAACAACTTTAGGGAGTGCAAAGTGCTACACAGGAGAAGCCCAGGGGGCCATGAGCTTCTCTGGAGCCATTTCCCATTAGGTTGGAGGAGCTCTGACCCTCTGCCCAGGATGACTCCCTTCCCTGTAATGAATGACAGGTTATGATCCCAATCCCAGAATGCCATCCCCACCCTGCAATTCTCTGCCTTTTAGATCCACTTCTCTCCCCTTTGCTTCCCTTCCCTCGCCTCCCTGCGCTTTCCCTCATCCTTCTGCTCCTTGCTGCTCCTTAAAAACCACACAAAGCTTCCTCCTCAGGGCCTTTGCACTGGCTGTCGTCTCTGCCCGGACTGCTCTTGTATTCTCATGGCTCACCCTGTACAGCTCCTTCAGGTTGTTGCTCAAATGTCACCTTGCAGTAAGGCTCCCTGACTGCTAACTCAGTCACTTCCCATCACCTACCCCATTGTGCAGTTTTATTGCACCTCACTTCCTGCCACCTGGTGGGTTAGCTATCGTCGTTTCTGTCCTGTTGGTCTCCCTGCCCAATTGGAACCTAGTTCCATGGGGGTGGGGACTTTTGTATGTTTGTTCACCACTCTGGGCCACAAAAGGTGCTCAATTAGTTGAATGAGAGAATGTCTGTCCCCTGACTTTGAAGTGGGGCAACTAGGTGGTGACTTGGGGAGGCAGGCTGGGAGTAAGGGGCTGTGGCTTCCTCATGGAGACCCCCTTACACTATCCCTCTTCTTGCAGAGTCCCCCAACACAGCAGGTGCAGGGGCCACGGGCGGCATCATTGGGGGCATCATTGCTGCCATCATTGCTACCGCTGTGACCGCCACAGGCATCCTCATCTGCCGGCAGCAGCGGAAGGAACAGAGGTTGCAGGCGGCAGAGGAGGAGGAGGAGTGAGTGATGCGGGAGGGCTCCCAGAACTGGGAAGCCCGGGCTGGGGGTGAAGGCGGGAGAAAATCATCTGTAATGGCTGCGTGAAATGGAGACACTCAAAATAACTATGACTTATGTAGGGTGGAGAGGGGAGAGTTTCTTTCTGGCTCGTAAAGCATGAGAATAACAGCCCTGCTCTGTGGGGTCATCAGACAGAGCCCAGGCTCCTGCTATCTTGTTGCTCCACCTTTGCTCACATTTCAAGATGGCTCCCCACTCTTCTTTCATTATCTGCGTACTTGACAACCAGACATGGCTATCCTGGCCTCAAAGCCCTCATGCCTGCCAGTGGAAAAAGGAAAATAGAGGGTACTCAGCTGCCCTATAAGGGAACCCATCACTTCTCATTTCCATTGGCCAGAACCTGTTACATGGCTGTCCGCAACAGCAGGGGAAGCTGGGAAATGTAGTCTTTATTCTGGGTGGCCATGTACCTCGTAAAATCTTTATTAGTATCAGAAAGGAGGAACCTGAATATTAGGGAAAACTAGCTACACTTCTCTGTTTATAGCACCTCTTATGTGCCAGGCTTGGTGAAATATATTTTATATATGTAACCTCAACACAGCCTCTCATCTATTCATCAATTCAACAAGTATTCAGTAAGTACCCACTCAGACCCAGGAGGTTAGGAATGCAATCATGAGACAAGCATGTAACGTGTCCACACACATAAACATATGGAAACATAAATTCTCTCTGTTTTAAGATTTTATTTATTTTTAGAGGTGGGGAAGAGAGGGAGAGAAACATCAATGTGTGGTTGCCTCTCACATGGCCCCTACTGGGGGCCCGACCTGGCCCACAACCCAAGCATGTGCCCAGACTGGGAATCGAACTGGTGACCTTTTGGTTTGCAGCCCATGCTCAATCCACTGAGCCATACATGCCAGGGCCATTCGTTCATTCTTTTAACAAACATTTACTGAATTCTTCATAGTAGGTCCTGGGAATACCTTGTTGAACAAAGACCTTGTTTTCTCCCTCACATTGCCCACAGCTGGGTGCAGTCACTGACTGACATAAGAGACGACATTGCAGATACAAACTCAGTTGCGTGCCTCAGAGGGAGGTATACTGTTAGATTGATCACGTAGCAGGAGACCCTGATCTTCCTGGAGAGTCAGGGAGGCTTCCTGGAAAAAGAAGATTCATGGGATACGTAGGAGTTAGCCAGGCAAGGGGAATGGTGGTGGTGGAAAGGGGTATCAGGCAGAGAGAAGAGCGTGTGCACCGGCCCCAGGGTAGGAGGGCTTCTCAGGTCTGAGCCACCACTTGACCTACTTCCCACCCCGCAGCCTGGAGGAGCCTCCCTCATACAAGCCACCCACGCCAAAGACAAAGTTGGAGAAGCCAGAGATGGTAAGCACTTTGTGTGGAGCCCAGGCCGCTCCCACCTCTATACCCCCCTTTCCCCATTAAGGCCAGGGCTGGGAGGAGGGGGCTGCAGGAAGGGGCCGACTGTCCAGGAGTCCTCCTGACCCACCCCCTCCCACTGCAGCCCTCCCAGCTCTTCACTCTTGGGCCTTCAGAGCACAGCCCACTCAAGACCCCCTACTTCGACGCTGGCATCTCCATCGCTGAGCAGATAGGAACTCAGGTGAGGAGAAGGCTGGGCTCAAGGGCTGTTTAAGGGCCCTGGATCAGTCCCTGACATAAGTGATCAAGGACTGAAGGTCACAACTCAAGTTCAGAGTTCTGTCTCTGGCCAGAGATTAGGGTATTGAGATGTGTTTAGAATTCAATGGGGAAGGTAATGACTGAAAGACCCAAGGGCATGATGTTAGAGTATAAAGTCAGTCAATGAAGATTAGGGGAACATCCACATTGGCTAGATACTGTAAGACAAGCCAGTCACTTCCCTCAGCAGTCTACTGGAGGTCAGGGGTCAGATATGGAGGTTGTGACGAATTGGGGTTTCAGGGGCTATTTCAGGTTTAAGGTTAAATTACTTGCAATCAGGACCGAAGACAAAGGTTCATGGGGAAAGACTTGGGATCAGGAATCAAAAGACAAAGTAGAAACCCAGGATGGACAGGGGGAGAATCCATGGTCTGGGCTTTGAATTAGGGACAAGCCATGAATGTCCCAGTGCATTGCTGACCCAGGTGACAAGGGGTGAGATTGGGTCTGGTCATCATGGGCAGGTGGTCAGGATTTTGGAATCAAGGGGCAGATGGGCATTCTGTGTCATGTTCAGGAGGTGACCTTGGGCTCCTATTCCTGCCCCGTTCCCAGGAAATGCCTCGGTACCATGAGCTGCCCACCTTAGAAGAGCGACCGGGGCCCCTGCTCCTGGGGGCTACGAGACTGGGGTCCCCCCTTCTGGTGCCTCCAGGGCCGCCTGTTGCAAAGAGGATTTCCTTGGACCTAGAAGATGAGGATGATGAGGAGGAAAACTACCTGGACAAGATCAACCCCATCTACGATGCCCTGTCCTACTCGAGCACCTCTGACTCCTACCAGGGCAAAGGCTTTGTCATGTCCCGGGCCATGTATGTGTGAGCCACCATGGCCCTGGCGTCTAACTTCTCTGATCCCTCAACTTGCTGCCAGGGATCCAGAGCCCCCTGACCTCTGACCCAGCCAGCCACACACATGTCATCTGTGACTTCTACCTTGGCGGCTCCACTATGACCTCTAACCCTTGATCTCTGACCCAGAGAAACTGGCCATGACAGTGGAAACCTGGCAACCTTAGCTCATGAGTTGGAAGGAGTAGAGTATGTATCTGCACGACCACTGACCCAAGCACTCCTAAGACCATGAACTTAGTTCATACCTCTCATATCCCCAAATTCCAAAGACCCCAGCTTCTGATTTGTCCTCAAGCATTAAACTCCCAACAGCTCTGCTGGGCTGGATGCTGGGGGCAGCACCCTGCTGCTCAGACCTGAGCCCTCCAGGCAGCAGAGCCCCACTCATCCCCCTCACCTGTTCCCCAAAGATGAGAGGGAAGGGATTCCCCCTCTCCCTCCTGCAGGCAGGAGTCTCAGGGTCCAGGCCTTTCTTTGAGTCCCCGCTTCCCCATTTCCTGATTTCAGGGAATTCAGCCCCAGTCCAGGACTAGAATGGGTGAGCATCACGCAGAGTGTGCCTTGCTAGCTCTGGCCCTGAGAGAATTTCTTGTTACTTTGAAGACAACTAAGTCCTTTTACTGCTGCTCAGTGGGATGGGACCCAAACATCTCCTGAGGAGGTGGGGTATGGATGGAGGATGTGATAGTTTCGTAATATGGCATTATCTACAAAATATGAATTTATACTTTGACCAATTCTCAACTTGAGTTTTCTGTGGGGTGTGCAGGGGAGGAGGGTGGGACATGATGTGTAATGAACACGGGGCCCAGGGCTTAAGGCAATCAGTAGACTAGAAGTCAAAATGGGTTACAGGCAAAACCAAAAGAGCCAAAGATGTGAAAAAAAGTAATTAAGTGAGGGGAATAATAAGCAAAATGCATAAACCAAAAGCAATGATGAGTAATGGAGGGAGAGGGGGGTGAGTCCCAAGGAGTGGTTAAAAAAAAGGAAACTGCAACAGCAGTCTAACAGGTAATGGGCAGAAATGAACGGAACAGAGACACAAACGGTAGTAATTAAGTACAAGGGCTTCAGGCTTAATGCATAGGTGGGTGGCAGGTAAGAATAGGCCAAAGGCAAAATTATGAATAATAGGAGCTCAGGATATGATGGGTAATAGATCTGGATGAAAGAGCCAGAGGCAGAGATGGATAATGAAGAAACAGGGGCTGCAGGCATGCTGGATAATAGACTCAAACATAGTTAACTGAAGGCTAGAAGAACGACGAAAATGAATATGTACAACAGAAATGGGCTGAAGGTAGCACAGGCTAGGGGGCCGCGGTCCCCGGGACGCGGGCCGGTAGCGGTCCGTGTCCTGTTGGAACCGGGTCGCACAGCAGGGGGTGAGCGGCGACCAAGCGAACGAACCGGTACTTGGTGCCAAAAAAGGTTGGGGACAGCTGGTAAAGGCAATAAACCTGAAATGAATGGGGCAGAGGCATGCTGGGTAATGGGACAGGAATGAATGGGCCAAAGATAGAAACCGCAGCTACGCAGGTCTGGGGTGTAGGGAGCTGGGAACAGAAAGTATGTTGGGTAAGGACAGAGGTGGGTCTATGACAACTGTCGCGTTAAGCAGGTAAAGGGCATTGTGGGTAACAAAAAGCAGGAGAGGGTTCACATAACCGGTTAGAATTCTCCAAAGGCACTGTGGGAAAGACCAGCACTTCCGGCTTTCGGTCGCTGACTCGGGACTGGGGACTGCCCCTCTGCCGCGGTGCGTGGTGGGACGCGAGGCCTGACCTTGCTGCCTAGCAGCCTCTGCCGCGCAACCCACCTTTATCCGTGTCCCCCGACCCTGGCACGTTAGCCAATGAGCACACCAGACTGATTATGTCACCAGGGTCGGGCCCCTGTGCCTGCCGGAGCCAATCAGAATGCTGCAAGGACCAAAGCCGGCCAATTATTATGGCAATTTCACAGCGGGGCAAAGTCGAAAGAGAAGCGCCTTCTAAAGAGGGGCGGAGGCGGCGAGTCGATGGGCGTTGCAAAGTGCTCCGCACAAACCAATGATAGGACAGCACCAGAACCCGCGGCGTCGCGAACCAATAGGAGTGGGCTCCGAGTCAATGGGAAGGGCGGGGTGGTGTGCTTCGACCCGCTTGCGTGTGGAAGCCAATAAAAAAGGACGTTCCAAAGAAGTGTCTGGGACTCCCATCCGTGGCACCAATAGCAGGGCCAGGCTCTTAAATTGGTGGGCGGAACCTAGGGCAAGTTGAACCAATAAGCTATGTGGGGCGGGGCAATAGTGGCAGCGGCGGCGGCGGCGGCGGCAGTGGGTTCGGTTGCGCGTGGCACACGGGGTTGGAGCGGAGCCCAGGCCGGGAACAGGCGCTGCAGCCAGTGAGAACCGGCGCCCAGAGCAGGGCGGGGGTTGGCTGTGGACTGGGCCTGGAGCGCGCAGGCCCTGACCTCCGCCCTCTGACCTTTTCCCTTGCAGGCGACCATGGGGAACGTGTTGGCCGCTAGCTCGCCTCCCGCAGGGCCGCCGCCGGCGCCTGCCCTCGTGGGGCTGCCGCCGCCTCCGCCGTCTCCTCCGGGCTTCACGCTGCCGCCTCTCGGGGGCGGCCTGGGCTCTGGGGCTGGGTCGAGTCGGGGTTCAGAACGGACCCCCGGGACTGCGGCCGCCAGCGCCACAGGGACCGCGGATGATGGGGCCTGCGGCTGCCTGCCCAACCCGGGCACGTTCGAGGAGTGCCACCGGAAGTGCAAGGGTGAGGGGCGAGGGACCTGCCGGGAGTGTGATGGCCGGTATCTCGGGGGAAGGGGGAGTACATTGAGACAACCTTGGGAATTGGCACCGACCTTTGGGATCATTTAACAGAGCGTTAGGAGTTGACGTTGGGATCGAATGGTGGAACGTTGGACTTGGAGCTTAGAACGATGGGATCAAATGGTGGAATCTCGAGATGGAATGGCATAGGAGTAGAGAAAAACCTTAGGGACCTCAGGAGCCCCAGGGATCAGCCGAGTCAGCCTCTTCATGTGATGGGCCAAGAAACTGAGGCCCAAGGTCACAGTGTCAGCAAGGGTCTAGTGTGAGTGGAAACCAAGGCTTCTGAATCCTGGCTTGGAATAATTGTGATAGCAAAAGTGTTGGAGATTTCTTGAGTGCTCTTCCAGCATTCAGTATATATTAATTCGTGAAATCTCAGCCATGTTTCCATGCGGTGCATGTCATCTTGCAGATGACAAGTTTGACAGAGATAAGGAAACTTAGCTAACGGCATGCAGTAGTAGGTGGTGGCACTGGGATTTGGATTCAGGCACAGGCTCTGGTTTGGCCCCATCCGTCAGACATACTGCCGTGTTATTGGTCGGATACCCTGTGGGCCGTTCTGCCGCGGTTCCTTGGAGAAGGGAGGGCTGGGATGAGTTGGGTGTATGCGTGGAGTGTGACAGCATCTCTCTTCCTTAGAGCTCTTTCCTATTCAGATGGAAGGTGTCAAGCTCACAGTCAACAAAGGGTTGAGTAACCATTTCCAGGTGAGCCTTCTTGCCTCCAGAGGTGGTCCCATCTATCTCCCTGCATCAGCACCTACAATCGCCTCCCACCTCCCTAAAGGGCTGGGCTCTGGTACTGGAAAAGACTCAGAGACACAGTGCCAGGCTGACTTCTCGGTGGGAGAGCCAATGGTAGTGTTTGGGGACCCAGAATCCAGAGATGCCCCTTCTAGCATAACATCTGAAAGTGAAGTGTCAGGTATGTGGCCCCGCCCCCAGCCATTCCTCCTCTTAAATCTGTAGTTAGGTGGAACCTCCCAGTCCTCACTCCCTGCCCACCATAGAGGCTTGTCTTTCCCTCCTTGGTAGAGAAGGCCAACAGACTGGTATCCATCTGAGGCTGGAGGTGGGCTCTGTTGGGCCTCGGTGGGGTGGCCTGCAGCCTCATGCCCACAGCCCTCCCTCTTCTCTTAGGTGAACCACACAGTAGCCCTCAGCACAATCGGGGAGTCCAACTACCACTTTGGGGTCACGTATGTGGGGACAAAGCAGCTGAGTCCCACAGAGGTGAGTTTTCTCTTGTCATTTCATTCATTGTACGACTCTTCTAACAAATACATAGCCAACCACCAGGAGGCTTTGTCAGTAGGAGGCTAGAGCTGCAGAGGGGGTTGTGAGGGGCAGGGCTGTGTCTCTCCAAGGTGCATTGGAATGGGGGTCATTCCTTCATCCTGAACCCCTCTTCCCAGTCCTGTGCTGGTAGAGGCTTTGAATGCCAAACTAGGCATTGGGACTTTCTCTAGGGGGCACTGTAAAGCCATGGAAAGATTTGAGTTAGGGAAAAGGTCTGGTCAGGTTGATGCTTTAGAAACGTGGCTCAGGCTGTCATGCAGACAGAGGCTAAGTTAGGGGAGTGGGGGCAAAACTGGAGGCCTGGAAGGAGGCTGGGGTTAGGGTTGTCTGGGACACTGAATTAGTTGACTTTTTTTTTAAAGATTATATTTATTTATTTTTGGAGGGGGAAGAGAAGGAGAGAAACATCATTATGTGGTTGCATCTCATGCGCTGCCCCCATTGGGGACCTGGCCTGCAACCCAGGCATGTGCCCTGACTAGGAATCAAACTAGTGACCCTTTGGTTCACAGGCTGCACTCAGTCTGCTGAACCACACCAGCCAGAGCTGAATTAGTTAACTATTTCCATTCAGTAAATTTGCTTATTCAACAAGCCTTCATTGTACCCCCATTCTGTGCCCAGCTCTGTGCTGGGGACATAGCAGTGACTGTAACAGCTGACATGTTCACAGTCTAGTGGAGAGAAGAAACAGGTCTGTTCCCAGAGAGTAACAGTCCAGGGGGTGGGCAGGCCTGAAATGGGGGGACACAAAAGCTATAGGAGCCCATAAGGGAACCTCGTTTGGCCTAGGTGGTCAGGAGGGCTTCCTGGAAGAGAGGAGCCTCAATCTGAAGCTTGCTTTTTTTTTTTTACCTGACTTTTTAAAAAATATATTTTACTTTTTAAAATATATTTTATTGATTATGCTATTACAGTTGTCCCATTTTCCCCCCTTTATTCCTCTTTGCCCTGCACACCCCCTCCCATTCTCCTCCTTTAGTTCATGTCCGCAGGTCATACATGTAAGTTTTTTGGCTTCTCCATTTCCTATACTATTGTTAGCCTCCTCCTGTCTATTTTGTACCTACCATTTATGCTACTTATTTTCTGTACCTTTTCCCCTTCTCTCCCCATCCCATTCCCCTGCTGACAACCCTCCACGTGATCTCCATTTTTTGTGATTCTGTTGAAGCTTTCTGATTCTAAGAGTCTCACCTGGGCCCATCACTTGTGTACTTGCATAATGCTACGCCTCTGCCCCCTAATCTCTTACCTTACTCTCTGCCTCACAGGCATTCCCCGTGTTGGTGGGTGACATGGACAATAGTGGCAGCCTCAACGCTCAGGTCATTCACCAGCTGGGCCCTGGCCTCAGGTCCAAGATGGCCATCCAGGTGAGTGGGAGTCGAGTCGGCTGCTCACCCAGCCACCTTGAGCACCAGGCTGCCCTCATGCTCCCCTTCCTTCCCTGCAGACCCAGCAGTCGAAGTTTGTGAACTGGCAGGTGGACGGGGAGTACCGGGGTTCTGACTTCACAGCAGCTATCACCCTGGGGAACCCTGATGTCCTGGTGGGTTCAGGTAAGAGGCACAGGGCTTGGGGGGCAGTCACATTCCAGTCTCAGCTTTCCCGGCAAGTCCATCTCTTCTCTGGACCTCCTTTGCGCCATCCGAGAGATGGGCACAGGCAGAAGGGGTTTTGAAACATCAGGCAGCACAGCATCGTGGGTGAGAAAGCAGATGCAAGCTCCGCTGCTGGCTTCATTGCAATTGCAGGCAGGTTCCGGCACCTCTGTGGGCGTCGGTTTTCTCGCCTGTAAAGTCGGGCTGCTCACAGGGTCGTTGAGTAGGTCATGTGAGTTCACCTGTGTGGAATGCATCAAAGGGAATCAGGCATATAATAATGGGTGTTGAGGAGCTGAGCTACCCTTATTGCTGTTCATGGGGATGTGGCTCCGGTGCTTTCGGAGGGCTCAGAGCAGGTCCCAGGGCAGCAGCTTCTGCGGGCAGTGGGCGGGGAGACCGGTGGTCTCCTCCCGAGTGCTGAGTGACATGTGGAGGCTGACGGGGAAAATTCCCATTTGGGTTGGCTGAGGGTGGGAACCGCTGGACTTCTGTCTGTATCTCTAGTCTCTCCAATGAGTACTTATTGCCTGCACATGTGTATTCTATAGGGTAAGGTGCTGAACAAAGGAGAGTAAGGTCAGCCCTCTGGGACCTCTCACCTGAGAGGGGGCAGACCCAAGGAAAGCAGCAGGGAGAGAAATGGGGTCAGGTGATGGGGCTGTGCTGAAAGAGGGGAGTCTCAGGAGGGTGGAGCAGAGCCCTCAGAGAATGCCTCAGTCACAGAGGATACATGAGCAAAGACTGAGCTGGGGGGAGGTCCGAGCAGATACAGGGGAAAGGAGCTTTTCGGCCAAAGGAACCAGCCAGCGCAAAAGCCTTGAGGCAGGACCCTTTGCTAGGACATCAAAGGTTCTTGCAGCTGAAGTACAGTGAAGAGGAGAGTGGCCATAAAGGGTGAAGGAGGATGAGTGTGAGTGATAGAAACCCAAGGAGTCAGGGCCAGACCACACGAGGCTTTGTGGAAGCTTGGTCTTTACTCTGAATGTGTCGGGGGCCACCAGAGGCATTTGATAGGGACAGATCTGACTCGGCTTCTAACAGGACCCCCTGTGCTGACAGGTGAAGAACAAAGGGCCCCACTGCAGGGGCGGTGGGGGGGATGAGAAGCTGTCGGATCAGGGTGTACTCTGAAGGTGGCGCTGATGGAGTTTGCTAATGGACTGGCTGTGGGAGATAAAGAGGAATCCGGGTGACTCCTGAGGCTTGGGCTTGAACAGCTGGAACGGTGGAGTTGGTGATTCCGCATCTGCTCTGTCATGGAGAGCAGTGAGTAGTGACTGCGTTTGTGAAGACAGAAAGCCAGAAGCTTGGGGAGTGCCCAGGGAGAGCTCCTACTTCTGCCTGCCAGAGGCTAAGGAACCTTCTCAGAGGAAGAGGAGCTAACCTGAAAGGAGGAGGCAAGTAGGTGGAAAGGGGAGGGGAGAGGGAAGGGCCGTGTTGTAAAATCCAGGAGACGGGGAAGCTGGGCGTGAGAGGTCTCCTAGGTGCTGCTTCGTTGGGGGGGTGGGGGGTCCCAGGAGAAGTGTGAGGGGCCTTGGGCAGGAAGAAACATTTTCTGTCCCTTTCTGACCTCTGATGGTGGCACTCGTCTGCTCACACTTTCAGCGTGGTTGGACCACGAGAGTTTTTCTGACACTTCCTGGAATGACTGTGTTTCTGCCCCAGGACCTTTGCACATGCTGTTCCTATCGCTTAGAATTCTTCTCCGGTTTTGACATGGCTGAATGAGTCTTGGGGCACACATCACCCTCACAAAAAGCCCTTCTGTGATGACAGTGTGCACGTGTTCGTGGCACCGCCTCACCTGTCCCATGGTCTTTGTAGCACCTCCGTCTGAAATTGTCTCACTCTTCACTTGTCTATCTCCCATGCTGCAGTGTCAGCTCTTTCAGGCCAGGGACTTGCCTGCCCACTCACCTCTGTGTGCCCAGCACCTGGCACCTTGCTGGGGCCGGAATAGGTGCTCAGAAAGCATTGAGCAAGGAGCGAGCAGTGTAAAGGCAAGTCCCTGCTTTTCCCTCGGCGTGTCGTCAGGCCCTGAGCATGTTGCGTGCATCTGCCCCTTTGTTCAGTCATCCTAGGCACTGGGGGCACAGCACTCGGCTCCTGAATCCTCTCAGCGGCCCTGTGGGGGTAGGTGCCACCATCGTCCCATCTGACCGAGGCCCAGGGGGAACGCCTCCTGAAGGACTTAGTGAGTCAGACCCAGAGTCCACACTCTCCTCTATGGTACTGGCACCCCTCCCCAGCCCTCACGTCTGCCAGCATCGTCCTTTTGCGCCCCTGACACTGGCCTGCAGGTTACTCCTCCTTCCCTCAGACACTTAGAGAAACAGCCTTCAGGGCCAGGTCCTTGCTGAGCACACAAGTAACGTACCATCAACAGCTAGGACTCGGCCCTGGTGACTGCACCCCTCTGTCCCTCGGTTTCCTCCTGTGTCACAAGGGCACAGTTGCAGTGAGCACGTCTGGATTCAGTGCGAACATGTCTTCGGTGCTAAGTTCCAGGCCAGATGTGTAGCTGCCGCTTGTGGTGTTGTGTCGCCACGCCGTCCCGCAACAGGCAGGGCGTCTGTTTTTGTGGCCCCCGTTTCACAGATGAGTAAACTGAGGCTTGGGGTGAAATCAGTCGCTTGGGATCACCCAGTGAGGAAGCAGAGGAGCTGGAATTTGAGTCACGGCCCAATTCAAGGGCCCGTGTTCTTACCCAGTTCCCTGCCCACGGGCTTGGCTCCTTTGGAGCCTCTGCTTTATTCTGAGCACCTGGTGTGTGCCAGCCCTGGGCAGGGCGATGCTGGGACACAGCTGGAACTGAGCTGGCCCCTCCTGCCTTCACAGGACCCCCCTGGGCCAGAGGGAGGGACATTCGCCTTTAAACAAGTGATCACACTGTGACTTCATTGGTGTTATGAAAAATCCTACTCAGGAGACATCCAGGTTGCCATGAGAACTTACAACAAGGTGGGGCGGGGGGGTCGGTCTCAGCTGGCGCGACAGAGACCACTTCCCTAGTGTGGCTGTGTCCAGTCCGAGGCAGGGTGAAGGGGGGCAGCGCTCAGGAAAGGGCTGAGCGAAGGGGTGAGTGTGCTGGCGCCACATGGGGGCGCGGGGTACAGGAAGAGGTCCTGTCGGGCTGGGGCCAGGAACCACCTTCCTTTGGATGTTGCCCCAGCCTGAGGTCCGCCCCCAGTGTCTGCTCTTCCTGCCTCAGGTGACTCCCCCACAGAATCTTGGTGTGGCCCCAGCGGAGCAGGGGCAGGGCCTGTGGGTGGTAGCCCAAACCTGCCCCTGCCCAGCAGGTTTGGGAGGCAGGTGAGCTGCTCTTCGCTCTCACAGACCTGTGACCCACTTTCTCTCCTCCTCAAGGGGTTTGGACTCCGGGTACCTCTAGGGTACTCCAGACCTTGAAGAATGAATGGTCCCGGATGAGAGCTGCTGGTCTTGACACAGTCCCAGCTCCAGGAGCTCGCATGCCACAGGGAGCTGGGTCTGGCTAAGAGCCAGGTGACGAGAGAGCTGCGTGAATACAGGAAGGGGTGACAGGTTCAAGAAAGAGGCCCGCAGGGAGGTGCGTCCTGGGCAGCAAATTGTTCGGCTCTGGGAGCAAGAGCATCCTGGGCCCCAATGACTGGGGAGCAGAGAAGGGGGCGCAGCATGGGAATGAGCCCATCTCCACGGGGCGCATAGGGGCTGGGAGAGAGACTTCAGTTGTGGAGACCACACTCAGGCCTGAGTTCCCACAGGCTCCGTGCTGTGTTCTGGCTGATGACAGGAGTTGGTTGGAAGCGGGGGACCGGGGTGCCAGAGTCCCATGGGGACCATGGCTCTGATCCGGCAGCATACTGGAGAGAAGTAGCCAAATCCATGAGGTACTTAGAAGCGGATGGTTAGTTAGCCGGACTAAGCAGAGGGAAGACGGGAACATGGGGCAGCGGGGACAGTGCGTGGCCAACAGCTCTGTGCGTTCATGCCGCCTTGGTACAAGTGTGGCTGGCTGTGTTATGGGAGGAGGAAGTGGCTCTGTTTCCAAGCTGGGGCGGAGCCACGTGGGGCCTTGCAGCTGTGCTGTGAGGAGCCAGGATCTTGCCACTGGGGAGCCACGGCAGGTTCTGAGCAAGGGGACAGCAGGGTGGGGTTTGTGCTTCAGTGGGAGCTCTCTCCGTACATTGCTGGAGAGGGTGAGGCTAGAGCAGACCAGGGAGGAGGGTGGGGCTGCGGGAGTGAGAGACAAGGCAGGCCCAGGAGCCCGGAAGAGAGGAGGAGGTCAGGGAGATGTTCAGGGGTCTCCCAACCCTCAGTCCCAGCAGTGGGCGGAGCTGAGAGGCCAATGAGTTAAAGTCCCTTTGTGAGTCTAGCCAGTCACTTTTCCTTCTTCGGACCTGTGTTCCCCTCAGTTGCATGAAGGGGTGACTCTGGCCAGGGGTGTGCTGGTGATGGTCTCACAGCCGGCCTGAGGGGTTGGCTGTGTCGTCTGCTCGTTGGAAGAAGAAATGTACACAGTGCTCGCATGGGCCCAGAGTGGCCACCTGGGAGACACCGCCAGGGTTCTGGTCACAAGCCCTCAGCTTCTCTTAGCCCCACTGGCAGCCCTCTCCCAGGTGTGTCCCCCGTTGGTCGTGTCCCCCGTTGGTCGTGTCCCCCCAGTTCCTGCCGTGCTCCCTCGGCCAGTCCAAGCCTGCGAGTGTGGTGGTCTTGGAGAAGCAGCGTCCTTGCCCCTGCCCCATCCTGTCCCTGTCTGTCCCCACCTTCCCCTTTCTGGGGTCTTCCTCTTTCTTAATGGGTGTCTCTGCTCAGTCTTGGTGGGTTTCTCTCCAGAGGACCTTACATTCCTCTTTTCATAGGTTGTCTGTTTCCCTGTCTCTCCCTCTGCGTCTCTCACTCTGTCATCCCCCCCGCTTCCCCACCTGTGAGATCACATTCGTGGCAACTACGGTCCTGGCCTGCAAAGACAGGCATCAGTTCAGGAATTCAGCCCTGCGATGGAGATGTTCTGTTAGCAAGCGCTCTGGGGCCCTCCGGGTGTCCCTGCTGCCAAAGGAGAGAGGCTCAGTCGAAGGGATCGCTGAGCCCTGGGCACACTCCGGACGCTGTGCCCGCGTCCTCCCTCTAGGCCCCCTCGCAGAGAAGTGACACCAGCAGCCCCCAGTGACTCCGCTGGTGAGTGGTAGGGCCGAAGTTTGAACCCCCACCTTCTAGCACCAGGTACACGCCCTTCCTGACCCTCCCTCCTGCCTCTTTCAGCAGCAGGGTGGGTTATGCATTTTGTGACCATGGGTGAGTAACTGAACACCCTCGGCCTCTTCTTTAAACGGCAACTGAATGCCAGCTGCATAGGGTTGTACAGACCAGACGAGGTCCCACGGGGCCTGGGGGGCTCACCTCATAGCCCTGTGAACTCCCCATGGAGAAGCAGGTATGGGAGGCCTGGGGGCAGGCCCTGAGCCTCCGGCAGGGGCCCACCTTCCAGGCTGCCTGGAGCAGGAGTCCGGCCTGGCACCCTGGCCGGGCAGACACTGACCACCAAGTAACACCCTGCCTCCTCGCCTGCAGGAATCCTCGTGGCCCACTACCTCCAGAGCATCACGCCATGTCTGGCCCTGGGCGGAGAGCTGGTCTACCACCGGCGGCCTGGAGAGGAGGGCACTGTGATGTCTCTAGCTGGGAAATACACATGTGAGCCTGGGGCCCACGGGTCGGAGGAGGGGCCGGAGCTGGAACTCCTGGGTCTGAGGGAGGAGGGGGTCTGGAGGCCTGGACTCCTGGTCTGAGAGAGGGGGCAACTGGGTTCCCAAGTCCCCTTGGTGACCTGTCCCCACCCCAACCAACCCTGCTCTCGCACAGTGAACAACTGGCTGGCGACAGTGACGCTGGGCCAGGCGGGCATGCATGCCACGTACTACCACAAAGCCAGTGACCAGGTGAGTGGTCCAGGGACCGGCCACGCAGGCGCACTGCCAGGTAGGGGTGGCCAGGGGCTTGCATGTCCTGGAGTCTGGTCTGGGAAGCTGACTCTGTGTGTTGCCCCTGGTCCCCCCAGCTGCAGGTAGGCGTGGAGTTTGAGGCCAGCACAAGAATGCAAGACACAAGTGTCTCCTTTGGGTACCAGCTGGACCTGCCCAAGGCCAACCTCCTCTTCAAAGGTACAGGCCTCAGTTTCCCCACCTGGGAAACAGGCTGAGAGGTGCCTCCTCTTTGAGTGGGTGTAGGCCACAGAAGATGAAGGGCAGCATGCCAGGGCTCCTGAGGGCCTCCAAATTACCTGGGGGCCTGGGCTCTGCACCTGCCACGTGTCCTCCGCACCCCTGATGGCTGTCCCTCCCATCCCTGCACTTTGCCCTCTTTTCCCGAAAGTGGGAGGTAACTTGGAGCACAGCCGGCTTGTCCCGCTCACCTCATCAGTGGAGATGAGGCTCTTGGAGGCTGCACAGTTACTGCCGGGCCCAGAGCCGCCTCCCAGGCCGACCACCTCTAGTCCTCTGTCCAGTCTTGGGTCTTCTCAGACCCCAGTGGTTCTCAGGTTTGGGGGGTGTGAAGACCACCCCAAAAGGCTGCTTCTGTCAGCTCAGGGCAGGACTTCTGCTGGCAGTGACAAGGCCCACGGGGCCGGAGATTCACCTCTGAAAGCTTCCAGCCCCTGATCTTCAGTCAGCCCAGTACAGAGATGGGGTTGGGGTTCCAGCTCTGCCCCCACGTGGGGACGGCTCCGGGCACGTGCACACCTGTTAGGCTCTGGCAAACGAGCCCAAGGAGGCAGTTCAGTCATTCAGCAGATGCTGAACATCTACTGTGCCCAACCTTGTGCCAAGGGTGCTGGGGATGAGCTGTCTTGACAGGGGTCACACTAGGAAGGACAGACCCATCCCTAGGGAAGGGGGACCTGGGGTGGACAGGATTGGCACAGGGGAGTGCACGGGGTGGCAGAGGGCTCCCCAGAGGGGTCAGCTCACTGAGCTGAGAGCCGAAGAGAAGTAAGCTTGTCGCTCCCAGGGCTAAAGTACTTGGGGTGCAAGAAGTTTCTGGGCACAGCGTGGTCAGGTCTGGAAGCCGGTGGTCTGGCTGGTGATGTGTGGGGTGGCCTGGAGGGCGTAGGACCCAACAGAGACGGTGGGGAGTCGGCATCTGGCTCTCAGCACAGCTGTCGTCCACAGGCTCCGTGGACAGCAACTGGATCGTGGGTGCCACGCTGGAGAAGAAGCTCCCGCCCCTGCCCCTGACGCTGGCCCTCGGGGCCTTCCTGAATCACCGAAAGAACAAGTTCCAGTGCGGTTTTGGCCTCACCATCGGCTGAGCCTCTTCTGGCCCCTGCCTCCCACTCCCTCCTGCCTTCAGATCCAACCTCCCCCTCCCCCTGGCACGGAGGGGAGACCTCAGCCCCCCCCCTTCTTCTCCCTTCCCTCCCTCCTTGGGGGTCAGGAGGAGCAGCAGAAAGGAGGGGACCCATTGCCCCAGCGGCTGAGGGGGGAATTCTGGAACTGTGGGCACTTCAGGATTCAGAGCACAGGGACGCTGTGCCCCCAGGGCCTGGGGTCCCGAAGAGGTTCCAGAATCGAGGAGCACGCCAGATTCTGAGCGCCGGGGCAGAGGCGGCCAGACAACCTCAGGGAGGTGTTGGGGCATCCCCACCTCCCACCCCCAAAGGGCCCTGGGGCCCAGCCCCAAGGGGGCAGCAAGAAGGAGCTTCCCTATCTCTGGTCAGCCCCCACCCGCTCTCCCATCCACTCCTCGGTATAAATCATGTTTATAAGTTATGGAAGAACCGGGACATTTTACAGAAAAAAAAAAAAAAACCAACAACAAAAAATATACATGGAAAAAAACTGATGGGAGGCTTAGTTTTCCTATCTGCTCCTTTTTCATTCCATTCTGCCTGGTCTTCCCACAGTGGCCAGTAGGGGGTGCCACAGGGTTGGAGTATGAAAGGGTGAGGCAGAAAGGGAGTCCATTCTAGCTGCTGCCAGGAACTCAACTTGGAGAGGGGAAGGACCTGGCCGAGGATCACACCGCTTCCCTGGGACATCACAGGCCAGGAAGGTGTGGCCTGGCCAGAGTAACTGCAGGGGACTGACCACTGAGCTGAAGCTGCTGGGGTGGCAGGCTGGGACTCCCAGGGGGGTTTCTAGGTTCCTAAAAATGGCAGGGATGCTGGAGTGTTAGAACTTTGATAGGTCAGAACTTCCTAAAGTTTTGTGAAGAACACAGGCACCTGGGAAGATTTCAGAATTGCTGTGCCTGAAGGTAGGAGTTGAGTTTAGGACTCCTGGGCTAGGGGGAGGGGTGGGGCCTCTGGCTGGTGGAGATGGAGGGCGGAGGCTGGCTCGCCTGTGTCTCCGCTATCTGATGCTGGGGAGGAGGGGGGGATCAGTTGGCCTACCTGGGGCTCAGGTAGACACCCTGGAGTCCTCCAGATGGGAACTGAAACCCTGTCTGCCACCCACACGTACCCAGGGTTTGGGGAGGAAGGCTGCTGGGCAGAAATGAACCCTTGTGGCCTGGAGAAGCCACAACACCCACACCCTGTCCGCACCTTCTGAGACCAGACAGGCCTGGCTGAGGGTGAGGCCCCCTTCCTGGGACCAGGCATCTGGCCTCCCCTGACCTCATGGAATCCCAGCACCTCCACTTCTCCCTGTGTGGCCTGGCCATCCCCCTCCACCCGGCCTGGTGAAACAACAGCTGGATTCAAGTACCAGCAGCTAGGGAGGCCGCTGTTTGAGCGCTCATTATGGCCAATCACGGAAGCCAGATCTAACATAGGACCCCCTGGGTGCAAGGGTGTCCTCTGTACTTCACACATAAAGTACCGCAGGCTGTTGATCTCTTTGGTTCGTCATCTCGTTATAACGTGGAGATGCTGTGGGGACCTAACTCTTGTTTAAATCTACCAGCCCCTGGTAAAATTGGCTTTGTTAGACATTTTGCTGCAGTTCCAAGACCCATGTATCGACAAGGTGAAGTGAGGACTTAAGCGTAACTTCTTGCATCACTGAATGATGGTGCAAGCACAGCTATTTCCCTGGTTTTGTGGACCAGGAAACTGGATGTTCAGAGAGACTTGGTCACTTGCCCAAGGTCACACAGATGGCAACTGACACAGCCCGTATTCAGGCTGGGCAGTGCGGTTCCAGAGGCTTCAGTGCTACCCGGGCAGCGCAGACCCTCCAAGCCCTGCAGAAGGCGCCATGTTCAGGCAGCTTCAGGAATCTGCAATGCTTGTGCTGGACTTCCAATTCACAGATGCGGACAGGGCCTCAGAGAGGCACTCGTCTGTGCCCAAGCTCACAGCCAGAAAGGCAGCTAAGATAAAGACCCAAGTTTCACCCTCAAAGCCTAGGCAGATGCACTATACTGTCCCCAACCCCTCCCATCTCATTTCTGCCATCGGTTCCCTCCTCCCTCAAACCCAGGAATCTAAGCCCCCAGCCCACTCCTTCCTCTGACCCAAGATTCCGGCCCCCAGCCCCCTCTCCAAATTGTGTCCATCCAGTGGCCCGCCTGCCCCTTCCCCTCCTGTGCCCAGCCCCGCTCTGGAGGGCGCCTGAGTTACTGGGTGAGATGTCACCTCCCCTCATGGGGGCTGGGGGCGCCACAGGGCCTCTGAGTCCCACCTCCTTTCCCCTCCCTGCTGTGTGAAGGGGTAGTACAGCCCACCTCGTGACTGGGGGCTGGCCCAGCTCGCCCTTGCCCTGGAGGAGTAGGCGGGGCAGGGGGAGCCCTATAATTGGAGGAGTCTGGGATTCCTGAGTCCTACTCGGCCAGAGCGGAGGCGAAAGACTGGTTTCCTGGGAGCTGGTGAGAAGCAAAATTGGGGGCGCAGAGACCAGTTTAGGGCCACTGTAGCTAGCTGTAGGGGATCAGCCGGGAAGGAGGAGGTGACTGACTGAACTATGTCCCGAGAGTCAGAGGGGAAAAAAAAAAAAAGCATGAGCTGGGAATGAGGTTGGAGGCTGCGACCTTGGGTGGGTGGGGCACAGAGGCTTCCGGTCCCGACTGGGCTGGAAGGGCTAGAGGTGAGAGACTGCGGGGACCATCTGGACCTGTGAAAGAACCAGATGAGCCATAGCGACAGCCCACGAATGGTCACCCATTTATTGAGCACCTACTGGGTGCCCCCTTAGTCCTCAGATCTCCACTGACTGGAGGCTCGCAGGGAAGTGGTGGCGGGGTAGCTAGAGCATCGACTAATGGGGACTTATAAATGAGGGTCGGGCGACTTTCTGCAAGCAAAAAGGTCGTCAGTTTCATCCTGGTCAAGGCACAAGCCTGCGTTGCGGGCCGAGTCCCCCTATTGAGGGCGTGTGAGAGGCAACCGATCGATGTTTCTCATGCACATCGATGTTTCTCTCCTTCCCTTCCCCTTTTTCTAAAAAATAAATAGTCTTTTAAAAAATACATGATGATTAAATTAGCTAATATGTGGAAGATGGCGCTTATATGTGAAATTGGAGCCTAGAATGTGGAGGTAGAGTGCGGAATGTGAGACTGGAATTTAGAATACCCAGCTGGGGCTCACATAGAACTCGGGGAGGAGGGGTGAGTGGAATTTGAACCTTGGGAGAGAGGGAAGGAATTTTGGCCGGGAGGTGGACCTGGGGATGAAAAGATAGGAGAAGACAATGAAGGCGATAGACAATGGAGGCGCTGCTAAGTTAAGTATTTGTGTGGCGGGGTTAAGATGATGCTGATCTGGGGCTGGACCCAGTGGGTGGGGCTTTGGGTGGGAGGAGTTGCCTCAGGCTATTGATTGACAGTTTCTCCCTCCGCCAGACTAACCTGCTCTGAAGATGAAGATTCTGTGGGCTGCGCTAGTGGTCACACTCCTGGCAGGTATGAGGCGGGGTTTGCTCAGGTTCCCTACCCCTCCCCCTCCCATTCCTACCTGTACCCTCTGACCCTGTCCATCCCCGTGTCCCTCTTTCTGCTGCTCTCTCTCCTCCTTGAGGAGAGGCCTGGGTCTGAGGCCTCTCCTGGCAGTTGCTGGCTCTGAGCAGCCGTATTACTCTCTCTGGACCTCAGTTTTCCCATCCTTAAAATGGGAGTTGTAACAGTTTCTAATGCATCGTGGTCAGGCAGGTGGTGAGCTCACCATAAGAGCCAGCTGCGATTGCCTTTGTTCTCCATCGCCCCAGCATGGTGCGCACACAGATACCCAGTAAATGCGTGTCAGGAGAGGCCACAGGCTGGCTGTCCTTCCACCCCCTCCCTGCCCACCAGTGCTCTAAAGAAGCACGCCATTATTTGTGGAACACCTGCTGTGTGCCTGGAGAGGGCAGAGGGCCTTCACAGCCGTGAACGGGTTCCACGCAGGATGCCAGGCCGATGTGGAGGAGGTGAAGCTGGGGCAGGATCCCGAGCCCTGGCAGGGCAACCAGCCCTGGGAGCAGGCGCTGGGCCGCATCTGGGATTACCTGCGCTGGGTGCAGACACTGTCAAACAAGGCCCAGGAGGAGCTGCTTGGCACCCAGGTCACCGAGGAATTGACGTGAGTGCCCCCACCCTGGCCCCTCGCCCTCTTAGGGGGCAGTTCCTTCTGGATCCTCAGCTTCCACTACTCTGGAACTCTTAGGGGTGTCTCTTCATGTTTGGCTTCCTCTTTCTATTTTGAACTCCTGGCTTTAACTCCCTCTGGTTCTTCCTCAGCCCTTCCTGTCTCTGGTGTGTTCCTTTTTGTCTCCTGGCATCATTGTAGCCGCTTTGCTCACCTCCGTTCCTGTCTGTCTCGGTCTCCTCCTCTTGGCCTCTCCTCTTTTGGTTCTCTCTGCCTCTGCCCTGGACGTCTGGCCCTCCTCCACCACATCCTCCGCCTTGTTTCTGTCTCCACGCACACCTCCCTTCCACCCTGTCCGCCTGCAGAGTGTTGATGGAGGATGCCATGAGGGAGGTGAAGGCCTACAAGGAGGAGCTGGAGAAGCAGCTGGGCCCCAAAACCCAGGAGACACAGGCCCGCCTGTCCAAGGAGCTGCAGGCGGCGCAGGCCCAGCTGCAGACAGACATGGAGGATTTGCGCACACGCCTGACCCAGTATCGCAGCGAGGTACAGACCCTGATGGGTCAGAACATTGAGGATGCTCGGGCCCGCCTGGCCGCCCAACTGCGCAAGCTGCGCAAGCGGCTGCTCCGCGATGCTGAAGACCTGCAGAAGCGCCTGGCCCTGTACCAAGCCGGGGCTCGTGAAGGTGCCGAGCGTGGGGTCAGCGCCATCCGTGAGCACCTAGTGCCACTGATGGAGCAAGGCCAAGAGCGGGCCATCACTGTCAGCAAGCCACTGCGGGATCAGGCAGAGGTGTGGGGCCAGCGGCTGCGCGGAAAGCTGGAGTCAGTGGGCAACCAGGCCCGAGACCAACTGGACAACATGCGCAATCGGATGGAGCAGTTCCAGGCCAAGGTGGAGGAGCAGGCCAACCAGATGCGCGTGCAGGCCGAGACCTTCCAGGCCCGCCTCAAGACCTGGTTCGATCCCCTGGTGCAAGACATGCAGCGCCAGTGGGCGGAGCTGGTGGAAAAGGTGCAGTCGACCTTGGGCACGAACGCCCCCGCCCTGCCCAAGGAAGAGCAATGAGTGCCGGCCGGCCAGGCGGCCTGGAAGACCTCACTCCTGCCACCCCTATCTCCCTGCCTCTCCCAGCCTGCAGGGGCCCCATCCCTGCCTCTACTGCCCACCCGGTGGGCCCTGGCTTAATAAAGTTTAAGCAAGCTTCACAGCAGTGGCTGGATGTCTGAGTGTGATTTCTCACAGTCCCAGCCTCCGTTTCTCCTTCCCTGAACATGGTTCTCAGGCCTGGCCTCTCTGCCTGTGTGTACACCTGTTTCTTTGCTGTACTCTGTCTCTGCTTCCTTCTGCTCCTTTCTGAGGTCTTTACCTTTCTCTGTCTCTGCTTCTCTTTGCTGCTCACTCTTTCTCCTCTTCCTCTTTCCATGCTGTCCGAGGCCAGACTGGGTTCTGGAACAAATCCACCCCTGGGTTCAACCCTGAAGTTGCCCCTGACTACCATGGGCAAAGGCAGCGGTCTCTGAGCCTGCGTTTGCGCAACTTCATCCTACCTGCTTTGCAGAGTTGCCAGGACTCAAAAGTCCTGAGTCCACTGCCATTATTAAGCCATTTTTATTTTTCCCACTCATTTTCTCCCCCTTTCTCCATCCAGTCTTTTATTTTTTTATTTATTTTTATTTTTAGGAAGACAAGAAGGGAGGGAAATACCAATTGGTTGCTTTTCATATACATTCCAACCCTGACCAGGGACTGAACCCTCAACCCAGGCCTGTGCCCTGACAGGGAATCGAACCAGCAACCTTTCACTTTGCAGGACAACTCCCAACCCGCTGAGCCACACCTTTCAGGGCTCTGTGAGGTCTTATCTGCTTCTGCGTCATTCCCTCTTCCGGCCTGTCTGCCCTGCTCTTACCGAGAGGCTTCGTTTTTCTGCCCTCCTGTTTTCCTCCACCTCTGTCTCTCATCTCACGCCTTCAGGTTGCACTTGCCCCCACCCAGCTTTTGTTTTTTTCCCTCCTCCACAAGGGTTCCTTCTCCCTGCCAATCTTTTGCACTCTAGGCCTCTGCCTTTCTCCTTCCCTCTGGGTTCACAAGTCCCTTCATTCTGAGCTGTGCTTCCTTGCCCCCCTCCCCTTGTTCTCATGCCTTCTGTCCTGGTCACTGGGTCCTGGCTGGACAGAGAAGGGAGAGGGGGCTTCACGGGAGGATCTGCACAGCCCCCTGGAGTGTAGGGCTGGGAGATTGAGTTGGGAGTTGACAGATGGGTGAGGGTTAAAGCCCCGAATGGAGCTGCAGGCGCTCTCCCCCCCCCCCCGCCCCGCCTCCTGGGTTCTCCAAGGAGGGGAGCAAGGTTCCCGCCACAGGAGACGAGTTTGTGTCTCTGCAAGGGAGCCTGCCTTTCTGGACTCGCCAAGAGCTATAGGAGGAGGGGAAGGGTCCCTGGGCTCAGGTAGGGGCCCTAGTCCCAGACAAGCCAGCTGCTGGTGTATCTATTGTACTGTGTGCCCTGGGGCTGGGGATGAACCCTCTTAGAGCCTCAGTTTCCCCAGATGGCATGAGGCAGGCACCATCAGCCATGCCCTCCACTTAAACATGCATTTTGAATTCTCATGTGTGAAGATTGAGCAGAGACCTATGCCGGCCTCACTGCAGCCCCAGGCAATTCTAAGAGGCAGGACAAGGGCTGGGAAGGGGACAGAGGCTGGCAGGCGCTGCCGTGGCACAGACATGGTCCCAGCAGGAGTCTGGGGAGACAGCCTGGAGTCTGGGAAGGGAAGGGATGAAGACCACACCCACGCTTAGCCTTTGAATGTTCTTGACAGAGCCTCAGTTTCCCCATTTGTAACCAAACACTTCTAGAGCTGAAGTGAGGATGAGACTGAAAAAGCAAAGCTGTGCTATTCTTGAGGTGGGGTGGGGGAGGGAAGAAGACATTTGGGTGCATGTCTGGGGAGAACCGGGCTCACGAGGAAAGCAGATGTCTGGGAAGACAGCCTGTGGGAGCTTGCAGGGACTGGAAGCTGCTGAGTTGGCCAGAGGGGTGTTGCAATCGCGCCAGGGGCCCCTGTGTCCCTTTCACAACCACCCGCCCCCACCCCTAGGCTGACTCGTGGTTGTGGGGGCACAAGGCCAACCAACCTAGACTCTGGGGCTTGGGGCCACCCTCCCCTGGGCTGCCAGGGGTCACTAGCGGTCAAAGGCACGGAGAAGGGAGGAAGCACTGGACTCCAGCCCTGGGGAATGGATGTAGTGCTGGGAGAGGAGATGACTGAGGGGGGTGGGGTTGGTGCTGGGAGGCGCCTGAGAAGGTGAAGAAGTGCAGATGGAGTGTGTACAGGGGCCCCAAGACTTGGAGAGTCGTGGGGGCAATGGAAGGGTGTTGGGGGCCTGGTGGAATGCGTGAAGGGGTGCTCATGGGGAGCCTAGCAGATGAGGCTGTGTGGTTTAGGCTGACTGAAAAGACCCCTCCCCAAAAGGGGGATTGGAGACTGTGAAGTTAGGACCCCAGAAAGGGTCCAGAGAGCCCTGACATGCCCCCAGATACAAGCAGATGGGAGCTGGAAGGGCTAGTCTGAACGTGAGAATGGAGGGCTGTGGGGGGGACCCAGAGACATGGAGGCAGAGTTGTTTGAGCTTGCTAAGAAGGGGGAGGGGATGGAAGAGGTGACCTGGGGACACACCGTGAGGTGAGTTACTCAGTAACAGAGAGTGACTGACAGACCCCCTGACGCTGGAAGGACGTGTTAGCAGGAGGGGAGGGGCCCCAGGCTGAGGTCCCCCCACTGTCAGACTAAGGGACTTGCCTGTGCCCTACCTGCCCCCCAGTTCCACAGCTAGGGATGTCAGAGGAAGAGGTGGGTGGGCACAGGGAGGCAGGCACCAGGGGAGGCTCCAGGGGAGGGAGACTAACCTGCCCCGCCCCCTCCCCAACCGATAAAGGCCAGGCCAGGCTGGGACCTGCTGCGCTTGCTCTCCGGTCCGGCCACTGATTCAGGTTGGTGCTCGGTAACCCAGAGGGACCCTCCGCACTCACCAAGAGCACAAGGAAGGGGGTGGAGGAAGCTCGGGGGAGGAAGGAGGGGCGCCACTGCTCACCCCCACCCCCACCTCTGCCTGCAGAGTACCCCTGTGGCCCAGCCATGAGGCTCCTGCTCTCGCTCCCGGTCCTGGTGGCGGTTCTGTCGATGGTTTTGGAAGGTGAGAGTGTGTGGGAGAGGAGAAACCGGGAGTTTGAGATTTGGGAGCATGAAGCTGGCCGTGGACCTAGCGGACCCTCACGAGCTCTGGGGCCCCTCCCGTGCCCTGGCTCCCCTACTGCCCGCTGACCGACCCCCAAGACCACCTGGCCAGGTGACTCTCCCCAAGGCAGTCCAGCAGGTGACAATACTCAGCTGGAACACTGCCTGATCGCTCCAGCACCCTCTGCATTCTAACACGAAGATCCCCGAGAATCACATCTCTGGAAGCTCATCCAAAGGGCACCACCCCCATACTGAAATGGTTGCGCTCCTGCCCCTCTTCCCCGCAGGCCCAGCTCCAGCCCAGGCCGCCCCAGACTTCTCCAGCACCCTGGAGAGCATCCCGGGTAAGCTGAAGGACTTCGGAAGCACCGTGGAGGAGAAGTTCCGGGCAGCCATCGACCAAGTCAAAAAGAGCGAAATTCCTAAGAAGACCTGGTTAGGACCCTTCCCGGGGCATGGGAGGGCAGGGGGTATCAATTAAGACTGGGAAAACCTACAAAGTCATTGTGGCCACACAGCTGGATCTCAGGGTGCTCAGACTTGGGGCACAGGCTCCCTGACTCCCCCATCCAGCCACCGCAGAGAGATGGCCCTGGGCTGTAGTGAAGGACGGTAGCTTGGGGGGTTCTGACAGGCCTGCGTCCATAGGCTGCCAGAGACTCTCTTCTCCCTGTGCGACATAAGCCTCAGTTTCCTCATCTGTAAAATGGGCAGTTCCAGAGGGAGGTAAACTGGAGCACTTGCATAGCTCCTGGGACGTTGTAAACGCTTGACCCGGTGCTTAACCGCCAGTGGCTCCTCTTGGGGAGTTAGAGAATCATTTATGCATGAACAAATATTTGTCGAGCATCTGTTAAGTGCCAGGAGCTGTTCCAAAGTGGGGGAATAATATTGATGAACAACACACATAAAGTCCCTGCCAACTGAGATCTGACATTCCAGGGGGGCAGGGCGAGAGTGGGGAGAACAGACGCTAAATCAGTGAATTCCCAGGAGATGAGACCAGCTAGAGCTAAGCGCTGAGCAAATGAACGGAGCGGCTGTAAACCGCCAAGCACTAGAGAGTGGCTTTTGTAGACTTGGTGACTGGGTCTTTCTGGAAGAGAATACACTTTTTTTTTTTTTTAACTTTTATAGTAGGCATCTATAATTGTCTCACTTTTAAAAAAATTTTAATTTATTTTTTAAATCCTCACCCAAGGATATGTTTATTGACTTTTAGGGAGAGAGAGAGAGAAATATCAATGTGAGAGAGAAACATCAATCGGTTGCTTCCCATCCGTGCCCCAACTGGGGACTGAACCCACACCTCTTGGTGTACAGGAAGATGTTCCAACCAACTGAGCCACTTGGCCAAGGAAGAGATAACACTTTAAATTGGGATCCATCCCTGGCCAGGTAGCTCAGGTGGTTAGAGCATCATCCCAATACACCGAGGTGGTAGGTTTGATCCCTGGTCAGGGCTCATAATGCACTCATTGATGCAATGAATGCATCAATGAGTGGGACAACAAACTGATGTTTCTCTCTCTCGCTCCCTCCCTTCCTCTCTCTTTCTTAAAATCAATCAATCAATCAATCAATAAAACTTTTAAAATATAAATTGAAATGCAATGATTAGGAAAATTCAGCCAGGCTGAGAAATGTGGGAAGAGTGTTCCCTGGGGAGAGTGGGCACCAAGGTCCTGAGGCAGGAAGATCTGTAGATAATCAGGCGGAGGGTGGCATTCCCTGCGAGGGGCCACCTGGGCAAAGGCGGGGGGTCTGGACAGTGCCCTTGAGTAAGCAGGGGACAACTAGGACATGAGCAGGCTCAGAGAAAGGGTTGGTAGCAAGAGATGGCAGGCCTTGAAACCCAGGCCAAGGCAAAGGGTTTTGACTTTAAGGAGCTCTGGTGCATCTGGGAAACTGAGGCACAGAAGTTGGGCCACCCACAGACAGGAGAAACCCTGGGTGGGATTTGGGCATCCTGGGAGAGAAGACACACCGTGACACCCCCCGTCCCCATCTCTCCCCACAGGTCCTGGCTTTCTGATACATTCAGCAAAGCGAAAGAGAAGATCGAAAGTACCTTCTCCTGAACACCAGGAGGGTTGCCCCTCTCCTCTGTGGCTGTGCCTGAGGAGGGGGCTCTAAAATTTCCACACCCCCAACCCCTGTGCCAAGGGCTTTCTCTGTGATGCCCCATGTCCCACCACCAATAAAAATCCTATAAAGAATTCTGAGTGCTTCTTTCCTGTGGCGCAGGGGCTATGGTACAGAGTGGGGGTGAGCGTTAAGAGAGAGAAGCAGAACTCAAGTGTATTATTGCTCATTCTCTGTGCTGAAGACTCTGGACTTCATGATCTCAAGAGAATCCTCTTGTGAACCTTGCACACTGGGCCCTAGGAATCTCTTGAGGGCACTGAGGTCTGGAGAGGTGAAGTCACTCGTGCAAGGTCACACAGCCAGGGAGTGGAGAACTGGATGGGACCCCCAGCCTGCGGCATATAGCTCTTCCTCAGTGGGCTGCCTGAGGGAAGGGACAGGGTGATTCACCACAGTGCACACAGCCGGTGTTCATGACACTTTCAGTGGATAATGCAGGAGGATCTGGAAGAGAGCAAGGGCAGGACATGGGCCAGGGCCCTGTAAGAGGGCCCCACCCTCCCAGTCTCAGCATGAGGTCCCCTCCTCCAGGAAGCCGTCCTTCACCCCCAGGCAGAGTCAAACACCTGTTTCCCCACTCTGCCCAGTCTGGGTTGTCACTGTCTGGTGATGGGTGTCTCCCCCGCTGGACTTTGAGCCCCAGGAGGACGGGGCCAAGGCTGTAGTCACCACCGTGTCCCTGGGACAGGGCATAGTGCAGGAGGCTCAAAAACATTTGATTAAACAAGTATGATAAATAGAAAAAGATTAAAAATTCAATTTTTACAAAACCCCACTGAGGAAGATGCTGTCCCTGACCCTGTGTTTCTGAGGGAGAAACAGATGCAGAAGGGCTGCAGCCCCTCGTGTGATGTCACGGACCAGAGTGGGCGGAGCCAGGATTTGAACCCAGGTGGGGGTCCTAGGGCCACTTTCTTTTTTTTTTTAGGATTTTATTTATTTGCCCTGGCTGGTTGTGGCTCAGTGGATTGAGAGCCCGCCTGTGAACCAAAGGATCACCGTTTTTTGTTTTTGTTTTTTTTAAATACAGATTTTATTTATTTATTTTTAGAGAGAGGGGAAGAGAGGGAGAAAAAGAGGAAAAGAAACATTGCCCTGTGGTTGCCTCCCACGCACCCCAGGCATGTGCCTGGACAGGGAATCGAACTGGCAACCCCTTGGTTTGCAGGTGGGCACTCAGTCCACTGAGCCACACCAGCCAGGGCCCAGGGCCACATTCTTACTCAGTCCACTCTCCTCTTCCCCGAGGCACCCTGAGGAACGGCGGGCTGCAGCCCACGTGCCAGCTGCCAGCCTCATCCACATCATATTCAGTGGATGAAAACGTACCCACAATCCTCATTAGAGATGAGTTGCCACTATGGTTGGCTGGTGGGCATTAGGGTACATTCTGGATCACTTTACTTGAACAATCACTAATTTTTACTTCTAGCATTTTGGAGCCCATTTGTTTTTCAAGCTTTTTCGTAAGCCCCTGAAAAACACTCAGGCTGGCTCTGACCAGGTGACTCAGTTGGTTGAAGCATCCTCCTGCACACCAAAAGGCTGTGGGTTCGATTCCCTGTCAGGGCACATACCTAGGCTGCAGATTTGATCCCCAGTAGGGGCATGTACCGGAGGCAACCGACTGATGTTTCTCGCTCTCTCAAATCAATAAACAACACAATTGTTTATCTCTTTCAAAACAATAATCCTCCAGTGAGGATTAAAAAAACAACCAAACCGCAGGCTGGAGGCCCAGGAGACTCCCAGCAGAGAAGGAAGTTGGAGGAGGAGTGCGCGGAGTGGTGTACACTCTGCTTTTGAGGGGAGCCTCACACTCAGGGACAGACACACACACTAGAATCTGGGGGCCTACCTTTCACAAAGGACAACCCCCATACCCTCCCTGTGACCTCTCTGCCCCCAAAACACACCCCCTCCTTCGCAGTTGTTTGGAGCTGCCTCTGAGGTCTACCCTGAATGACCTTCAGCCTGTTCCTGTCCCTGAGGTGGGCAAACATTGCAAGAAGCAAACAGCAAACAGCCCACACCGACCTTGGAGCTGGGGCAGGGGTCAGAGGCCTCCCGGTAGAGCCACCCCTGCCCTGCTCCAGCCTCCCTCTTGCTCTCTAGGACTCGGGGTGAGGGTGGCGGGGAGGTGGGGCAGAGGCTGTGCATGCTTGGCTAGGTAATGTGAGATGCCCGGGTTCAAATTCACCACTTGCCTGTTGGGGAGCCATGGGTATGTGGCCTTACCCTTCCTCTGGCAGCCTCAGTTTCTTTGTCTGCAAAATGGGAATGATACAGAGCTCCCCCCTCATGGGGCTGCTGTGAGTCCATTCATCAGGTTGATGTGCTAAAGTCCTGCCCACGCACCTGGCACTCAGCAAGCGCAGACTTGGTAAACAGCAGCTGACACTGACTGAGCACCTTTGCGGCATATCTGGCAGTGCTCACAGCGCTTTAGATAAACAATCTCCTTTGCTTTCCTGGGCAGGCAGTCCAGGACTCCCCTTCATGAGGGAAGGAACAGGCCCGGGGTGGGGGGGGGTTAAGCAGCTTATACCAGGTCACACAGGTGGAACCCCAAACCACACTGCTTCTCATAAGATAATGCATGGTGAGTTTTTTCTCTCTCTCTCTCTCTCTCTTTAAGATTTTATTTATTTTTGGAGAGAGGGGAAGGGAGGGAAAAAGAGAGGGAGAGAAACATTGATGTGTGAGAGATACATTGATCAGTTGCCTCTCGCACACCCCTAATGGGGGACCTGGCCCGCAACCCAGGCATGTGCCCTGACTGGGAATCGAACCTGTGACCTTTTGGGTCACAGGCTGGTACTCAATCCACTGAGCCACATCAGCCAGTGTTCTCTCTTTTTTAAAAATCATTATTATGGTAAAATATATAACATAAAACATACCATTTTAACCATTTTTAGATGCATAGTTCAGTGGCATTAGATACATTCACAACATTGTTCAACCATCATCACCATCCATTTCTGGAACTTTTTCATCATCCCAAACAGCAACTCTAGAAGGTTTTAGGCAGTAAATAAAAGTTGGCCTTGCCAGTGTGACTCAGCAGGTTGGAGCATCGTCCCATATCCAAAAGGTTGTGGGCTCAATTCCCAGTTGGGGCACATGTCTGGGTTGGGGGTTCAATCTCTGGTTTGGGTGCATCTGATCTCCAGTCCAGGTGTGTACCAGGGGGCAGCTGGTCGGTGTTTCCCTCTCACACCGATCTCTCTCTCTCTCTCTCTCTCTCTCAGCAGCGAAGAAATATCCTTGGTGACAATTAAGCAAAAAACTCCAGGAAGTTTTATTTTCCTGTAATTGTTAGTGAGGAACTCCAAGGAACATTTGTTGAATACCTACTGTGTGCAGAGCCCTGGCTGGGGTGAACACCGGAATGGACAACATTCTGCTGGAGGCCTCCGGGGTCAGGACAGCCCTGTGTGGTCATTCAAACTGTCCAGCAAGGTGGGGTTGTCAGACTTTCCACCTAAACGTACAGGACGCCTGGTGAGACTTGAATGTCAGAGAAACAACAGGTAATTCTTAGTGTAATTTCCAAATGCTGAATGGGACATACTTATACTAAAAACAAAAAACATTATTTATCTGAAATTCCAACGTCACTGGTTGTCCTGCATTTTATTGGGCAACCCTAGACCAAAAATTTCAGCTCATGTTCCCCTGGCTGAGCCATGTGCCCTAGCTCCTAGCTGGGTTCTCCAGGAGAAAAAGGTGCATTTTCTCTCTGTCTAGCATTGGACAACCTCCTACTATGTGCACTGGGGCTTTCCCTCCCGGGCCTCGCCCAGCTTTGGCACAGACTCTGCAAGGCAGGTGGTATTTATCTTTTTTAAAGTCTTAAAACCTTCCCTTCACCCCAGTTTTATTTTTATTTTTGAAAGATTTTATTTTTAGAGAGAAGGAAAGGAGGGAAACATTGATGGGTGGTTGCCTCTTGTGCACCCCCTACTGGGGACCCAGGCATGTGCCCTGACTGGGAATCCAACTAGTGACCCTTTGGTTCACAGCCCACTCTCAGTCCACTGAGCCACACCAGCCAGGGCAAGGCAGGTGGTTATTACCGTCCTCATTTTACAGATGAAAACACTGAGGCCCAGAGAATGGGATGTATTTGCCTAGGCCACATGGTGAGGATGTGTCTGGCCCTATAGCCAAGAGATGTCAGAGACGAAAGAAGGAATCGTAAACAGCTATGGTCTGTAACCACCTGCGTGGCCAGGCTCCGTGTTAGCACTTTTCCTTGTAGAATTTCATTGAATTAATATCCTGCCTGAAACGTGGATTGTCAGCCCATGTTACAGAGTGGAAAATTGAGGCAGAAGTGGAGACTGTCAGATGGGGTAGAGTCAGCATTTGAACCCGGTTCAGCACAGGAAGCCAAAGAATGTTCTGTATTCCCTTGTCAGGCCAGGGTGCTGGGAAGGTAGGAAGGAGGGAGGACAGCAGGGGCGGGTAGAGCCTGACTGTCAGTGCCATCCAGGTCCCTCTCTCTCTGAAGTCCCCGCCAAGGGGCGTGGGGAGGTGGCCTGGGAGGGCTCTGCTCAGTGCAGCCGCCCCACCCCTCCCCCAGTCCGGACAGCTGAGCACAGAGAGACAGAACCCCCAGAAATGGCGCTCCCTGGGTGCAGGCCCCAGGCCCTGCCCTCCCTTTGCTTCTGCCTCTGTGCTGTGCTCCTGGCCTGTGTCGTGGGTGAGCAGGAGCGGGTGGGTGGGTGTGGGGGCCCTGCAGTGGCTTGGTGTGAATGGGACTCTGACCTGCAGTGCAGTTTGTAGGCGTGAGCTCATGTGCTCATGGTGTGCGTGTCTGGGAGTGTGTGTCAGTGGCAGCGGTGTGTGCAGTGTGTACGTAGGGTTGGAGCAAAGGACAGTGGCTATGTGTGTGCCTGTGTGTGTGAGAGTGTAGGCATGTAGTCCTGGTGAGTGTGTCTGTGAACATATGTGTCTGTGCACATGTGCCCGTGTGTGTTTTTATGGGCTCTTAAAAAAAATTATTTGAGACAGAGAGAAGGGAGAGACCGAGAAACATCAATTTGTTGTTCTGCTTATTGAGGCACTCATTGGTTGATTCTTATATGTGGCCTGACTGGGGATTGACCCCACAACCTTGGTGTATCAGGACAATGCTAAAACCAACTGAGCTACTCTACCAGGGCATTTTTTTTCTTTAAAGATTTTATTTGTTTTTAGAGATGGGAAGGGACAGCGAAAGAGAGGGAGAGAAACATCAATATGTGGTCGCCTCTCACACGCCCGCCCTGGGGACCTGGCCCGCAACACAGGCATGTGCACCAACTGGGAATTGAACCCACAATCCTTTGGTTCCCAGGCCAGCACTCAATCCACTGAGGCACACCAGCCACAGCTCTACCAGGGCCTTTATTGGAGTCTTTATGCAAGAGCTTTGAGTGCATGGGCACATGGGAAGGTGTCTGTGTGCACTGGAGTGAGCATATCAGGGCTGTGCACATGCATTTACAGTATTAACAAATGTCGGGAGCCTGCACAGCACCAGGTACCACTTCAAGTGCCTACACGCATTCCCTCTGAATTCCCACAATACCTGATGAGGTAGGTCCTATCATCATCCAAGTCTGCTGAGAGGGAAACTGAGTCCTGAAGAGGTTAAGTCATTGGCCGAGGGCATAGCGAAGGTCACGTGGGCACCTCTCTACATGAGTGTGCATGCGTACCTGCGTGGTGGCTCTGCTCTGGGGGTGAGGCTCTGCCCAGGTGCATGGCTGTGGGATCAACAGGTGTGTGCAAGGAAGTCCACTGTCCACCAGGACAGCACAGCCGTACCAACCTCCATCTCTGAGGGGCAGACAGTCCTCCTGTGTGCTCCCTCCACTGCTCATGGGGGGAGCTCAGCATGGGGGTCCCAGGAGAATGGAGGGGCAGCAAAATCAGTGGTGAAGGAGGCAAGGGGATGGACACAGGGGTCGGAGAGGTGGGTGACGGACTGAGGAGAAAGGCACAGGCAGACGGGGTTGATGGGAGGGCGCAGGAGGTGAAAGGAGATGACCAAAGGTGAGAGGGACATATAAGGAGGGGAAGGCCAGGGGTGACAGGGCAGGCAAGGGGCTGCCCTTGGGCCATCAGGAGTGACAGTGACAGTGCACAGGGAGGGAAGAGGAGGAGGAGGAAGGGTTCTGGGATCCCAGCCCACCAAGGTTGCCCTCTGTCACACCTAGAATGCCAGGAAGAAGTACCTACAAGTTCCCTGAGTGCCCCTCTAGGGCTGGCAAGTAGATCCTGGAACGTGGTGCTAGGCCAGGTGAAGGGGTTGATGGAGCCACTGGTGACAAAGACCAGAGAGGCGTGGCAGTGGTTCCGGTGAGTGTACACAGGAGGGGCTGAAAACACCTGGGTTGGAGCGGGGAGGGGCTGGGGGCCTGGGCTCTTGCATTGAGGGAGGAGGGGGTGAATGAGGTAAAGTCATGGGGGGAGCCTGGGATCCCAACTGTGATATCCCCTCTCCTGCAGGGTCCCCACAGCCATCCAGGGCTTTGCAGAGACCTACTATGAGGACCACCTGAAGGACCTGGGTCCCCGCACCCAGGCCTGGCTCCGCAGCTCCAAGGACAGCCTCCTGAGCAAGGCCCAAAACCTGTGCCCCCAGTTTCTCTGCGGGGGTGGGGACCAGGATTAAAGTGTTCCCAGCCTCCACAATAAAGAAATTCTTATCTGCGTCCCTGTCTGCATCTGCCCTCAGTGAAGCCAGAGACCACCACACCCCGCACCCTCCCAGCAGCTGATGAGCAGAGGAGGAGACATCTGACCAGGGCGGGGCCAACCGGGGGCCTTAGGAGAAGGAGGAGGATGAACCCCTTTTTGTCCTGAGACCGACTTTGGGCTTCTGGGGGTTGGGAGACTTTAGGCTCCTCGGTTTGGGATAAAGGCTGAAAGCTGGCGAGAAGGTGGGGCGTGCAGGACCCCACAGGGACCCCTCACACATGGCCCTGCCTTTACTGCTCAGGCGACAAAGCCCCGGATCCCATTCCTGGTGGGCGCCCAAAGCCCCAGCCTCCTCCACAGCCCCCACCCAGCTTGTCTCTCTCAGGGGGGAATTTTCAGAGTGGGGGCCCCCTGTGGCTTGACCTCACAGGATGTCACTGCCCTCTGTGCCCCTACCCCACCCCTCGGTGGCTCTGTTGGCCTGGACTTTGGCCTAGGCAACCAGGCGGCAGTGGCTGTGGAGGGGAGGTGGATCCCCAGGAGCTATAAAGCCTTTCTCTGCTCTTGGGAGCTGGTGAGGACCGCCTGCCAGAGTCTGGTAAGAGAGGGACTAAAATGGGAGGGGGAGGGGGCGTCAACAGGGAGGGGGCAAAGATTGTTCAAGAGTCCTGATGTTAGATTCCTCAGTTAGGAACACAGAATTCAGAACGGGGCAATGTTGGCCCCTGCTGGGCCCCCTCCAGGGTCAGATCCCAACCTCTTCACAGCTGCACCAGCAGAGGGAGCGAATGGGGGTAGGAGGGCAGCAGAAACACACTGGCTTTAACAGACGTGCCTAACTGAGCTGGGACACAAGTCCCTGCAGGGACGGGGGTCTCAGCATAAATGCCCCACTCTGCAGAGCCTTTCCCGGCTGCACAACACACCTCGCCCTCCCTCCAGAGGGGCACTCATCTCCTGGTGACACATCACATTTTCCTCATTTAATATTTGTAGGCTTTTTAAATATTTTTTTTATTGATTTAGTTTTTGAGAGAGAAGGGAGAGAGAAACATCGATTCGATGTCCACTCCTTCATGCATTTATCAGTTGGTTCCCCTGACTGGGGATGTTGGCATATTGGGACGATGCTCTAACCCACTAAGCTAACCTGCCAGGGCTCATTTAATATTTGTTAATGGTATTTCTCTCTCACGTCAGCTTCCTAAGAGTGTCGCTGGGTACGCAGCCAGGCCCAGGCCCAGAGCTGTGCTTGGCACTTAGTAGTAGGTGCTCCAGAAATTCTTCTTTTTTATTTTATTTAAGATTTTATTCATTTATTTTTAGAGAGAGGGGGAGGGAAGGAGAAAGAGAGGGAGAGAAACAATGTGTGGTTGCCTTTCGAACGCCCCCTACTGGGGACCTGGCCTGGAACCCAGGCATGTGCCCTGACTGGGAATCGAACTGGCGACCCTTTGGTTTGCAGGTCTGCACTCAGTCTACTGAGGTACACCAGCCAGGGCTTCAAAAAATGCTTCTTGAGTGAATGAATGGATGTTAGAATTATTATGTTAAAATCAGGAGGAGAGGCCCTGGCCAGGTGGGTCAGTTGGTTAGAGTACCATCCTGATGTGCCGTGGTTGTGAGTTCAGTTCAATCCCTGGTCAGGGCATATGCAGGGGCCAGCCAGAGGCTGCATGAATGACTGAAACAACAAATTGATGTCTCTCTCTCTCTCTCAAATAGATTTTTAAAAGTTAAAAAAAAAGTTTAAAAAACACACAAAAAATCAGGAGTATAATCACAGAAAGACAGGGAGGCCCAAGCCAACCCAGGAGGAACTTGGCTCGGGAGGGGGTGTGGGAGAGGGGGAGCCCAACCCCCTCCCTTTGAATGCCAGGGTCTCAGGAATAGATGCCTCCAGCCACCCTACCCCACACCCCCCTCAGTGTTCCAGGTCTTCTGACGCCATGGGCACCCGCTACTTCCTGGTTCTGTTTTTCATCCTCCTGGTGTTGGGATTTGGTGAGTGTGATCGTCAGGGGAGGCAGGTCGGTGAGGAGGGGGACAAGTCGTAAGTAAGTGTCTTCCTTGGCAGTTCCTGTCTGGCCCTGCTCCCGCCCCCTCCTCTCCTGCCCTGCCCATTCTCCCCCTGCTGCAGGCCTGTCAGCTCTCCTAACCCACTCTCCCCCTACAGAAGTCCAGGGGGCCCCTCTGACCCAGGAAGATGAGGCCAGCAGCCCCTCGCTGTTCTCCCAGATGCAGGAATCACTTTTTAGTTACTGGGATACAGCCAAAACAGCAGCCCAGGACTTGTACCAGAAGACCTACCTGCCCTCCATGGACCAGAAAATAAGGTATCACCCCACCTCCACCCAACACGTCAGGAGTCCAGGCCCCCAGCCCCTCCTCCCTCAGACGCTCTGTCCTTTCTCCCCAGGGATGTGTGCAGCAAAAGCACAGAGGCTGTGAGCACTTACGCAGGGATTTTTACTGACCAGGTCCTTTCTCTTCTGGCGGGAGATGAGTAGCAGCTGGACCCCACACACAGGAGAGGAGATAGTCCAGAGCACAGCAACTCCTTGGCTCTCAACCACCCCTCAACTCCTCACTTCCTAGCAGCTCTCAGCATCTTGCTTCCAACTTTAGCCTGATTTCTTTTCAATTAAAAAAAGACAAGTTCCTTCTCTTTGACGTGGTTGTTTTTCTGAGACTTCAGGGACCCATTCATTGAAGCCAACATTTACGGAGCACCTATTGTATGTATGTAGCCCTAACCCGGTGAGTGGGAATAAAGAGGTGAATGATAACAGTAAGTGATTATAACAACAGAATTAGACACTGCCATTCACTAAGGCCCTTCTTTCTCATCTGTAAAATGACAAACCGTGGACATGGCTAACCTGCAGTGGCCTCTCACAGTGTCCAAGGCCTGGGCTGCGTGCTGTTAAGGGGCACGTATGAGACCGTGGCCACTTAAATTTGGAGGTTCAGATTCACAGACAATAAAAACCCCAAGTCAAAGGTAAAAAGCACTTTATTAAGTGAGAGCGAAGAGAAAGCAAAAATCAAGAGCATATGTCACCAGATGGGAAATCACCAGCACTGGAACACAGACGCTGAGGAAACCTGGAGACAGCATTTGGGGTCCATCTGGGAAAACTTCTGAGCGAAGCGTCCTTCCCTCAGGTGGGATTCGAAAGTCTCACTTTGGGGGCTCTGCTGAAATATGTTTTAGACAAAAGTGGCTACATGCCAAGGGCCTTTCCTGGCTCCACTGACCCACTGTTCCCTCCGGGAGAATAGCCAGTTCTTCCCCCAGGGAACAACCAGTGTTTACAGGTACTGAGTTAAAAATTGGTGGTGCTTAGTCTTCTGTGGGAAAGGGCTAGCTCTCCCCGGGAGACAGCACACCTATATTTCATTCTTTTTTAAAAAATATTTTATTTCTTTATTTTTAGAGAGAGGGGAAGGGAGGGAGAAAGAGAGGGAATGTGTGGTTGCCTCTCACATGACCCCCAGTGGGGACCTGGCCTGCAACCCAGGCATGTGCCCTGACTGGGAATTGAACTGCGACCCTTTGGTTCACAGCCCGTGGTCAACCCACTGAGCCACCCCAGCTAGGGCTCATTCTTACAATAAAAGGTCATGGCTCGGGCACAAATGGGGAGGATTCTTAATATTTCTTTCATGTGTCAGGCTGACACTTTAAATGTGCCCTCCATTGCCCAGAGTTGTCCAGCACTCCTGTGACAGAAAGGAGACTGGTGCCCACAAGTCACTGCTGAGCACAGGAAGTCAGTGCCCAGGTTAGCTGTGACCCCTGAGGACAGACCTGCAAAAGCTGTCCTTCATGACAATTCCTGTGCATTTACTGAGACCCTACCAGGCCCTGGGGATACGGCAGGGAATAGACGAACAGTCCTGTCTCCCTCCAAAAGCTTTTGGTTGATTGGGTCCTGGCCCAATTTCATTAGGTTTTAGTGATTCAAATTTGTGGTGTGTTGCCCTGGCTGGTGTGGCTCAGTGGATTGAGTGCTGGCCTGCAAACCAGGGGGTCGCAGGTTCAATTCCCAATCAGGGCACATGCCTGGGTTACAGGCCACTTCCCCAGTTGGGGACATGGGAGAGGCAACCAATTGATGTTTCTCTCCCTCTCTTTCTCTGTCCCTTCCCCTCTCTAAAAATAAATAAATAAAATCTTTAAAAAATTTGTGGTATGTTTTGTTGTTCTCTTCTGATTAACAACAGTCATAACATTTCCTGAGCTCCTACTCAGGGCCAGAAGCTCTGTTCCATCCCGAGGACACAAATAGAGAAGCTATTTGGGCGGTCGGGGGGGGGGGGCGGGGCGGGGGGGCCAGGCAGAGGATGAGCAAGCCAACCAATGGAGAAGGTAACTTCAGCAATATAGGCAATGAAGAAAAGGAGAGGAAATGAGACTATCAAGGCCTGTGTGCAGCCACCTTGGATAGGTGGTAGGTTGGGTGCAGGGAAGGCCCCCAAGAGGCCCTCGCGGGACTGGTCACAGGGCTGTGCATCACAACTGCAGTGTGGTTGGGGCTGTGTTTACTGGAGAGTGGGGGAGGGGTGGTTAGTGGTTGGAAGAGGGTCTCTGGGGAGTGGGGAATGGCAGGCAAAATGTACAGGGCATGAAAATAAGAACAGAGGCCCTGCAGTCTGGGAGAGGGCAGCGCTGGGTACTGTGGGTAGGGGGGCTGGGCACCCGGACTCCTGGATCCTGAGGGAGTAGAGGGTGGTCCTGGGCCCCTAGGTCCTAGGGCTGGGACTGTTGGCCTCTGAGGACCCAGAGCCTGTATTTCTCCTAAGCTGCTTGGTATTAACCTCCGGCCAGCCTTTCTGCACTGCTGGGGCAGTTTCCCAGGTCCTGAGGCTGGGCAGCTGTGAATCTAGTGGAAAACAGGGGCCTTGGGGAGGGGTTGTGGGAAATGTCCCTAAGTCCCAAAGCCTGTGAGGAGCTCAGGCTGCCAAACCTAGCGGGTGGTGGGGTGGGGGTGCTCTGGAGGAACAATCCCTGCTCTGTCCACTTGTTTCCCACGGATTCAAGCCAAACCAAACCTCTGCCCAGGCCAGTTCTGCTTCCAACCAATCCCGGTGCCCTTCCCAGACTCCTCCTTCCTTTCTCAGGCCTCTGCGGCAGTCCTACTCCCCTCACGACCCCAGAGTCCAGACCCCCAGACACTTCCTCCCCCAGGACTCAGGAGCCTGAGACCCCCAATTTCTCACTCAGACCCAGGAGTCTAGACCCCAATCTCTTTCTGAAGACCCAGTTCAGGTCCCCAGCCCCTTCTTCCTTAGTACCTGAAATCACAGCGTCTGGTTGGTGTTGGGCGTCCCCTAGTGGAGGGCAGAGTGGGTCTGGCCTGTGATTTATTTGCTACTTAGAAGGAATGAATTTATTTGGTCACTCGAAAGACATGGGGGGAGGACTTTGCAGGGGTCCCATCGAAGGTCACAATCTAGCCAAGAGCTTCTAATGCTTCAATAGATCAGATCTCAGCTGTATATGGGAGAGGGAAGACAGACTGGGGCATTTTGTATCTGGAACTGAGAGCAGAGATGGGGTTACAGTGAAGCTGAAGACTTAGCTTCAAAGCCTCTCACTTGTCTGGGTTTTTCTGAGGTTCTCTATTCAAATTTGTACTTGTAGTTCTGTACTTTTATTTTTTAAAAGATTTTATTTATTTATTTAGAGAGAGTGGGAGGGAGAGAGGGTGAGAAACATCAACGTGTGGTTGCCTCTCACATGGCCTCCCACTGGGGACCTGGCCTGCAACCCAGGCATGTGCCCTGACTGGGAATCGAACTGGCGACCCTTTGGTTCACAGCCCGAGCTCAATTCTCTGAACTGCACCAGCCAGGGAAGTTCTGTACTTTTAAAACAGGCCTACAAAATCTGTCTGCTTCCCTCCGCACCCTCCCTCCTCTGTCTTAGGGACTTATCAGTATGTTCATTCTCCCCTGGACTTAGGGCCTACAGTGTCATGGAATCATTATTACTACTATCATTATCTGTAAGAGAAGGGAACTGGGCATGAAGTTTTCTAAGGTTTTTTTCTTGCCCTTGTTGCCCTCAAAGGTAAGTCATTCACCTTCTGCACTCAAGAATTTCTTCCTTTCACTCAGCAATCACCCCCCTGGGGCAGTGCTGGAGGACTAGGCAATCACCGGGACAGCCTGGGCTTACTTGCCCAGCACATCCATCCCTGACATTGATGACCGGAAGTGAGCAGGGTGGGTGGGATGAGGGAGTCCAGGGATCTTGGATTGGGAGGCGGTGCCCCACCCAGCCTGGGGAGCCAGGGTGGATTTCCTGGAGGATGAGAAATTTATTGAGCTGAGACCCAGAGGAAAGTGGAGGAAGTAGATAGTAGAATAATAAATAATTGGAATCTCCCTTCCAGGCAATGTGTAAGGTTCGAGGTGAGAGCGCAAGATGTTGATCACTTACTAAGTGGAGGCAGGGGGCCAGGTGAGTATGTAATGCCTAATTTATAAGAGGAAGAAACTGAGGCTTAAAGAGAGGTTACCTATACAGGATCACTTTAACCAATCAGTAGTACAACCAGGGTGTGAAGCCAGATCAGATCTCCACCCAACTCACTGGTGAAGGCTTAACAGCCGCTGAGAAGAATGTTCTGTCCTTTCTGGGTAGGCCTTCGCAAACACCCTCCCCAAGCCAAGAGTCTCTGAACAAGTGTCCAGGCTTAGAGCTGTAGACGGATATATCGCTAAAAAGACATGGAATTCACAGAAAGCCTGAAGCCGAGTCCAGAGCTGCAAAATTTGCTCTAAATAAGCAGACAACCAAGGGGATGCCCATGCGCGCTAAAATAGCAGCCCGAGGGCTAGTGGAGAGGCTGCCAGGATCCAATTTCAAGGTGTGGTGGCCGTGAGAACCCTGATATAGTACTCTGAGTGCACAGGAACACTATAACCTAAAGGGGACTTACAGGGGTGAAAAGGTTGAGTTAGCAAAAGAGGACAGAAGGCGAAACACCCTACGCTGCGAATCTCGGTACGGTGGCCAGGAAGGTTTCTTTAATGCAGAAGGGGCGTAGCTCGAGACAGACGTTTTGAAGCGTTACGGTGGCCGGGGAAGCTCAAGAACTATGGAACGGAAAGAACTCGAAGAACCAGCGGAGTGAAACGAGCGGGACGGCTTAGAAAGCTCATATACCTGGAAGAGGCGGGTTTACTCGAGGGAGCAGAAGTAATGGAGACTGTGGGAAGCGCATATGTTAGTCAAGAAAGTCCCGGGAGCTCAGAGCAGGCAACGTCTACTAGGGGAAAACAGAAGGGCTACTAGAAGGGGGAAGTACGGTGGCCGGATTGACTCCTTCATAGCCGGAAGCCGCTCTTCCGAGAGGCGTGGCTGTGGCGCTCTTGCCCGGTACGGTGGCCGGCGTGTCAAGCAAAGGTGAAATCTCGCGCGATCGCGCTGGCGCCGTCGGGGACGGGGCGGGGCTGGCGGCGGGGGCGGGGACCCGGAGCGGGAAGATGGCGGCGGCGCAGGAGACGGACGGGGCAGGCAGCGCCGTGGTGGCGGCCGGAGGAGGCGGCTCCGGTCAGGTACGGAGGCCGAGAGGGGATGAGGGGTTTTTGCACCACCCGGGGGGCCTCCCACGGGGCATGTCCTACCCCTTACCACAGAACCCTGTGCATCAGGGGCCACTTACCCAGAGGGACCTTGAATACCGGGCCCTGGCAGGGCCGGGCGGCCAGGGAGTCCGGACAGTGCGGGGAGCGGGGCCCTGTTGCGCGCCAGGCCCCCTGCATGCTCGCGCCGGGTGGCCACCGGGCTTATTGCCCGAGCCGGAGACTGGCGCGCAGGGACGCAGACTTGTACCTTGGCTCCTTAGTTCTGGACTCCCGATTCCATGATCCACGGCCGTTCCTAGAGTGGTCTGGTGTTCAGGGTCTCTCTTGCAGTGCCTGCCTGATGTGTGGTCAATGACTGATTAATTGGGAGTTTTGTATTTCTGGGAGGAGTCAGGTAGTCATCGTAGGTAAGGGTACAGGCAGTGGAGGCTGACAGACCCATACTACAGATGGGAATTCAAGGAACAACGAGACTAAGTTGATTGCAGGTCACCCAGGATGGGTTCGGGATTCATTCTATATAGCAATTACCAGATTTTGCGGACCCGGGGTTGTCAGGACCGGGGTAGGTGTGCTTTTATCATAAATTAATCCTATGGGAGGTTTAGTCCATGTGCTGCTGACTTCTGACCCATCACTGCCTCAACTATACTGAGGCTGCTAGTTCAGGCAGCCTTCCTTCAGGTGTTCAGGGAATCTATGGAGTGACAGCAAGGTGCTGTCGACCCACCCACTGGGATGTCACTGACATGTGGGAGGCAGCACAGGGGAGAGGCTCTCAGGTTGGGAGGGGAGAATGAAGCTGACTTTCTCTGTGACCTTGTACTAGTTTCTGCCTCTTTTGGGGCCCTTATTTCTCCAGTGGTGAATGGAGGGGTTAACCAGGAGGGCCAGCCATGTGATGGGCCACAAAGATGGCTACAGCCGTGTCCCTGCCGTCAGTGGAGTGGGAGAGACTGACTTGTAAAGAATTTAATCCTGGATGACTAGGGTGGTGACAGACCTCTGTGCCGGGGACTAAGGGAGCCAAGAGGAGGGGTAAATACTATCACCAGGGAGGACATCAGGATGAGATTTACATGGTAGAGCCCTCCCCACATACCTGGTTTAGCATCTTCAGCTAGGGCCTGGCTTGGGGGTGGCTTCAGGAAATGTTTGCCTAGTTAGCACTGGACAGAAGATTCAGTCCCTGTCTCAGGGGCTTCCTAGTCTTGCTGAAAGGTCCTTCTCCCTCCACATTTCTGTGAAGAACTACAGTACTCCTTTGCCTTCAGGATAAAGTACAAATTCTTTAGCAGATCAAGGCTTTGTACGATCTGACTTCCTTCAGACTACACCAGGATTTCTCCACCTCAGCATTTTTTGACATCTTGGGTTGGACAGTTCTTCGCTGTGGGAGGCTGTCTTGCGCACTTTAGGACATTTAGCAGCATCCTTTACACATTAGATACCAGTAGCACACACACCCCTTCTCAGTTGTGACAAGCAAAAATGTCTTAGGACATTGCTAACTGTCCCTGGAGGGACACAATTGCCCCTGCTGGAAAGTCACTGAGATGAGAGGAGCATCGGCTACTCCAAAGCCCTTCCGTTTTCAGGAGTGTGCCTCGCTGTTTCTGCTCACAACCTGTGCTTATGTTTCTCCCTCTTTACCTGGTAGATCCTTAAGAGTCCTATACCTCTCAGATCTCTTCTCCCCTATGAAGCTTTCTCTGACCTTCTCAGGCTGGGTCAGGGCTCCCACTGTCTTATGGGCTCCCCTGTCCCAAGTCCTGCCCACACTGGCTTGTCGCTGTCCATCTGTCTCTTCCACTGGCCTGGTAGCCCCTGGGGGCAGAACTGGGACTGTCTTGGTCATCACTGTGTCCCCAGCACTGCCCAGCTGAGGACCTGGCACAGAGCAGGCACTCTGTGTTTGTGGGATGAATGGATCTTGAGGCAGAGGCTTGGCTGAGGTGGAATTTCCACAGTGGATCCAGGCGCTTGATGAGGACGTCCCAGTCCACACATTCCCAGCCCCGGCCCAGCCTATGGTCTCAGCTGCTTCCTGGACCCCTTAGTGAATATTCTGTGTGAGATTGGACAGGAGCAGGAACTGTGTCTTAGTCTTCGCTATGTCCACAGCCGCCACCACCCTCCCCCGGCCTGTGGGGTCTAAACAGGCCTCGGCAGTCTCATGCTCCAGCCAGCCTGCTCCTCCGTCAGCCGGGGACTGAGACACAGGGCCCCGGAATCCACCATCCGTTCCTTCGGCTAATATGTATTTTGTCCCCACTACAGGCTAGGCCCCCTGCTAACACTGGAGATGCAGCTGTGAACAAGGCAGAGGCCCTGCCCTCTTGGAGCTCATGTTCTATCTGGGGGCTTCAGGGTCGGGGTAGAAGAACAGACGGACTAACTATAAGATAAAGAAGAAACGATGTAGTGGGTCAGATGGTAGTAAGTGCCATGGACAGAAATAAAGCTGGGAGGGGGACAGGTAGTGAGGCATGGGAAGGGCAGTTGCAATTTAAACACGGTAGTCTGGGAAGGCCTCTCTGAGGAGGTGACATTTGAACAAAGACTTGAAGGGGATGAGGAAGGAAGGCACGCAGATACCTGGGGGGAAACCCTTTCAGGTAAAGGGAGCCGCCAGTGCAGAGGCCATGAGGAAGGAGCAATGAGGAGGCTGGTGTGGCTGGAGCTGGTGAGTGAGGGGAGGTGGGTGAGAGCAGGGAGGTGGGGGCAGGAGGGGGGAGGTCAGGGCCATGGTGAGAACTTTGCCTTCACTCCAAGGGAAGTGGGAGCCACCCACCAGAAGTTACCTTTTAATCGAGGTGTGATTTAGATACCGTAATGTTCACCTTTTATTCGTGTAGACTTCAGTAGTTTTTAGTACGTTTACACAGTTGTGCAGTACAAGCATCAGCACAGTCCGGCCTGAGAACACGCACACCCCCTTTGTGGTCACGCTCTGCCCCAGCAGTGTTCCTTTTTGTCTCGGAGTAGTGTTCCATTGCGCACATGCATCGCGGTTTGTTCGTTCATTCCCTGATGGACATCTGGTTACTTCTGGCTACTACAGATAATGCTGCTGTGAACATTGGCGAGTAAGCTTTTGCATGGACATACATTCTCATTTTTCTTGGGTAGAGATCCAGGAGTGGGATTGCTGGTTTGTATGGTGGTGCAGGCATTGGCCATGTTTTTCCAAGCAGCGGTCCATTTTCCCACCAGCAGCATACAACCCGCCCCCCCC
>PVKU01000811.1:0-247698 GCA_004027475.1 Anoura caudifer | reverse complement strand
TTGTCTACGGTTGCGGATAAGAGAACAGACCCGGGAGCCAGCATGATGTGGGTTCAAATCCTGGCCTGGCCTCAAGCTTTTGTTTCTTGATCCAGAATCAGCTCAGACCTGCTGGAAACTTGGTTGCCCTCCCCATCCCCAGTGCTCCCAGGAGCTAGGCCAGCCCTGAATGAGGGGGCCATTGTGTCTGTCATCTCTCCTGCCCCCTGGCCAGCTCCTCCCCTGAACCTTTCCCTCTCCCCAGCACATCCTTCGCCCACGTGTCAGAGACAGCTCCTCGGGGAGGCCTCCCTGATCCCATCAATCCAAAAGTCGTTCTCATCTCCCCCTGCTTGTTTCCTCCAGAGCACTTTTCCTATTTACCATTTTTCAAAAAACATTTTATTTTTAGAGAGGGGAAGGGAGTGAGAAAGAGAGAGAGCCATCAATATGGGAAACACTGATTGGTTGTCTTTCCTATGTACCCCGACCGGGAACCAAACTCATAACTCAGGCATATACCCTGAGTGGGAATTGAACCGGTGGCCTTTTGCTTTGTGGGACATCGCCCAGGGAACTGAGCCACACCAACCAAGGCCTGTTTACTGTGTTCAGTGATCCTGTTTACTGTTCTGTGGGTGTGTTTCCCTCTAGACCCTGAGCTCTGGAGGGCAGGGCCCAGAGCTGTATTTCCAGCACTGGTCCCCCCACCTAGCACAGGGCCTGGCACACAGTGGGTGCTCAGGAAATACCTTTGTCAACACATGAAGGAACAAAACATAGCTGTATTTTCATAGCCAAGCCCTAGCCCTTGGGTCAGAGAGGGGACGTGACACGCCCAAGATGTCACAGCCAGGAACAGTGGGACAAGTCCCACACCCTCCGTCTGTCAGACCACAGAGCTCCCACCTTTTACAGTGGTGTTGTCCTGCACTGTGGGAGGTGGCAGGGAAAAGCACTTGCTGGTAAAGGGGACAGGGAGCGACAGATGACAGTTTAACAAACACTGGGCGCAGCTTCTTGGCAGTGGCATCTGGCCAGGAGGGCTTCTGTCCCTGCCCCCCGAGGCTTTTGAGGCTGACAGGAGATACTGCAGAGGAGCAGGCTCGGGGCTGTGGTGGGGGCAGGGCTGGGCAGTAGAGACCCTGGAGTGGGTGGATTTGGGCAGTCTGGGTGCTGGGGGGCAAGCCCTTCAGGGAGCATTTGTTGATTCCAAAGGTATTTATTGAGCCCCCACCCTGCTGGCCCTGATGGTGACTATGACAGTCTCCGTCCTACCTCTGGAAGGCTGAGGGGTGAGGGGACAGAGTTGGGAGGAAGGAAGAGGGCAGGACTGGGGAGTTGGCAGGTGCAAGGAGAGGGGTGGGAAGAATTTCTCCATCTTGGGCCCTTCCAAACCTGACGTGAAATTCTCTGCTGCTGAGCTTCTGTTTCTGGGGGGTCTTCCTTTGGGAAGCCCTGCCCGGCTCAGCAGCCTGCTCGCCCCCCATCACCCTGCTGTGTTCGTCCTTCCTGAGGATGCACACAGGTGGCTTAGCCTCCCTGGGCCTCCACTTGCCCGCATGGAGGTGCTCGGAGTCACAGCCTGTGGGTGGTGTGCGCTGCATTTGTTGCACCCACTTTTGCTGTGGCTCATGCTCTGGGTGCGTTTTTCTCTGTCTCACCTGCTGTTTCAGGAGCTCCTGAAGCGATGGGCCTGCACAGGGCCAGCCACAGAGGAGGCCTTGGGAACTGTTGGCCCAGGGAAGGACCATTTAGATAAACCTGCACCTTGCACCTGCCACATGACCCCTTCTGCATTGTCCCCCATAGCCACCTCCTTGCTCCCTGGGCTCCAGCTGCAGCCCCACAGAGCAGTGGACAGTCCTCAGTCAGACTGTGTCTCTCGCCGCCCTTGTTTCTGCATCTGCTGCTTCCCTCATTGCCTCCTCTGCACCGGCCACTTGTATTTTAGGGCTCAGCTCTGATGTCCCTTCTTCCAAGAAGCCCTCCCCGACCTCCAGGCTGGAGCAGGTACCCTCTCTGTGCTCAGCCCCTTGCCAGGTGTTGGCACACAGGGGTGCCTCAGACACCTGGTACCTCAGGTTGCGTTCTCCCTCCTCACCCAGGTCTCTGTCTCCCATAGGTGACCAGCAATGGCAGCATTGGGAGGGACGTGCCCGCAGAGACCCAGCCCCAGAACCCGCCGCCCCAGCCAGCGCCCAACGCCTGGCAGGTCATCAAAGGTGTGCTCTTCAGGTGCGCAGGTGCTGCTTTGCTTTCGCTCACTGCAGACAGGTGAAATGAGAAGATATTAGAAAAAAGGAAAAAGTCCTTGAGTGTGACCATCATTTTTCTGTTGGTAGGGAGTCTTTCTTTTTCCTGTACGGTAGAATTCTTTTAATGTGGTAAAATAGACCATGTTACTAACATTCTGGGGATGCCGGAACACGGCACAAACCAGGAGGCTTAAACAGCACAGACTGACTTCCCACAGTTCTGGGGGCCGGCAGTCTGAGATCAAGGTGTTGGCGTGCCTGCTTTCTCCTGAGGCCTCTCTCCTTGGCTTGTGGGTGGCTGCCTCCCTGCGTCCTCACATGGTCTTTTCTCTGTGTGTGCCTGTGTCTGCATTTCCTTTTTCTAGAAGGACACCAGTCCTATTGCATTAGTTCCCCAAGGACCTCACCTAACCTTAGTCCCCTCTTTACAGGCCAGTCTCCAAATACAGTCACCGAGGTGCTGGGGGTGAGGACTTCGCGTGTGAGTAGGGGGTGCCATTCAGACACAGCGTACACGTAAAAGTTACTATTTTAACTTTTTTTTTTAAAGATTGATTTTAGAGAGGAAAGGGGGTGGGGGAGAGAGAGAGAGAGAGAAACATCAGTTTGCTATTCCACTTAGTTATGCACTCACTGGCTGATTTTTGCACGTGCCCTAACCAGGGATCAAACCTGCAGCCTTGGTGTATTGAGACACTGCTCTAACCAATGGGGCTACATGGCCGGGACCCATTTTAACTATTTTGAAGTGTAGCCTTCAGTGGCATTAAGTGCATTGACATTGCTGTGCAACCGTCACCACCATTCATCTCCACAACTTTTTCCTCTTCCCAGACGGAAACTCTGTCCCCATTAAACACGAGCTCCTCCTCTTCCCCTCCTGCCAGCCTTTTGGTCTCTATGAATTTGACTGCTCCTTTTTTTTTTTTTTTTTTTTTAGATTTTATTTATTATTTATTTTTTATTTAATTTTTTAAAAAGTTTTTTTAATTTATTTATTTTTAGAGAGGGGAAAGGAGGAAGAAAGAGGAAGAGACACATCAATGTGTAGTTGTCTCCTGAGCGCCCCCTTATGGGGGCCTGGCCTGCATCCCAGGCATGTGCCCTGACTAGGAATTGAACTGGCAGCCCTTTGGTTCGCAGTCTAGTACTCAATCCACTGAGCAATGTTACCCAGGGCTAAAAAATTTAATCTTCATTGTATTTTTTCCATTCTCATTATTTTTATATTTATTTATTTATTTATTTTTACAAAGAGGGGTAGAGAGGGAGAAAGAGAAGGAGAGAAACACCAGTGTGAGAGAAACATCAACTGATTGCCTCTCGTGTGCCCCCTATTAGGGCAACCCAGTCATGTGCCCTGACTGGGAATCAAACTGGCAACCTTTTGATTCGCAGACTGGCACTCATTCCAATGAGCTACATCAGCCAGGACCAGTCCGTCCTTTTGCAAATAGCTGGTAGTGGTGCTTCTACATGTGGATTTATATGGCTGTTCCTGGGCCATGGGAGCACAGGGCATGCCTTCTTGAAGCCTGGGTTCTGACTGAGGCCCTGGGGAGATACTGGGTGGGGCGGCAGAATATACCTGGGGCTGGGTTCTATCTCTGCCTATCTAGACTTGGTGGCAGGGCCTTTGTTTACCTTTCTACAAGGTGGATGTTTCTTTTTCTTCCTAGGGAGGCAACAAAATGGTCAAGAGACCAGACCGTGCAGTCAGGCAGCCACTTCTACCCTTCATCAGCTATAAGGGATTCAGGACATTGTTGTTTAAAACAGTCATCCCTTCCGTGGCTGGTGCAGCTCAGTGGACTGAGTGCTGGCCTGTGAACCAAAAGGTTGCCTGTTCGATTCCCAGTCAGGGCACGTGCGTTGGTCATGGGCCAGATCCCCAGATGAGGGTATGAAAAAGGCAACCAATTGCACATAGGTATTTCTCTCCCTCTCTTTCTCCTTCCCTTGCCCTCTCTCTGAAAATATATAAGTAAAATCTTTAAAACAGTCATCCCCTTGGCTAGAACATTCCCACATGGCCATGGCCAGATGCAAGGGAGCCTGGGAAGTGTGGTCTCTATTTTGAGAAGCCGAGCATCCTGCTGAAAAGCAAGGGTTCTGTTTCTGAGGAAGAGCAGGATAGTGTGGTTCAGGGAGAACACCGACTCCTCTCTTCTGTGCCGTCTTACTAGCTTCCCCTCCTAAACTTCTAACTGATACATACTTATTGTACAAAAATAAAACAACCCAGACAATACAGAAAAACGTAAAGAAGGCAGTAACAAAGAAGTGTAATACATTGGTGGTTGTCCTGTATAAACACGGACCTGTGATTGGCCTTAAATGAGATTATATAAGAATGCTTGCAGACAGAGTTGCTCAAAGTGGAGGGAACTTGGGAGCAGTCGCTTGCCCAAAATAGGGGATCAGCTGCCGAAATTTAGAGGGGCAGGTAGCGTTAGACTGTGTCTAAGAGCAGGGCCTGCTCTGACATCTTAGCGGCCCTACCTCCTACCCCTCCCCAAGCTGTGCGGCCTGGTCAGGTGACCGCCCCTCTGGTGCCTGGGTCTCTACCTCGGAGAGGAGTCCCAGTCACTCACAGGTCATGGAAGGAGTTCCATTCCATGAGAACTCGTGTCGGCTGGGGGGCTCAGGTGCTGGCACACGCTCTGTCGGAGCTGGTCATGGTTGCTTTTAGATGGCTTTTGTTCACTGTTTATAAAACCCTAGAACATCTATTATGAAGAGAAACAGCTAAAAGAGACTCACCCACAGTCCTCCATGCAGTCAGCGATCACATTCTGACGGGGGACAGAGCTGCCTGCCTGGCATCCCCTGAGAGGGGCACACAGGACACTAGGAAGCTGTGCAGGAGAGAACTCTCCGCTCGTCAGCCAGGGCTCTGTGCATCATTCCTGACGTGTACCCTGAGCTCCTCCAGCTGTGGGGCCCATCCCTTCTTTTTGCCCATTCCTTTTCTCCTTGCATTTCCAATAAGGGCTTAGCAGTTTCTTTTTCTTCCATTTTTAAAGATTTTTATTTATTTTTAGAGAGAGGAGAAGGGAAAGAGAAAGGTGTGGGGGGGGGAGAAACAACTCTCACACACCCCCAATCGGAGACCTGACCCCCAACCCAGGCCTGTACCCTCACCGGGAATTGAACCAGCAACCTTTCTGTTCTCTGGCTGGTGCTCAACCCACTGAGCCACCAGCCAGGGCAGCATTTTCCTATATAGCAGTTTGTTTTATGCTTTCAGCAGGTACAAGTAACAAGTATTTTTATCTTTCCCTTCATTTTTACATGAGGCAGCCTATTTTACACAGTTCTGCACCTTGACTTTTTTTTCATTAACAATATGTCTTAGAAATCTTCCACGTCAGTACATGAAGGAACTTTCCTTCAGAGAGGCATTTTTCCTGCAGCTACAGCGTAGGCTAATCCTCCTTAGAGCCAGACAGCACCAAATAGCAGTTCAGAGTCTCTCCTGGAGTTCTTAAAATGGAATTCAGGCCTTGTTTTGAGGAGTCTGTAAACTCCCCAAAGCTTCCAGCACATTGCATTAAAATGGCCTTTTTTGGAGGTGGGCTCCATCCTCAAATTATACCACTAACGGAGGGGAGGTGGGATGGGAACTGGGCAGGTAGATGGAGGGAGAGTTTCACTGTATGTTTCTTCATAAATTAAAACATTTTATGAACCCATGGAAGTAATATCTACGTGGGGTAGGAGTGAGGATTCAAAGTCTTTTATTCCCTTACTCAGGGAAGTTGAAAAGCATTAGGTGTGGGCTGGTCCTCGGTAGGCCTGGTGTCCTCTGGCAGGGCTTCCTGACCTGGGATGGGTGGAGGGCAATGTTCGTGAGCCTCTGAGTGGGTCCCCAAAACTGTAGGTGTGAGAGTACACACAGATGTTTTCATGTCTTCAGGGCTCTGGGGAGCTGGTATCCTGACCAGGTCTGGTCCGATCTGCCTAGTTTTGCAGGGGCCCAGAAGACCAGGCTGGGCGGGACCCCCACAGGCCACACCCTAAGCCAGGGCAAAGCTGCCAGCGGGCATCCCTGCTCCTTCACGCTCCCTTGGCGTAGTCAGTCAGGTGGGAGCCTCTCTTGGAGGTAGAGGGGTCCCCAGAGATTGGCGGTGCTAGACCTTCCCCAGCCATATGCGTCAGGGACTTCTTGGGGAGGTAGCGGTTGACTCAGCTGGGCCACGACTTCTGAGACCCCAGACCCCAGGGCTCTGTAGCTTTTATGCAGAAACAAGCCACTCTGCCTGGTTCTGCCCTTTGGCGTAGTTTGGGGCTCGGCAGGGGGGCACCCTGCCCACACCAGAATTCCCTTGTGGTGTTTTTCCATTCCAAAGTTTTTGTGTGCTTTTTTCTTGTGCTGAAAATGACAACAGTAAGTAACATTTATACCTTCTAAATATGTATCAGGCTTCATTCGGGTGATAGATGTCACTGCATATGTATCTGAATCAGTGCATTGAATGCTCCTATGAGGCGGGTGGTGTTAGCCCCACTTTAGCTGTGTGGGAAATGGAGGCCTAGAGGGGTTACAAGTCTTATCAGAGGTCACACAGTAAGTGGCAGAGGTGCGCTTCAGAGCCAGGGGTTGCAGCCCCTCTGCTATCTAGCTTTGTATACCTGTAATTAATTAGTAGTACTTGTCTCACTTAATAATTACACAACTGCTGTGTCTGAGAGGCCTGAATTAGTATAGTAGATGTTTATTTTTTCTCTCACGAGCAGTATGTATGTATGTATTCCTGCTGTATCAAGGTGTATATAATTATATATACGTAAGACTAATACTGACATTTTTAGTGTATTCGTTTTTTAGAAATATTTATTTATTTTCAAGAGAGGGGAAGGGAGGGAGAGAAACATCAGTCAGTTGCCTATTGCATGTGCCCTAGCTGGGGACCAGGCCCACAACCCAGGCGAGTGTCCTACCGGGAATTGAACTGGCGATGTTTTGCTTTGCAGGACAACACCCAACCCATTGAGCTACGACTGTCAGGGCTCAGTGTGTTCATTTGTATCAGACTTTTTCAAGTTTTTTCCAACAGGAGAGTTGGTCTGAATAACTAGCCCATTGCTACTAAAAATCAGGACCATCCCGGCTGGTGTGGCTCAGCGGATTCAGTGCCAACCTGTGACCCAAAGGGTCACTGGTTGGATTCTCAGGGCATGGGCCTGGGTCTCTGGCCAGGTCCCCAGTAGGGGTGCGCAAGAGGTAACCACACATCGATGTTTCTCTCCCTCTTTTTCTCCCTCCTTTCTCCTCTCTCTAAAAATAAGTAAGTAAACAAATAAAAAGAATAAAAATAAAAATCACGACTAACCCATTATCTATTCTCTGCCTCGCCAGTTTTTCATTGAGGTTTCTCAAATGTTCCTCTCTAAGGCTCCGAGCTTGTAGAACACTAGGATTCCAGATTCTTTGGGTTGTCTCACTTGAGGGGATCCAGGGGACTGAGGCATCATGTTTCCTAGGTTGGAGGTTTCGAGGGTCCAAGCCCCTGCACCCTGTGTTCACTGGGAGCTCCTGGAGGACTTGGTGCAGGGGGTCTGTATGGAAACCAGGGCAGTGCCAGGCCCCCCACACTAGCAAACCATGGAATCTGGGGTCTCTCCCCAGACATGGCCTTTGGGGGCATCTTGTGTACTCACCAGCCCTGTGACTGCCTTCTCAGGGACCTTCCATAGTCGGCCACCAGCCCCAGCTCAGGCCCCAGCGGGTGCAAGTGGAAAGAACAGACTTGGGGAACTCACCACCTGCCCTGCTTCCCTCCTCAGGATCTTCATCATCTGGGCCATCAGCAGCTGGTTCCGCCGAGGGCAGGCCCCTCAGGACCAGGTGGGCCCCGGAGGAGCCCCGCGTGTCGCCAGCCGCAACCTGTTCCCCAAAGACACTTTAATGGTAACTGCTGGCTGGAAGGCCAGACTCGGGAGAGGAGAGTGCTGGGGAAGGTGGGGCAGTGACGCGGGCAGTGGTTGGGTCCCTGGTTACTGTGGGTCTGTGAGCGGGTCCAGAGCTAAGGAACTCTGGGCCTGTCCACAGCCCATGAAACCTGTCACTCAGGCGGCACCCATAAGGAAAAATAAATTCTTTTGGTTTTGCGAAGGTCCTGTCTCTGGGGAAGAGGGACATCCAAAGGGTAACTCAGTCGTTTAAAAACTATTTTAACAGGGTCCTTAATGTATTTTACTTTAAAAGTACATTCAGGATTTAAAAGTTGCAAAGGGAGGTATGCGGGGGAGGGGAAAGGAAAGGAGAGGCTGAGTGGGGGGGGAGCAGGGCAGAGCAGGGAGAGGAAGAACCCACAGCAGCCGAGGTTCAGGAGCATCTGAAGCAAGCGTTCAGACCCCGGTAATCCAGGCTCCTCCCTTCTTCTTGGTGCTCTGCAGCTCTGGGATTCCCAGTCTCCCAGAGTTCTGGGCAACAAGGGGGCCACTGCTCAGCTGACGTTGGTCATTGCGCCTTCAGGGCTCTGGACAAAGACAGCCAAGGGCCCTTGAGAAGGGAGGGAGTTCTCAGGCACGGCTTCCCCGCGCTCTCAGCAGCCAGCCGGCGCTCCTGCAGATCTTGACCGTGCTGTGTCCACAAGTCTGCGGAGCTCTGACCAGTACGGCGTGGGAGGCTGAGGAGGGAGAAGAGAGTTCAGGGTTGCCCTGATCCCTTCTAACCCCAAATTCTCATCGCCAGGCTGGCCATTCTTTAATTGGCTTTTGCTCATAGACATCACAGACCAGACCAGGACAGGCCTGGTTAGGGTGTGAGAAAAGAGATTTATTCTGCCAGCTGCTGCTCTTCTCTCCACAACCCCTCCTTTTCTCCTCTCGACAAAGTTATTCGTGTTAGGGTGCTGACCACTGCCACCGCTCTTCGTCTGGTTTTTGTCACCTTCAGAGGCTCTCATGAGTGACCCTCCCCCCGCCCCTCCCCACAGAATCTGCACGTGTACATCTCAGAGCACGAGCACTTTACAGATTTCAACGCCACGTCAGCCCTTTTCTGGGAGCAGCACGACCTCGTGTACGGCGACTGGACCAGCGGCGAGAATGCAGATGGCTGCTACCAGCATTTCGCTGAGCTCGACATTCCACAGGTGGGGACAGCTCCGGGTCTCCGGCCCCAGGGCTGCTCAACCTGTCTGTCCCCAGGCCTTTTCTCGGACCAACTCCCAGTCCTGCTTTCTGGAGCTTAGGCTCCAAGTCTGGCTGGGCCCTCAGCTCATGTGCCATGCCATGAGGCCACACACTGCTCTCTGAGGCCTCTGCGCCATGGCCTGCCCACAGCTCCATGCAGATGGAGTTGGAATTGGCCTGGGACCCTGCCGACTACCTCCAGGGCTATGTGTTTCTGGGTTTAAACCAGCGAAAGATCAGTAACCATCCTTGGGCCAGTGTAGTCACCATTAGGCAGGCAGGCAGCCCCATCCAAAGATAACAGTGAGTGGCGATTAAACACTTTCTGTGTTCAGGGCACCAAGCCAGGCCAGCTGGTGTAAACCCCCCTGCAACCCTACAAAGTGGGGACTGTTCTCTCCAGTGATAAGGACACGGAGGTGCAGAGAAATTAAGTGACTTACCCAAGGTCACACAGCTAGTGAGAGATTCCAACTTAGGCTACCTGGCTCTGGGCTCTGGCAGCCCCAGACGTAAATTCTGCCTCCCCAGAAAGCCCTTTGTGACTCTCAGGCAGCCACCCTCTCCCGTCTGTCACACCCAGCCCTGCCTATGCTGGGGGTTGTCATTACCTGGACATGGGTCTGTCCCCACGATGGGAGTGCAAGCCCACTGAGGGTCAGGCTGGAACTGTCTTGGTGACCAGTGGGCCAGCTCTGTGCCCCTAGCGTGCAGCTGGTGCAGAATCAGTGCATGTTGAACGATCAGTGAATTTGCTGAATCAACGAAGTCGATGTCTTCTTGGGGCCGTGCTGTCGTTCATTTTTCCCTGGCAGGTCTCCTCAGTGTCCTGAGGGGAAGGGGCGTGTCTGCTGTGTCTGTCTCTGTCTTGGTCTATGGGGGTGGCTGGACGCAGGGTGTGGACACAAGTCTTTCTGAGGCAGATCTGCTACCCTGTGTTAAGGGGCAGCTCCCACTGGGATTCACGTCCAGGCCTCAGGCCCTTCCCTCCCTGAGGACCCAGCCAACCTGAGGGGCAGCAGAAGAGACCCTCAAGGACTTGGGCCTGACCCTCCTTCCTGCTTTGAGGTGGGAGGGTGTCTCAGCTGCACCTGATGTTAATTTAGGGAGGTGACTGAGTGACTGAGAACTGGAGGTGGGCAAGCTGCGGGGGGCCTATGTCGGGAGGGGATTCACTATTTCCTTCCCCCTGTCGGCCTGCCTTGCAGAGCGTCCAGCAGAATGGTTCCATCTACATCCACGTATACTTCACCAAGAGTGGCTTCCACCCAGACCCCCGGCAGAAGGCCCTGTACCGCCGGCTCGCCACAGTCCACATGTCTCGGAGTGAGTCAGTCCCAACAGCCCGGACCTGCTGTCTAGGTGGCCAGCAGTCTGGGCACCTCAGGCCAGTGCAGGGCATCGAATCCCAGGTCCTCAAGGACCAACAGAAACCCTGTGACCAGGGTGTCTGGGGTTGGTGGGCACCCTTTGTGCTCTGTGGACACCCCTGGGGCAGATGGGAGAGCAGTAGGTTTGGAAGAAGCAGGTGGACAAAGGGACTTTTGATGGGGAGGTGATGGGCCAGCTCCTGTGCAGTACCTGGCTTGGTGGGAGTAGATGCTCAAAACCAGTCTGTTTTTGTGCATGATGGGCTGACTGACACTGCAGAGTACTCTGAGAATGGACAGCAGGTTGATGGACGCTCCAGAGTACTCTGCGAATGGACAGCGGGTTGATGGACACTCCAGAGTACTCTGCGAATGGACAGCGGGTTGATGGACGCTCCAGAGTACTCTGCGAATGGACAGCGGGTTGATGGACGCTCCAGAGTACTCTGCGAATGGACAGCGGGTTGATGGACACTCCAGAGTACTCTGCAAATGGACAGCAGGTTGATAGACACTGCAGAGTACTCTGTGAATGGACAGCGGGTTGATGGACACTCAGAGCACTCTGTGAATGGACAGCGGGTTGATGGACACTCCAGAGCACTCTGTGAATGGACAGCGGGTTGATGGACACTCCAGAGTACTCTGTGAATGGACAGAGGGTTGATGGACACTCAGAGCAGTCTGCGAATGGACGATGAGGTTGATTTAGTGAGGAGGGGAAGACAGGAGGATCTTTGTTTTCATCCATTGTGGCCTAACCGCATCTGTGTCGACCCAGCTTGTGTGAGTGGGCGCTGCCCAAGTGTGTGGCCCCCGGGGGGTCTTGTGGGGCAGTGCCTCGCTTCCATTTGACCTGTTTGCGTGGGGCCTGTGTGGCGATGCCATGAGCCCTTGGCTCTCAGACACACATCTCCAAGCAATGCCCTTCACTGTCCAGGCAAGGTGCTTAGGGCCCTGGAATTGGATAAGGCCCCCATTCCCGGTCTTGCTGGCTGCCAGCTGGGGCTGAACCAACCCCTGGGACTTTGAGTGACCCCTGAGAAGCCTTGGGTCAGGGATAGCCATTCATGACTTCTGACACGGTGTTACACTGAAACAGCCTTTCTCACCCAGGGCATCTTCTTAAACTTTTTCTCACCTCTCGTTACAAGTAAAGTTCACCCTTGAACAGCATAGGGATTAGGGGTACGGGCCCCTGCACAGTTGAAAATATATGTATAATTTTTTAAAGGTTTTATATTTAGAGAAAAGGGAAGGGAAGGAGAAAGAGGGAGAGAAACATCAACGTGTGGTTGCTTTTCACACACCCCATGCTAGGGACCTGGCCCGCAACCCGGGCATGTGCCCTGACTGGGGATCGAACCAGCTACCCTTTGGTTTGCAGCCTGTGCTCAATCCAGTGAGCCACACCAGCCAAGGCTGTATAATTTTTTGTTTTTCTTTTGTATGTATAATTGTTTTACTCCCCCAAAACTTAGTTGTCTTGTTATTTATGGGGCTTTGGTTCCAGCACCCCCAGAGGGTACTGAACTCCAGGGTGCTCAAGTCCCTTACATAAAATGATGTAGATCAGTGCACACGGTTGGCTCTGCATCTGTTGATTCCCAACCACGGATCAGAAACAGTACAGGTATTTATTTTTTACATCCTCATGGAATGGACCTGTGCAGTTCACACCCATGTTGTTCAGGGCTCAACTGTATGTGGTATAGAATTCAAATGATCAACAACACAGTGAAACTCATTAGCTCCCTGTTCCCCTCTTTCCCTCCTCTCCCAGTTCCCACCCCCCACAGGCAATGACTTTTGAGTTCATTTAGCTGTTTCTTCTGCTTGTTAATCCCCTGGCTCCCAGTGACAAGATGATACCTCAATTTCTTTCTTTTTCAGTTTGAGACATTATTTCCTGACTTCCTACTCTGGAGGAGGAAATCCCAACACATTAACATTATTTTGATTAGATTAACGTTCAGTATTCAAATGACTGAGGGTGTGATTCTTATTTACATCTGAACCACACTGTGAATGTAGTTTTTTTCTTTTCTGTCCGACTTCTCTTCCATGAGGTCCGTGAGTGTTGGCATATTTTTGCTTGCTCTTCACGTCATTGTCCTGGAGTCCACTGTCTTCTGATTGTCTCTCACAGGAATCTCTCTCTGTACTTTCTATACTTGAATTTCAGCAGCTCTGGAAAAGGCTCTTTTTTTTTTTTAAGATTTTTTCTTTTTAAGATTTTATTTATTCAGAGAGAGTGGAAGGGAGGGAGAAAGAGAGGGCGAGAAACATCAATGTGTGGTTGCCTCTGACATGGCTCCCCACTGGGGACCTGGCCCGCAACCCAGGTGTGTGCCCTGACTGGGAATTGAACCAGTGACCCTTTGGTTCACAGGCCAGTGCTCAATCCTCTGAGCCACACCAGCCAGGGCTAAGATTTTTAAATTTATTTTTAGAGAGTGGGGAAGGGAGGGAGAAGGAAAGGGAGAAAACATCAACACATGGTTACCTCTCACACACCCCCTACTGGGGGCCTGGCCCACAACCCAGGCATGTATTCTTAACTGGGAATTGAACAGGCAATCCTTTGCTTTTCAGTCCAGTGCTCAGTCCACTGAGCCATACCAGCCAGCGCTTTCCCGTGAATTTTGAGAGCTCCATCTCGCTTTCATTTTCCTATGCCTGTGGATTTGTTGATGATCCATCTGGCTGTTTTGGGCGGTACAATAACAGCTTTACTTCTATTCATGTGGTTTTGTCTTTCTTACTTATTTTGATGAAAAATGTCCCAGCTCTGACTGGTGTGATTCAGTGGGTTGGGCATCATCCAGTGAAGCAAAAGGTCTCCAGTTCGATTCCCAGTCAGGGCACATGCCTGGGTTGCAGGCCAGTCCCAGGTTGGGACTCATGCAAAAGACCAGTTGATGTTTCTCTCACATCAATGTTTCTCTCCCTCTCTTTCTCCTTCCCTCCCCTCTCTCTAAAGTTAAATAAATAAAATCTTTAAAAAAAATATGCCAGTCTTCATGGCTAGGGCCCCGGACCAGCGATCTTGGGCAGGATGGTGCGGGGGGGGGGGGGGGGGGGGGGGGGGGGGGGGGGCCAGGTCAAAGTGCTGCATTTTGTGAAAACATGCTGAAGCAACAAGAATTCGTTCAGAAACTATTTTTGTGCCACAAGAAATAGAAGCAGTGCAGCTGTGGAGGGAGATAGAAATGCGACATCAGGGTTGGCTGATGTCAGAAATCAGGATCCTGGCTCTTCGTCAAGTGCTGATGGACAATGGGTTGGGAGAGCAGCTTCTCCTGCTTCAGTCAGCAGACGAGCCTGCCAGCGTCCCTGCATTGGTGGAGGGCTGTGCTGTGGAGCCTCTTGAGAAAGATATGCATGAAGCTGAAGAGAAATGTAAAGATTTAATAAAAGTTGCCATGGTTGTTATGGCTCAGTGGATTGAGTGCTGGCCTATGAACTAAAATGCTGCTGGTTTGATTCCTAGTCAGGGCACATGCCTGGGTTGCAGGCCGGGGTCCCTGGTTGGGGGCGTGTGAGAGACATAAATCGATGTGTCTCTCATATGTCAAGTGTTTCTCTCCCTCCTTTCCCCTCTCTCTAAAATGCACTGCCCAGAAACTTGTGGTGGGTGGAGTCTCACAGTCACCTACTTCTCCACTCTGTGGTGCAGTCTCCCTATTTGTAGGGACCGCAAGAAATAACTTCGAAGGGAGAAAATCATTAGCTTCAGAACATGAAGCATGTCTACTGACAACAGAACACAGAATCAGAAGAACTTGTAGCAACATTAGGCAGAAAGGGCCAGGCAAGCACATAGCAGTGTTCTGGAGACTTGGCTCAGTGTCCGTGTTAGAAGCAAGCCTTGTCATCTTGTGTCCTCGGCCCACAGGCCGCATCCCTCGGAGCTGTGAGCTAGGCCACGGAGACCTTAAAAGCCAAGGCGCCCATACTGGAAAAGGAAGTGTGTGAAGAATCATCTTGGAGGAGAAACAGAGCTTTAGGGCAACACATAATAAAGTCACTTGTGCTTCTGGAGTGCTCAAATCTAAATTCGGTACGCTTGATCTTTGATCACATCTTGGTTTTTCTTCTCCAGAAGTTAAGATAGTTTAGGTTGAAGTCTTACAAGTGGAACTAGAAAAGGCTTTAGGGGAAAAAAAATGGAAGGGTAACTGAAATTCGAGGAAAGATGTCAGTGGTAGACAGATTATTCCGTGACTAGGTTCTAATATTAACTGGACTCACTGAGGTGCGGCCCCTTCTCACTGACCCGTCTCAGCACCCAACCCCCGCCACCTCTGCACCCAGTGATGTCATTGTTACCATGGAAATGGTACGGTGCTGTTGGCAAAACTGGGAGGTACTCCAAGTCATGATTGGACAGTCTGGATGTGATATAGTTTTATAATTTCTATATTTAAAAAATAAACCAAATAAACACATGATTTTTAACTTTTTTTAAAAGTTAGAAATAGAGACCTGGCTGGTGTGGCTCAGTGGACTCAGTGCTGGCCTGTGGAGCAGTGGGTCACTGGTTCAATTCCCAGCCAGGGCGCATGCCTGGGTTGTGGGCCAGGTCCTCAGTGAGGGGTGTGTGAGAGGCAACCACCATTGTTGTTTCTCACCCCCTCTTCCTCCCTTCCCCTCTTTAAAAATAAAGATAAAACCTTAAAAAAAAGTTAAAAAAGAATATCCCAGAGGATGACTTTTTTTTACACTGCATTGAGCAAAAGGTTGGTGGCTCAGTGCCCCTGCGTGCTGAGCTCTGTTTTAGGTGAGCGAGTCCGGAATGTGCTCTTTGGATGTTCTGCCTGCTGCCTTCCTTTTGGAGATGTGGGCAGTGGTGCGCCGAGGGGGTGTAGCCTGCAGGGGCCGTCCCTAAGGACTCCTCCTGTAAGTGGGATTCCTTGGGGTTGGGGTCAGGGTCGGGGTAGAAGGGATAGATGAACCTGATACTTCAGAGGTTGCCTTGAACATGACCCAAGTGGGTGGCTGCTCACTTGTGTCCCGTCAGCCCTCACTGAGGCCAGTCTTTTTTGTGGTTTTGCCTTTGGAGAATGAAATCCTAGTCGTCGTGTGGTGAGGGGTGTTCACAGTCACAGGGACAGCTGTCAGTGTGGGCCGTGAAGTAGCCTGTAGCCAGTGGACCTGGAAAGCCCACCAGCAGCACCCAGCCTTGCCACACAGCTGGGACCCCTTGGAGTGGGGATTGGGAGCTGGCCACCCACTTCCAGGGTGATGGATGAGAGTGTGGGGGCAGAACAGCCCCCCCCCCACAGCACCAGCACTCAGAACACTAGAGCAGCAGTGTCCCCTAGAGATATGGTGCCAGCCACTGCATCGTTTTAAGTTTTCTAGTGGCCACGTTAGAAAACAAAAACTATAAAATTAATGTTAGTAATAATTTTATTGAGAGACATACTGTCATTTCAACATGTAATCAGTATAAAAATCACCAGGATTCTCTTACGTTCTTGTTTTCCCCTGCGCTGAGCCTCAGAGTAGGGGGGGTGTTGCGCTCGCAGCACACCACCGTTTGGTTGGCCCCATTGGCAGTGCTCAGGGGCCTCATGTGGCTGCTGCGCTTCTAGGAGCTTGAACTCCGAGACAAGGGGGCTCTTTCCTCCCCACAGAAGCCAGGTCCATTTTGCATTATAATCCCATCTGGGTGTTACCAAGCTGTAGAATGTTCTCCACCTGAGCCAAAGTCTCTCTCTTCTGTGCCTCCTCCTCCAGGCCCCCTGGGGCCTGGCTGGGCACGGCCCCTCCCTCCCCTGGACAACCTCTCCTGGGTGGGGAACAGCAGCAGAGCATGTCCCCCTGGAATTTGTTCTTTGGGATGCCCATCCCCAGGTGTTCACTGCTCCCCCTGGACCTGGGGACGAGGTCTCAAATGTGTTAGTAACGATAGAGGCGATGGCATGATGTCTGTGTTAACAGTGAGAGCTGCAGGCCCCGGGCTGAAACCCTGAGTCTGTTCCCGGAAATGCTTTTGAACGTGAACTCATGTGTAGTATCCAGATGCCTGAAGCTCTAGTTCTAAGTGGGTAGGAAGGATCTGGGCGCTGTGGTTAGTGTGTATGTGATGTGCAAGGACACTCTGCCTGGCTGGGCTCTGTAGAGCAGAGAGCCACTTCACAGTGGTCCTGCCAAGAAGAGGTGGGGCTATTGTCCCCACTCTCCAGAGCAGGGACAGAGGCCTAGGGAAGTGACGCCTAGGGAAGTGACGTAGCTCACCAGTAGCTCACCATGTCGCTCAGCTCGTGTGAGACAGCCAGGATGTGACTCGAGGGCTTATGCGCTTGGCCAGCGCCCTTACCCATCTCCCCATCTCTCCCTGGCTCCAGGGGGCAGGATGGAGAAGTCACAAGAGAGGCAGGCTGCATTTTTTCCCAGCATAAGGGAGAGCTGAAAAGTACCCAGGCAGGGTGGAGGTGAGGAGATTAGACATAAGCAAGCACCAGCTCCTTCCTCCTGGCAAGTCTCGGCACAGCTCAGGGCCGGGTGGCAGAGGGCCCGTGGTCAACCTGGCCCCTGCAAGAGGAAGTGAGGTCTTCTCCTCCTGGCTGGGGATTCACAGCCCCAAAGTATTTCTCACACCAGTGGTTCTGGGCCTTCTCTGGAACTGTCTGCAGCTTGCCTGTGTATGCTCATGAATCCCTAGTTGTCATGGGGCACTTGCCAGGGGCCCATCCCTTCCTGGGGTTCATAGACAGGCTGAGGAGGTAGATAGCAAATAAACCAGTGGGTGTGCAAATTGGGGCACAGTTGGAATTGTGAAAGAAAATAGAGATGGTGAGGAGTGTGACTGGCTGGCCTCCTTGCGTGGGTGTGTAGGGAAGCCCTGTGAGAGAGGGGCATTTAACCAGGGACTTGAAGGGTGAGGAGCCAACCAGGAAGATCCCAGCCATGGTGGATATGTGTCAGGGGGAAGGAGCAGCATGACTGTAGGCCCCAGGTTGATGCATGTGAGGAGAGAGAAGAGAGGCAGGCGAGGGCTGAGACATCAATGGGGCTTGTGAGCATTGAAGGTGCCCTGCTCGGGCAGCAGGAGCCATCTGGGGTTTGGAAGTAGTGGGAGAACGAGATCAGACACTCGGTTTAGAAGAATTGCTGGCTGCCCTGCAAAGAGAAGGTCATAGGAGGCAAGGGTGGCTGCAGCCATGCAGGAGGGGACACCGTTGCTGGCCTGGTATGGGGCCCTGGAGGTGGGAGTGGTAGTTGGATTGGAGGCATGTGCCAGAGGGGCACCCCCGGGACAGGCAGGGTGGAACAGACACAGCAGGTTGTGGAGCAGGAAGACTCCATGTGCCTGCCTCGCTCCATCTGGAGGATGCTGGTGTCACTGTAAAGATGGGGAAAGCGGGACTGGGTGGGATTTGAGAGGGCAGCTTGGGCTTGCCGGTCGCTGTTCCCATCAGCTGGAGAGTGGGACAGTGGGAGCTGGTGAGCAGCTCTGGGTGGGCAGGGGTCTGGGGCCTGGATCCTAGTACATCTCACTTCCACCCGCTCTCTCTGCCACCCCTCCACAGTGATCAACAAATACAAGCGCCGGCGGTTTCAGAAAACCAAGAACCTGTTGACAGGAGAGACAGAAGCTGACCCAGAAATGATCAAGGTAAGCAAGCGGAGCTCTCAGGCCCTGGGGGCAATGGGCTGTTCACGGCCCAGCAGTCAGCCCATGTGGCTCTCACCGTCACCACTCCTGAGCCGCTGCGGGGGTTCGGTCAAGTCTTCTCACCTCTCTGACCTCAGTTTCCCTCTCTGGACATGGGGTTGGGAAGCAGGGCTACCTCTCGGAGTGGGAGGATTCCGGGTGAGGGTGGGTCCCTTCATTATTCCCGTTTTATGATGGGGAGACTTGCCTGAAGTGTCATAGCCAGGAAATGACAGGGCAGGGTTCACACCTGAGCAGGGACCGATAATGAGTCTCCAGTAGGAATTGTGGGCAGGCTGGGGCACCAGGACGGTAACCTGTGCTGGGTGCCAAGAACCTTTCTTTCCTGTGAGGTGGTCCCCAGCAGGCGGTCTGGGAGTGTGGAGGCTGCATGTGGGCTCTCCTTGGGGCCTGGGTTTTCCACTCTGTCAGGTGGCTGGGGGTGCAGAGTTGTGGGGTCTGGGGAGGCTGGCCCCCAGCCAGTGGTTGCTGTGGTGTTTGCTCTTCTGCTGTCACGATGGTCTCAGGAGCCCTCAGGAGGAAAGCAAGCAGGTACCTCTGAGCCCCACCACCCCCATCTCCCCTCAGAGGGCCGAGGACTATGGACCTGTAGAGGTGATCTCCCACTGGCACCCCAACATCACCATCAACATCGTGGACGACCACACGCCGTGGGTGAAGGGCAGCGTGCCTCCGCCCCTGGACCAGTGTGAGGCCCCCAGCCCCCTGGGGCTCCTGACCAGGCCTTGTCCATGTCTCCTGGGTCTCTATCTACCCAGCTCCCCACCCTGCCCCAGCCCTCCCTAGATATGCCCCTTTCTTCCTTGCATACCCCCTAGTGACCCCAGCCCTGACCACAAGTGTTTCTAAGCCAGGCTGCAGACAAGGCTCCTCCAGCCCACGAGCTGTTTTCAAAAAAATGTGCATCAGTTGCTGACTTGAAATTGGGACAGCATCACTTAAAAAACCCAGGTTCCTGACTTCTTTGATAAAACCCTGATATGTGGTCACCCTTGGGGCTGCCATGGGCTGGAGCTGAGCCAAAGCTGTCCACTTCCCTGGGGCCTGCCCAGCCCTTCCTACCCTGTTCCCTTTGCTGAGATCAGGTGGCCCTTCAGCCTCGTGGCGCAGCCGCTAAATGTCCCATCTTCCAGTCTCTGTCGGGGCCCATCTGAATTTTCTGCCTCGTCCTGGAGGACCTGAGGGGGTCTCCCTACCCGTGCGGGTGCCCCTGGCTCCAGCCCAGGCTGAGCAGTGCCCCTGCCCATGTGCCTGCAGACGTGAAGTTCGACGCCGTGAGTGGCGACTATTACCCCATCATCTACTTCAACGACTACTGGAACCTGCAGAAGGACTACTACCCCATCAACGAGAGCCTGGCCACCCTGCCGCTCCGTGTGTCCTTCTGCCCACTCTCACTCTGGCGCTGGCAGCTCTACGCCGCCCAGAGCACCAAGTCGCCCTGGAATTTCCTGGGTGACGAGCTGTATGAGCAATCAGACGAGGAGCAGGACTCAGTGAAGGTGAGGTTTGGGGTGGGAGGTGGAGGCTTCCCAGCACCCTCCTGGGCTGCAGGAGGGGAAAGGGAAGTGGGCCAGGCTGGTGGCCTGGGGACCTCCGGCCAGTGCTGCCCTGACCAGTTTCACAACCTCCCGGGAGCCCTCCCCTTCTGCAGCCCCTGCTGACACGGGGGCTCCAACTCCTTGGTGTCTGTTGTCCTGTCACAGCCTTTCTGTCCTGCTCCATAGCCAGTTTCTCCCTGACTCTGGGCTCTCACCTGATGTCTCTGCTCACTGTCACCATGTCCTTAAGTATCCCCTGGTGTCCCCATCTTTCTCTGCCTATGTCTGTGAAGTTGCGACTCCGTGGTTCCTGCCTGGGGTTGTCTTTTGTACTGGGTTTCTGTTGTCACTCCATCTCTCTGTCACCCTGTCTGTCGCCATCTCCCTCTGCATCACTCAGTCACCCCTCCCTGCCCACCTGTCCATCTCTGGTCAGCGTGCACTCTCCCGCTCTGGGCAGCGCCAGGGGCCAGGTCTGTGAGCAGGTTCTTCTGGGGGTCCAAGAGGAGAGACAGGTTGGCTAATTGAGGCACTGCATTGGTCAACCCCACGGCGAGGCCATGACAGTGCTCACAGGTGTCTCCCCCTCCCCGCCAGGTTGCCCTCCTAGAGACCAACCCCTACCTGCTGGCACTCACCGTCATCGTGTCCATCGTCCACAGTGTCTTTGAGTTCCTGGCCTTCAAGAATGGTAGGGGTGGGACCTTGAGGCCTGTGAGAGGCCATGGGGGCCTGAGGGTGGGAGGGTGCCCGGTGGGGGGATAGGGCCTTGCCCCCTCTTTTCCCTCATTCCCCATAGGTCCTCTCCCTACTAGGGGACTCTCAGCCCCACTCTCCAAGGCCTGGTGCACTGGCCAGGACGATGACCCCAAAACTCCCAGCCCAGAAACTCCCGTCCACTGGGTGTGGTGCTGGGGGAGGGGCTGGGCCGGGGAACTCCGAGGCCTGGAGCAGGGAAGCCCCAGAGCTGTGCCCATCACCCTGCCCAGCGGGCTGCCTGTTGGAGAAGGCCTCCTCAGGGCTGTGTGGACGGGGCCCACCCTGGGCTCCCCAGAAGGCCCCTATGTTCCAAAGGTCAACAGTAGTGATGGTCAGGGTGTGAGAGGTCCAGCCAAGTGGCAGGTGCTGTTCTGAGTGCCCTCACTGGTGAGCTTGTTGAGTCCTTGCAGCCACAGCCCCATGAGGAAGCCTGTCGTTACCTCCACGCTTATTGAGGAAGCAGAGGCTCAGAGAGGTTAGGTGACTTGCCCGCAGTCACCCACTCTGATTGGCAGAGCCAGGATTGGGACTCAGGCAGCTGGCTCTAGCACCCACTTTCTTGGTCCTGCCTTAAGACAACATGACCATGATTAAAGGTTACATTCTAGAAGATCATAACATCAAAACTGAATAGGAAGTGCCGAGCACTGGTAGGGAGTCCATTGGCCGTGACATGTGCAGGTGCCGGCTCACAAACACTTCTGCTGACCATGAGCTGCATCAGCTGGGGTCTCTCCTTTCTCGATGATATATGAAGGCACAGAGGGGGCGGTCACTTGCCCAAGGTCACACAGCAGGGGCGTGGGCCCTGGGTGAGCCAAGCTTTATACCCCATGTTTGCTGCCTCCCTGGTTGGGGCAGAACTTGGATCTCCTCGCCCCCACCAGGATCCCATCTGCAGACCCATTCTCCCTGGTCAGGATTGGGGAGGTTTCTGTGAATGTCCCCTTTAAACTCAGGGTCTGATGGGGTTGGGGGAGTCTGCTGGGTATGCTGGAGCTCCAGAATTGGAACCAGAGCTGGGGATGGGGACGACGGCCAGGGCTTACAGCCTCACTCACTAAGTGCAGAGCTGGCCATGTGTGACTGCAGGCCAGGCTGCGTGGTGGGCGGCCTCCTGTGGCTGCAGTTATTAAACACTCAATCCTGGCAGTGTCATACTGTGCTGACAGGGAGCACAGGGCTCAGAGGGGGCTGACCTGGGCCCTGTGGGCTCAGTTAGGGTCCCTAACTGGGACAGGTGCTCCAGTTAGAGGCCAGAGCCCGGGGTCCCTGTACCCCAGGTGTCTGTGGGCCACTTCTCTCATGGCCTCAGGGCTGTGGGCTGGAGGGGTTGGTTTTGAAATGTGTGTCCCAGGTCTTCCCAACCAAGGGAGGCAGCCTGGTACCAGAGTGGACGGCCCTCATCTGGTGTCACCAAAATCCAGCTTCCAGCCAGATTCTGCCAGGCCAGGCTGCGAGGCCTCAGGGAAGTGGCTCCTCTGACCAGCCCTTAGCAGCACCTGGTGTGTGGGGAGCATGTGGGATGCGGCAGCAGTCACTGTCACCAGTCGAGGGACTCCACTCAGAGGAGGGATGTCAGATGCGAGAATGGCAGAGGTTCTGCCTGTCCAGTGCTCCAGGTGGCTCCTGAAAAGCAGAGGCTCTTTATGGGTTCGAGGGGGGTCGTGTGCACCCCTCCCCCTTGGGTGACCCAGCACCTAGCCTGGGGTCTGAGGAAGGAGGGGCCTGAGAGAGCCGCAGGAAGGAGTCAGCTCAGCTTGTGGTCCCCCTCCTCCTGTGCACAGACATCCAATTCTGGAACAGCCGGCAGTCCCTGGAGGGCCTGTCCGTGCGCTCCGTCTTCTTTGGAGTCTTCCAGTCTTTCGTGGTCCTCCTCTACATCCTGGACAACGAGACCAACTTTGTGGTCCAGGTCAGCGTGTTCATTGGGGTCCTCATTGACCTTTGGAAGATCACCAAGGTCATGGATGTCCGGGTAAGGCTGGGCAGTTTTGGGGGCTGCCAGGGGTTGGGAGGGGGCCTGTCTGGTTGGGCAGGCTCTGGAGATGGCCCCTGGGTGTTTCCCAGCGCCCGCTGCACTCCCAGGACCAAGGGGATTTTCACATCAGGGGATTTTTCGGGTCACATGTGGGGCAGGGGAACTGGGAACAGTGGGGAGGGGCAGGGGTTAGAATGGGTGCGGGGGGAGCAGGAGCCAGCACAGCGGCTGACTGTGGCCCCCCTCCCTGTCTGCAGCTGGACCGGGAGCACAGAGTGGCAGGATTCTTTCCCCGCCCAACCTTCAAAGACAAGTCCACATATGTCGAGTCCTCTACCAAAGTGTATGACGATGTGAGTATCCTTCACGGTGGGCCGCGGGGAGGGTTTCCAGGCACTGCACACTCCTGGGGGGGCTGGGGAGGGGGTGACAGGGCATCTGCCTGCAGGCTGACAGGCCTGTGCTCTGTGGCCTGTCACACCCTCCAGTGTCACCCACCTGCCATGTATACTTCCTGTCTGAATCCAAAGTTCCCAGGGCCACCTGGAAATTCCCCTAGGCTGGCCTGCCAGACCAGGTGTGGGTGGGTAAGGACGGGGATCAGGGGTGCTGGGTGGGGCCAGAGGGGCTGGGTCCTAACCCCACCCCGTGCCCCACAGATGGCGTTTAGGTACCTGTCGTGGATCCTCTTCCCACTCCTGGGCTGCTACGCTGTCTACAGCCTTCTGTACCTGGAGCACAAGGGCTGGTATTCCTGGGTGCTCAGCATGCTCTATGGCTTCCTGCTGACCTTTGGTGAGCGGGCCTGCACCGCCCTTGGCACCCAGTTCGGGCAGGCACTCAGCAAACAATCCTCCGCCCCGTGCTGGGCCATGCTGGGGACTCAGCAGTGATCAAGTCAGGCCATACTGGCCCAGCCCTCGCAGCACTCAGGGGCCGGTTGCGGGGGGGAGGGGCAGACTCGTCCCCAGACAGGGACAACCCAGGGTGGGCAGGGGTGGCGCATGGGTAGCCTTGAAGGGACAGTTGGTGTGGCCTGGGGGTCAGGGAGGGCTTCCTGGAGACTGTGAACGGCCCTTTTAAGTCCCCATCCTCAGGGACCCACACAGTAAACAAGCAGTCGGGTGACTTGCAGCCTGTGACTTGCAGCCTGTGACGGGTGCTGGGAAGGGGTCAAGGTGAGGGGTGCATATTAGTTGGTGTCAGGAGGCCTGCCTGAGGAGATGATGTGTAAACAGGCGTGAAAGATACCAAAGGAGGGAGCCGCCCAAAGGCCCTCAGGTGGCACGTGCCTGGGGGGTTGGAAGCAGCAAGGAGGCCATTGTAGCTGGAGTAGAGTGAGTGGGGGGCCTGGAAGTGAGGTCACAGGTTGAGGATCGGGACACACCTCTCTCTGCTCATGGCTGTCCCCCTCACCACCACCACAGGTTTTATCACCATGACACCCCAGCTCTTCATCAACTACAAGCTCAAGTCTGTGGCTCACCTGCCCTGGCGCATGCTCACCTACAAGGCTCTCAACACCTTCATCGATGACCTCTTCGCCTTTGTTATCAAGATGCCCGTTATGTACCGGATCGGCTGCCTGCGGGACGGTGAGGCTCGGCAGGCAGGCGGGTGGGCTGGCGGGAGGCTCCCGCTGCTGCTGGGCAGGCAAAGGCAAGACTCGGAGCTCTGGGCTGAGGGAGGTGCCCTGCTCCTGGGCTGGGGGTCAGCCTGAGGAGGCTTGGCCCACCTTTGCAGGACCTCCCACTGCCCACCTGATGGTGGGCCAGTTGGGCCCCTTCCCCTCACACCGCCCCCCTCACCCCACCTCTAGATGTGGTCTTCTTCATCTACCTCTACCAACGGTGGATCTACCGCGTCGACCCCACGCGGGTGAACGAGTTTGGCATGAGTGGCGAGGCCCCGACAGCAGCTGCCCCCGTGGCAGAGGCCCCGACAGCAGCAGGGGCCCTCCAACCCCCACCCACTCCCACCCCTACCACGACCACCGCTGCCGCTGGGGAGGAGGCCTCTACGCCCCTACCTGCCAAGTCCACCCAGGGGGCCAGCTCCACCACTGAGCCCCAGGAAGTCCCTCCAAAGCCAGCAGAGGACAAGAAAAGGGATTAACTGTTCCTGGTCCTCACCGTCCACTCTGGCTCCTGGTGACCACCTCCCCTGCCAGCCTGGTCCCCTCGCTTCCCTCCCTGTTGCCCTTTCCCTGGACAGATCGGGCCGGGGCAGCGGGGGGCACCCTTTTGGGCCAGGGCCCAGTGTGTGGTGTGGGGGTTGGGGCAGGTCAGGGCACGTGGTTTGTGGAGGCGCTGTCTGTCTGTCTGCTCCTGTGTTCTAGCCATCTTGCCCCACAAGCCCAGCACCGCTGGGAATCGTGGTGAGGCCAACGCGGCACTGCTGAGGGGTGGGCCAGGCTGGAGAGAGGCCGGGGCCCTATGTGGGACGCCCGCAGCCATCCATCGTCTTGTCCCGCATCCCTGACCAGCCCTCCTCCCAGACGCCGCCCTTTAACACAGTCTGGATTTAATAAATTCATGTGGGTGTTTAACTTAAACTCAACAACCCCCTCCCCCTTGTGCCTTCCTTCCTCTGTCACCTCGGAGAGCAGGTATGGGTGGCTCTCCCAGGTCTGGGAAGGAGACCTGCAGGGTGCTGGACACTGTGCTGGGCCAGGCCCCTTCCCACCCTTCTCCCACTCCCAACAGCCCTCTGATGGTCCTTCCATAACTGTCACCATTTCACAGATGGGGGAGCTGCTTGCTGTGACGTTGCTGCACTGTGCTCTGACCCCTGAGGCTGTGTCTGGCTAGCCGAGGCTTGGCGCCTTACCCGAGTCCACTTACTGCCTCCGAGCCTCATGCTGATGGGAAGGGCAGGACCCCAGGCCCGCCCTGTGAGCAGACATCCACCGCCTGATCCATTTTCACCAGGCTGCCTCATTCGGCAGTCCCGGGACTCGAGACACATGCCCTCCCTGCTTAAGACTTTTGAGCTGGCCTCCTGAGGTTGCCCCAGGGGTGAGTGCACACTCACTCCCAGGGGTGCCCAGCTATAGTGCTTAGAGCTATTGGGTGTCACCTGTGTCCCCAGAGCTGCCAGCGTCCCCAGAGACCCAGTAATACAGCACCAAGGACATGTATTAGTGCATGGCTCATGCGCACCAGGTCTGGGGCTATTTGCCCACTCTATAGGTGAAGAGACTGAGGCCTCTAGGTGTCCCTACACTCAGGCAGGTTGGAATCCACATTCCCAGACTGACAGATTGTGGTGGGGTGGGGGGGGGGTGTCATCAACAGCAGGGAGGGGAGGCCTTGGGCTAAGGACCATGGCCTGTTCCTGAGGCTTCGCCTGCCACCCACCCTGGAGAGCCAGGCAGGCAGGGGGTCCATGAGGCCCTGGCAGGTGCTGATGCACTCAGCCCCATGTGTGCACGTGTGCATGTGCCCACGCACACATGGAGTGCTACAGGCTCTTCCACCTCTCAGGCAGCCGTTGCCGGCTTTGCTCCCTTCTGCACTCTGCACCACTCCATGGTTTCCGGTGTCCTTGGGGGAAACCCAGGCTCCCCAGCAGGGCTCCGCAGAACCCAGGGTGTGGGGCTCAGGCCACCTGACTCACTGGCCTCTTCCCTGGCTCCTCCTACAGCTGCACACCCCAGCCTTTGGCAAAGCCCATTAGCTTTACCCCACAACTGCTCAGGGGTCTCACCTCTTCACTTATCACTGAGACCACCTGGTCCAGGATCCTTCTTGCCTCCTAGGGTCCTCACACTGCCTTCTCCCTGATGTCCTGCCCCTCGCACTTGCTCTCCATCCAGTAGCCAGAGAACCTTCTAAAGCACAAACATGACCTTTCCCATTCCATATTCAGAACTGACCATGGTTCCCAAGCACCCTTGGGAGAACAGCCCAGGTCTAATTGGTGAGCTAGACCTTGGGGACAGGGGACTTCTTAACCCCTATAGCATCTCCTTTTCTTTAATTTGCTGTGATCTTATCTGGCTGTAGACTGCTCTTTCCTTATCTGGGACACTTCCCAGGCATAAAACTCCTTTTACCTTACCCTGTGCATCCTCCAGGCTGCAGAGCCAATGTCTCCCTCCAGGAAGTCCTCCCTGACCACTCCCTCAGCACAACCACCCCCAACTCCCTGGGCTCCCACATCCCTTCCCTTCCCACTGTGGGTCATCACTGGGGACAGGTCCTTCTCTATGGACTGAGCCCTGTGAGGACAGAGCTAGGACTGTCTTGGTCACTGCCACATCCTTGGCACAGACAAGGTGCTGCAGAAATGTTTGCTGAGTGCATGCACAGTCCTGACTTGCACAGTCATGCACATGTCCAGAAATATGGGCCTTGATGGGACCCATATCGACAATGGTGAAGAGACATATAATCTGTCAGCATGTGCTCCCTGAGACTCTCTTCTGGAAGTTACCCTGAGCTGGAAGGTTCTGTGTACAGGCAGGGACCAAGACAGCCCCAGGTCTGTCCTCAGGAGGCTCAGTCCAGCGGGCAGAAGTCCTGAGCGCTAAGGATTTCTGACATGTCCTTTCACTTGCCCAAAACAGTTGTGAGGCCTGGCATTTGCAAGGGGCAGAGGCTAATCAAGTGGGCTCCTGCTCCTTGTGAGCCAACCTCTAGTCTTAAGTATCATATGCAGTTTATTTCACTAATTAATTGTTCAATATTGATGTCCCCATCACCCAACAGACCACTGCTATACCCCCATCTCCACCACTCCCCCACAGTTGTCTCCACTCCAGCCTCCTTGCTGTTCCTTGAACATGCTGTGCATGTTCCCACCTCAGAGCCTTTGCACTTGCTGTTCCCTGTGTCTTGAGTACTCATCCCATGGATCCTTTGCTGTTTCAGCTCTTTGCTCAGATGTAATCCCAGACCCTCCCTCAACTCCTAATCCAAGTAGTACCCTCCAGATTCAATCCGTATATCCTGCTTTATTCTGTAATACCCCCATCACCAGCATACGTGTATTTGCTTATCCATTTTCCATTTGTCTCCCTCCCTTGGATTTCAGTGCCATGATGGGAAGGCACTGAAACAGTCTTTTGTGTCCCTTGCTGTGCCCCCAGCTTTTGGAACAGTGCCTGGCACCATTACACTGTGTGGAGCAGTAATTGTATGTAAATCAAATGTCCACAACAGCTGATGAGAAAACCCAGAGGAATTAAGAAGTTTGCCCCAGAAGTTTGTCTCACAAAGTAATGTGACACAAGCATTTAGAACACAAAGGTCTTAGGACTGCCCAGCACATTTAAGAGCTGTATACAAGGGCCAACTGTTACTAGTATCTTATATAATCCTCCATCCATCCTATAATTACACCCATTTTACACATCAGGCTCAGAGTGATGTCAGTTGCCTCAGGTCACACAGCTGGTAGGTGAGAGACCTAGGATTTCAACCCAGGCACTCTGATTCTGGACCCTCAGACATAACCTCCCTTGCAATGCACTTGTATCCAGGCTTTTCCAGCTTTTGTGTAATTTTTAAATGTTTAAAAAAGCTAAAAGAATATTGCATATTACATGAAAATTATACGAAATTCAAACTTTAATACCCATAATGTTTTGTTGGAACACAGCCATACTCATTATTTCTATGCTGTCTGGCAGCTTTGGTTGTATGGTAGAGTTCAAGACTGGCCCTCAAAGCCCAAAGTGTAGCATATTTGCTATCTGGCCCTTTGCAGTTTTAAAAAAGATTGCTTGATATTTTGCTGTCTAGCAGTAGCGTACCAACTTGAGCTTACACCTACATCACCTGAAGGGCTGGGGGCCTCAATTTGAAAACTGCTGCTGCCTCTCAGGAGCAGGTACCAGGCCTGGCTTGGTGAGTGCTGTGTCCTAGTGCAGGCTCTGGTACACAGCAGGTGCTCAATAAGTGTACGTTCAATCATGGATCACTGAGCGTGGGCCACAGTGGTAAGAGGAACATTCAGATTTTACACATGCAGACAGCACTCAATGATCAGGGTGCCTGGCGTCTGATCTGGAACCTTGTGGCACCCAGTCATTCTGAGGGACCAAATGGCTGCCCCCTCCTTGAACCGCAGCCTCCTCTCTGCAAGAATCCTAACTATATCACAGGCCCTTGATGAGAGTGTGAGGTATGAAGCTTTTGTGAGGCTCCCAGGTAGGCACTTTGCTCAAGGGTCAGGCACACGGCTCTCTCATACACTGGGGCGACACTGTCATCATTCCCAGACTGACTTACTGAGCTTTGGAGCTCTAAGTGCTCTGGGTTATCAGGAAACTTGAAGGGGGTGTGGGGAGGAATAAAATAGCCATCCATTCATTCAATAAATTTTCATTGGGTACCTTCAGTGTTCCAGGTGCTGTTCCTGGCACTAGGGATACAGCAAAGAACGAAACAAGCAATTCCTAGAGCTGACAGTCTATCTTTAAACGTTTAAGTATCTTCAGTCCCAATTTACAGTTGATGGAAATGAGGCATAAAGAAACCACGGAGGTTTCCTAAAGATCATTATCAATGACAGCTGTAGAGCCCTGGCAGCCTGATCCCAAAGCGTCCCTTCCAGCCAGAAAAACAACAGGTTCAAGCCCCGCTGGCAGACCTGGGAGTCAGGCCTCAGTTTCCCGACTTGCTCCCTGTGTAGGACGTCAATGGCTCTAAGAAGGCCTTAGTTGGCTCCCCAGAGCAGTGGCCAGCAGCGCCCGCCCCTCCCAAGCGCCCAACCTCCTCTTCCCGGCCGGCCCCGCCCCCGAGGGCACGTGACGCGTGGGGGTTTTCCCGTTCCCCTAGCGTGACGTCACGACGGGGTGAGAGCCAATGGGCGCGCAGGCCGGCAGCGCCGGGGAATTCCGCCGCCCCGCCCCCGCCCGCCGCTCGCCCGGCCCGGCCGGCCGCCCCCCGCAGCCCCGGGCGCCGCGCGTCCTGCCCGGCCTGCGGCCCCAGCCCCTGCGCCGCTCACCAGACCCACGATCGTCCGCCAGACCGTGCCTCCTGGCCGCCCGGCCTAACCGTGTGTGTTTTTGGGTCTGGGTCGGCCTCCGGGTAGTCAGTCCCCACTGGTCCGGCCATGCCGAGTCGTCGCGTCGCCAGACAGTCCGCTACGCCGGAGCTGGCGGCCTTGGGTAAGCAGGGCTGGGGTTTAGGAAAGGAGTCTGGGACGGGATTGGTGATGTGAGGGTTCAGGGGGTCCCTACAAGAGTCTAGGGATATTGTGGGGAGAGTGTGAGGGTTCAGGGAACACTGTATTAGAGGGAAGGAAGGAGGCTGAGGATGGTGACGGGGTCTGGCCCAAGGTAAGAGAGAGGCGTCCCACTACAGAGTGAGGAGGGGGCGGGGCCTGACCCTGAGGCAAAGAAGGGGGCGGGACTCGACTCCCAAAGGAGAGAGGCGGGCCTAACTGCGAGAAGGAAGAGCGAGACCTACTCCTGAGGGTTGGGGGCGGGGCCAGACTCAGAGAGGGCGCGAAGGGGGCGGGGCCAGGCTCTGAGAGGAGAAAAAGGCGGGGCCTGGTTCACAGAAGGGGCGGTGCTGGACCCTGAGAGTGAAAAGAGGGCGGGGCCTAATTAAAGAAGGAAGCGGGGTACTACTCAGAGTAAGGGGCGGGCTCTTACTCAGAGTAAGGGGCGGGCTCTAGGGGAAAAGCTGGAGACGAGGGCAGACTCCCAAAGGAAGGAAGGGGTCTGACTAGTGGAGAGAAGCGGGGGTCCTGTTTAAAAAGAGGGAGGGAGGGGCCTGACTCTGAGAAGAAAGAGTGGTTGGGGCTTTCCTCGGAGACTAGTTGCAGGGTCTGAGAAGGAAGAAGGGGACGGGACTGACGCTGAAAAAGTGGAGGGGTAGTATCTGATCCCGAGATAAGGAAGGGAGCCGTGGTTTGGCTCACCGAGACTGAGAAGGATTCCTTTAGGCCCTACCGTAAGGGAGAAAAGGAGCGGGGCCAGACTGTGATGAAAGGGTGGGATGAATGACAGAAACTTACTAAGGCACCTACCTATTCACGAGTTTGGGAAGGAGGCAAGGCCAGACTCTGGGTGAGGGGTGAGGTAGGGGCGGGCCAGGAGAGGAAGAGGGTGGGGCTTGAGAAATTCTGTGCGATCTCCATCATCTCCTGAGACTGGCCTTCTTCCCTGCAGGGTCCCCGGACCTCTCCTCGCTCTCTCTGGCCGTTTCCAGGACCACGGGTGAGCAGCCCTCCACAGTTCCTGCCCACCTGCACACTCAGGACAGGGGAGGGGGGAATCCATTGGGCACGCCTCTGTCTGGGGGTTTCAGCGAGGTCCGCCACAGCTTTCCTCGACAGTGTCCTTCCCTGCTCGTCTAGATGGGGGCTCCAGATGCCCCTACCTCCCAGGTGATTAGGAGCTGGACAGGTAAAACTAAGTACCTATTCACACCCTGAGAGGAGTCCTCCGTGGAGATTCACATGGTAGTGCAGAGGGTAATAATTGCCCTCTTCGGCTCTGTAACACCCACCCCTAACTGTGGGAATGCCTGCAAGTCACTTTCCCTCTCTGGGGCTCAGTATTCCTCATCTGTAATATGGGCATAATATCAGTGCCTCCTCCTTTTAGGAGGATGGACAGGATTCAATGAGCTGATACAGGTAAACTTTCAAAGCTGTGACTGACATACAATACAGTAAAGGTTCAATAAGCATTAACTGTTAGTGGTGTAATAATACTAACAATTATTATTATTAGTAGTAGTAGCAGTAGTAGGCAGTCTACAACAGCAGTTCTTAAACCTTTGTATGCATTAGCGTCACCCTCAGACCCTGTTTAAATAGATTTTTGGGCCTCACCTCCAGAGTTTCTGATTCAGTAGGTCTACGATGGCTTTTGAGAGTTTATATTTTCAGCAAGTTCCCAAGAGATGCTGAGAATCAGTAGCCTATAAGGTCCCTCAGCTTGTGCCATCGAAAATGCAGTACTGCTCAAAGAAATGCAGAATCATGGCCAAGTGAAACATCCTCTCTCTTATTAAAATGCTGAGATTTGGAGGCAAGGATGGGTCCTGACACCGTGGAAACTCTGTGGCCCCCGGTGGGTTGGGTCTGAGCCTCTTTCTGGAGGTAGAGTCTTGGGCTGGCTGTGGGGGATGCTCTGCAGGTTCTCTAACAGATCTGTGATTCTGGTGGTGGCGAATGGTGGGAGATGGCATTGGGGACAGGTACTGCCCAAGCACTGGTTCTGGGCAGGAACAAGGCTGAGACTTTTCTGCCTGAGACCTAGATCTTTGGTTTCAAGTGAGAATAATTTCTGATGTCATCCATTCAATAAACATTTATTGAGTTCCTGTTCTGTACCTGGCCCTGCCCTCTGTGCTGGGCATTGCTGGGGACTCAGCAGTGACTGAAACAGCCTTGGCTCTGCCCTCATGGGATCCCTACCTAGATGTGGAGACAGACACATAAACGATAAACTAAATGTGGGATTATAAAGTGTGATAAAGGTTGTAAAGAAGTCTTGGGTCCATGCTATATCATAGCAGGCTGAGGATGGGAGAACCCCTGAGACAGAGTGTGAAGGAGAATTTCCCTCATATTGATGGGACAGACACATACCATGGCCTGGGTATTCAGTGGGGCAGACATGGTCCCTACTCTGTGCTGCTCAGAGTCTACAGATATGAATCCCTCACATAAGGTCATGTCAGATCCTAACGAGTTCCATGTAAATGATAAAACAAAAGCACCGAACTGTAAGTGACTCCAGTGGGGATCCTGGGGACTATCTTAGATACAGTGGTCGGGGAGGACCTGTCTAGAGGATGACATTTGGGTAGGGAGTTGAAAGAAGAGGAGGAGGCCATGCAAAGAACTGGAGGAAGAGCGTTCTGGCACGGAGCAGCCTGTGCAAAGGCCCCGGAGCAGGGAAGACACAGCTGGCTTCCTGCTCTCAGGTTTGCCCAAGTGTGGCTGACCCTGCCTGCCCCTGGGTGGCGGCAAGTCCGTATGGGACGCGGGGGGTGTGGGGTGTTATTTTAGTTGAGCCCTGAATAAAGGGAGGGAGTTCCCAATATTTCCTGGCTGAAAAAGAATTTTAGATAACAATCTTGTCTAAGCTTTGTGGAGGGCCTAAAATGGTCAGCCTCTGTGCTAAGCAGTTTCCCTGCGTGATCCTAAATCCTCACGCTAACGCCTGAGATAGGAGCTCAGACCTCATTTTATAAAGAAGGAGGCTCAGCGAGGTTAAGTGACTCGCCCCAGCCCACACAGTCTGTGAGTGACAGCTGGGATTCAAGCCAACATCTCTGTGACTCCGCACTCCATGATCTGAAACCATGTTTTTCAATATCCCCATTTTATAGACATGCTAACTGACGCCTAGCGATGGCAGGTGGTTTACCCAGTCTATACAACAGTGGCTTCCAACACCTCATTTAATAGCAGCCAGCATTGTATAGCACCTACTAGTGTGAGTTCTAAGTGCTTCCCATGTAGTATTGGCTCATTTAATTTTCACAAGCCTGTTAAGGCAGGCATTATGATTGTGTCCATATTATAGATGAGGAAACTGAGGCATGAGCATTAAGTAAGGGGCTCAAGGTCACATAGCTGGTGAGTAGCAGAGTGGGAATTTGAACTGAGGCAGTCCAAAGGTCTGGCCGTTGTTGCCTGGGGCCTCAGTTTCCCTCTGCAGCTTAGGAGCTCCTCAAGGGTTCTAAGTCATCTTCGGGTCCCCAGGTCATCCAGCACAGATGCCTGAGGTTTTTCCAAGTTGAAGTGACTTGAGGTTGTCCTGCCAGTGATCTACAGTATGTCCCTTCCTCTCTCCCAGCCTCATTGTCCTGGTCCCATCTACCAAGCCAGGGTGTCTTCTCCACCCTGCTGACTTCACAGACTGAATAAGATAAGGGGTGCAGAAATACTGCTTTCCAAGGACCAAAGGTCTGGCTGCCAGCAGCCACTCCCTGAGAATGGAGGGGCAGGACAGGTCTGGCACTGGGGCTGGTGGGTGTCTGAGACCCGTGGCTGGGGCAGGCAACCCTGGGTGGGGCGTCTGGCCCCCCGCCTGCCTCGCCATGTGCCTCCATGCTCACTTGCTCCCTCCGGGGTTCCCCTTGTCCTGTCTGTGGATTGGAGGGAGGTTGGTTTCGGTTTCCCCACTGCCACTTCCAGGGCTGAGCTTTCCTGAGGAGGTGATAAGGATTCCCCAGCATTACTGTCACTCCCCCTCAGGAAGTGGGGGTGCAGCCAGGACAGCGGGTGGGCACTGCTAGGAGACTGGCTTACAATGGAGATCAGGCTTTGTTCTCATCTAGCCCAGAGAAGGAGAAACTACTTCCTGGGAATCTTCAGACACAAGCCTGTGACCTCTGGGGGCCTGGGATGGGCTATAGGGAAGGAACACCCTACGTTTTGTTTAGAATATTGGGTGTCCGTTTTTCCCCTGGTGATAAGATCCTTGATTTTTCCTTGAATTCCCAACAACACTTTATAACCCCTGACCTAAATGTTTTATTTTAGGAGGCATTTGAGGGGGCCCTGACCCTGGGGTGCCAACATTGGGGGCTAAAGGGAAGGTAGCCCAGGAGAGGTAGATGGGGGTTGAGGTTTAGCAGCCCTGGGAGGTACAGCCCAGGTTCCCAGCATGGGGGGGGGGGAGGGTACCGGGAGGGGATGAGGTTGGAGAATGTCTTAAAAATGAAAGTTTTGACCACTTAACTGGACCTCACCCTTCTCTTTCTTTTTCTCTTCCTTCCACAGATGAATTGGGTGAGTATCACAGGGCAAGTTTGGGGGAAGCTGAGGTGTCCAAGTGAGCACAGACAGGGAGCTTGGTCCTCCTTGTTGGGGTGTTGAGGGGAGGGTCACAGTGTGGGGACCTGGCCCGCAACCGAGTCATGTGCCCTGACTGGGAATCGAACTGGTGACTCTTTGGTTTGCAGGCCAGTGTTCAATCCACTGAGCCACCCACACCAGGGCTGGTGTCACTACTATTATTCATCCCTTCAGTGAATTGTACTGAGCACCTGCCACATGCCAGGCTGTTGTAGGCACTGGGTATTCCTTCAGTCACGGACCAAAGTGCCCTTTGGGAGCTGACACTCCAGTGGGGGAGACAGTAGGAAAAGGAATAAATGAACAAGATCAAGTTAGACTGGTATAAGGGCTGTGAAGGAGTTAGATAGAGGGAGAGATGACTGAGAAGACATCAGGTGGGGCCTTTCTGAAGAGGTGACATTTGAGCTGAGACTGGAGGACCAGGAGGAGCTAGCAGGGGTTGAAGGGGGTGGGTGGGGGAGGGGGAGCATGTACACCACCCTGCAGAGGGTCGGGCTTGGCAGTGCAAAGCAACAGGAAACACACTGGATCAGGGTGAGAGGGGGTGCCGTGGGGGGTGGGGGGCAGGATAGCAGGGGCCAGTCCGCACAAGGCTCTGTGCCCACACCAGGGGTGTGGGATTTTGTTTTTGTTTTCTTCTGAGATGCATGGAGTTTGAGAGGGTTTTGTATGGAAAGGGTGTTGACTTTGACTCTGAGGGAGCTGGAAGCCACAGGAGGCTTCTGACAGACAGGGAACAGGTCTGACATAAGATCCCTCTGGCTGTGTGTGGGGGACAGGCTGGGGGAGTAGGAGGGGCGGTTCAGAATGGAGGCAGGGAGGGTGGACCAGGGTGGAGAGAACTGCTGTAGCAGCAGAAGTTCATGGGTGGGTTCATGACCGCACTTGCTGATGTGGGATGATGAGCAACTAACGCAGATACGCACCCTCGCAGCGTGAGCTCTTGGTGGGAGGTGGTGGACGTGAGGATGAAGGGGAAGGAGAAACCAGGTTGCCCCGCCCCCCTTCGGGTGTCTGACTTCCAGAATTAGGGAGTGCTGGGGGGTTCTTTTGTGTGTCTGGCACTGAGGCCCCTACATTCGGCCCTCAAGAAATGTCCAGAAGAAATGAATGGATTGGGAAAGGAGGGAGAGAAACAGGTCTGGGAGGTCGTCAAACATTTTCTTTTATAACCGGCATCACCCCGGTTTTTGCTTCTTCTGCAGAGATCATCGATGAGTACATCAAAGAGAACGGCTTCGGCCTGGAGGGGGCGCCGCCGGGCCCGGGCGAGGGGCTGACGACGCGCCTGGTGTCTCGGGGGGCGGCCTCCCTGAGCACCGTCACCCTGGGCCCCGCCGTGCCCTCGGCCCCGCCACCGCCCTGGGGCTGCCCCCTGGGCCGGCTCGGGCCCCCGGCCCCAGGCCCCGGGCCGCGGCCGCACCTGGTCATCACCGAGCAGCCCAAGCAGCGCGGCATGCGCTTCCGCTACGAGTGCGAGGGCCGCTCTGCCGGCAGCATCCTCGGGGAGAGCAGCACCGAGGCCAGCAAGACGCTGCCCGCCATCGAGGTGGGGCCCGGGGCGGTGGGGCTCGCGCTTCCCCGCACCAAGATTCACATGAGTGTGATGTGTGTGTGGGATGGTGGTTATTATTATTGCTGTTGCTGTGGTTGGAGCCGGAAATCCTATCATCTGGCTCCAAACTCGAAAGGGCGTTCAGAGAAAGAAAAGCCTTCCCTCAAAGGCTGGGAAGCCTCCTGGTTCACAGACGAGGCCTCAAGAATCGGAGTGCCTGGGTTCAAATCTCCGGTCCGTCATTTGCTAACTGTGCGGCCTTGGGTAGGTTCCTCAGTCCCTCTGTGTCTCAGTTTCCTCCTCTACAAAATGGGGTAGTAATAATAGCCAACCAGCTGGGGTTGTTGGGAGGCTGAAGGAGTTCATTGCACAGATGAAGGACCTCCTGCTGGTAAGTAAGTCCTCAGCAGGGTTGGGCTGCCGGTGTTGTCATCACCATCGCTCTTTGGCCAGAGTTCCACTTCCAGGGATTTATGGTGTAGCTCTCGCCCCTGGGCGCGCAGAGAGGGCTGTGCACGGTGATCCACTGCGGCCTTGTTTGTGTGAGAAGAATTGAAAACCTCAGTGTTCATCAGTAAGGGACTGGTAAACTAATCAGCAAACATCTGCGCGTCAGATTTCTGTGCGGATGTATCGCGTATCGGCGTATGTGCGCAGATAAATATTGCTACCTGCAGTTAATCCAGAAAAAGTTTTAAATGAAGACTCCCTTAGGTGCTGATGTGGAAGTATCTCCCAGATATATTAATAATCCCTTCCCCAGTCTGAGGCACAGAACCTCACATAGGGTATTATACTATCTTTTGTGTTCAAAGAGGGAAAAATAAGATTTTTATGTTTGTATTTGTGAATACGTGCATAAAGAAACTGGAAGGAAAAATCACAAATTAATAGAGGCAATTACTTTTGGCCTGGAATGCTGAATGGGTGAGGTGCCAGTAGTGTTTTTTAACAGTTAACATCTTTATTCTGTTTTAAATATTTGAATCGTATGATGTAGTTCAAAATATTCAAAAATACGAAGATTTATTTTAACTTGACAGAATTTAAATTAAGTTTGAATGAACAGCAGTCGCCCCCGAACCTGTGGGCTGGCTTTCCCCAGCATCTCCCGCGTCCTTCGGGGAGTATGCTGTGATCTCTCAGGTATGTATATACCTGTGTGTATGCCATCTCCCGCTTCCTACCTAGCAGGGAGCATAACATCCACCCACAGCTGGCTCTGGACCTACCAGCTGGTTCAATGCAGGATATTTTGATTTTGCAGTGGTGTGGAAGCGATACACGTGATAAATTGCGTGAGCTGTTCCACACTTTATTATAACATAGGCTTTGTGTTAGGTGATTTTGCCCAGCTGTGCGCTAGTGTACGTGTCCTGAGCGCGGTGGAGATAGACCAGGCAAAACTGTGATGCACACACGGTAGGGGCATTAAGTGCATTAGCGACCTAACGATATTTTCCACGTAAAATGGGATGTTGATCCGGATGTGACCCCAGCGTAAGTGGAGGAGCATCCACATACGTATGCTGTTCTGGGCCAGGTTTTTTTTTTTTTTTTTTTTAATTTAACAATAGATCTTGGAGCTCGGCTCACATCAGCATGTGTAAAGCTGCGCTATCCTCTTTCCCATGGTATCCCGTTGTGTGGGTGCGTGGGAATTTCTTGTGCAGCCTCCTGTTGGTGGGCACTCAGGTTGTTTCCAGTCTCCCGCTGTGAATCGTAAGCGGGGCTGCGGAGCAGGACACGGTCCATCTATTCTTTTCTTTGTATGTGTCACTCGAATAACTTCTGGAAGTGGAATTGCAGTCAGATATTTGATGGATATCGCCAAACCGCCCTCCCAGGAGTCATATCCATGACTGTTTTTCCCTGTTGTGTCTGAGGCCTGGTTCCTTGCTCTTCCCCAGCACGGAGTCTTCGTGCACTTTTGGATCTCTGTCCAAGTGCTTATCGACCCTCGATTGTGTGCTAACTGTTCCACACGCCCCAGGTCCCAGCCCCAGCTCCTTCCTGACCTCCAGCTTCCTTCCCAGGCACCAGCTCTCAGTCTCCACCAAATCCGCCCCCAGCAAGGCAGCCAGAGGACACCCGTCAAATTGCACATCTGCTCTTCTCCCCTGCTCACAATCCTCCCTGGGCTCTCCAGCGCCCAAGCCCCTTCCTGGGCCTCCAAGACCTTTCATTGACTGGCTCCCGCCGCCCATTCCCACCCATCCCCTCCTCACTTGCTACCTTCCAGCCACTAGGCCTTTGCACATGCTGTTCCTTCTACCTGAAGTACTTTTCTCCTACAGCCTGGTCACTTCCTACTCACCCATGCCCACCCCAGGGACATCTTTCCTGACAGCCCCCTGCCCCCTAACAGGCCTGACCTCTCCTGCCTCTCTGTCCTTCTGTCTCTCTCCCTCAATGGGGTTTGCACTCATGTTTTTTTTTTTTTTTTGCTTTTCTTTAAAAATTTCATTTTTTTATTTTTAGAGAAAGGGGAGGAGAAAGAGAAAGAGAGAAACATCAACGTGTGGTTGCCTCTTGTGCGCCCGCAACTGGGGACCTGGCCTGCAAGCAGCCAGGCATGTGCCCTGACTGGGAGTTGAACCTGCAACCCTTTGGTTCACAGGCCAGCACTCGATCCACAGAGCTACACCAGCCAGGGTCATGGGTTTATTTGGGTGATTAGCAAAGCAACCCTATCCTCTACAAGTTGGGGTTTTAGGGTCAGAAAGACGTGGGTTTAAGTCCTGGCTCTGCCACTACTAGCTGTGTGACTGGGACAAACCCAGTGCTTCTTTTGGCCTCAGTTTCCTCATCGGTAAAATGGAGACGAAGCTCCTGTGCACTGGATGCTCTGAGGACACCAGGGAGATGGCCCAGCACTGGTCTGCTGCCCCCTTTACACAGCTGGCTGGTTGCAGTTGTTATTTGATGAAAGCAGCCTGCAGTCAGCCAGACTTTCTACTTAAAAGAAAGATTTCCTGTGAAATGTATATTCCCAGCCACTGGGTTTTTGGGAACTGGGTGGGTGTGGAGCACTGAGGGTTACTCGTAGCCCCTTATTGATCTTTAAGCATTTTGTCTGTTTTTCTATTTTGATAGGGGACTTTTTTCAACTTCATGTCTCAACTTGTTTTTTTTTTATTTTAAAGAGGTTTTATTTATTTATTTTTAGAGACAGGGGAAGAGAGGGAGAAAGAGAGGGAGAGGAACATCGATTAGCAAGAGAAACACCAACTGGTTGCCACCTCTCATGCACACCGCAACCCAGGGTAAACCCACCACACAGGCACGTGCCCTGACTGGGAATCGACCTGGAGACCTTTGGCTTTGTGGGACAGCGCACAACCCACTGAGCCACACCAGCCCGGGTTCAATGCGTTCTTCTGAAAAACTTTAAACCTACTTAAAGTAGACAAGAATTGTGCGATGATGCCCACCTGCCTGCCTTTTGCCACACATGCTTTCTCTCTCCCTTTACATAGACATTTCTGGAGGGAGATTTGAAAGCGAGTTGCAGATATGACAGCACTTCAGCCCACACTTGTGTCTCTCAGAAGCAAGGACATTTTCCTACCAGCAGGACCTATAGGATCTCAGCAGCATTAGCACACTCTAGAAACGTAATATTCACACAAAGAAAGATATTATCCAATAATAAGTCCATCTTCTCACTGTCCCGCTTGTCCCCAGATAGTCTTTATAGCTCTTGCTTTGTTGTTTGCTTCTTTCATAACCAGTCCAGGATCACATGTACCAGGTCCTGCTATGGTCCGAATGTCTGTGTGTCCCCCACCTGCAAATCCGTGTGTCTTTTTTTGCTTTTTTTAAGATTTTATTTATTTTTATTTTTAGAGAGAGGGAAAGGGAAGGAGAAAGAGAGGGAGAGAAATATCAACGTGTGGTTGCTTCTCACATACCCCCTACTGGAGACTCGGCCTGCAAACCAGGCATATGCCCTGACTGGGAATTGAACTAGTGACCTTTTGGTTTGCAGTCTGCGCTCAATCCACTGAGCTACACCCGCCAAGCCATGTGTGTCTTTCACCTCAGTGTGTCTTTCACCTCAGTGTGTCTTTTCACCTTGTGTTTCGGGACATTGTCCGTTTGTGGAGGACAGGACAGGTGTTTTGTTCAACGTCCCACATTCTGGGATTGTTGTCTGTTTCCAGATTACATCAGGTTATTCGTTTTGGTGGGAATGCCCAGCAGTGAGGCTGTGGCTTTCTCAGTGAGTCCTGTCAAAGGGCACAGGCTGGCAGTTTGTCCCACTATTATTGGTGAGCGGTGATGCTGAGTCAGAGCCTGTGGTGAGGTGAGGTATCAATCTGTTTGGGTTGGGCCATCATAACAAAGTACCACAGACCCAGGGGCTTAAACAACAGAAGTGTATTTCTCACCATTCTGGAAGCTGCAAGTTTAAGATTGAGTTGTCTGCAGGGTTGATTTCTTCAGAGGCCTCTCTCCTTGGCTTGGCTTGCAAACAGCTGCCTTCTTACTGTGTCCTCACAGGATATTTCCTTGTCACACTTGTCTGGTGTCTCTGTGTGTCTGGATGGCGCCTTTTTTTATTAAATATTTTTATTTATTTATTTTTAGAGAGGGGAGGAGAGGGAGAAAGAAAGGGAGAGAAACATCAGTGTGTGGTTGCTTCTTGTGCACACCCTTCCAGGGACCTGACCTGCAACCCAGACATGTGCCCTGACTGGGAATTGAACTGGTGACCCTTAGGTTTGCAGATTGGCACTCAATCCACTGAGCTATACCAGCCGGGCCAGATGCCCTCTTCTTAAAAGGAGGCCAGGCAGATTGCATAAGGGCCTCCCCCAATGGCCTCTTTAACTGACTCACTTCTTTAAAGGCTCTCCCTCCAAATATCGCCACATTCGGAGGTCCTGGGGGTTAGGGACTTAACTATGAATTGGCAGGGACACAATTCAGTTCTTTTCAGGTAGAGACTGCCAGGTCCCTCCTTTGTAAAGGTACAGCTTTCTCTGTGTAATTATAAGTTTATCTGTGGGGTGGGTAATACTTGTAGGCTGTGTTTTCCCCAGCTTTTTAAAAATTATTATTATTCAGGGAGAGAGGAAGTGGGGGTGGGGAGAGAGAAACATTGATCAGTTACCTCTCGCACATGCCCCAAATGAGGATCAAACTCGCAACCTCGTTATGTGCCCTGACTGGGAATCGAACCCTCAGCCTTTTGGTGTACCAGATGTCACTCCAACAAACCCCCCAGCTTTTTAATTCTAAGTCTTTCCAGGCGACTGTTTTGGTTTGGTGGTGGTTTTGATTTTATAGAGTTAGAACGATAAATGCCCAACAATAGGGCATGACCTGTTTCAGGGTTTTTATCCCTATCCCTCAGAAGAGGAAACTGAAGCTCAGAGAGGGTAGGTCACTTGCTCAGGGGTACACAGCAAGCGCACTCTAGTAATTACTGACATTTACTAAGTGCTCCTGCGTGCCAGGTTCTTAGTGATACCCATCTCAAAGCTGAGGCCAGAGAGGCTTCCATGCCGACAGCCAGTGGTAGAGCCTCTGGCACCAGGTCTGACCCACTCCAGGGCCCCATGCCTTACCCACGGTCTTGTGTGACATCTCAAAGGTGGAAGGCTTTCGGCCCTGCAGTCTTCAGGAATCCTGAGACTGTTCCCCTGATCTCTTGAGAATCTCCTAATGTTACAGCAGGAAGCTGGTGAAATGAATGGGTTTTTTAAAAATATTTTATTTACTTTTAGAGAGAGGGGAAGGGAGGGAGAAAGAGAAGGCAAGAAACGTGATCGATTGCCTCTCACACACCCCAACTGGGGCCCTGGCTCACCATGCAGGCACGTGCCCTCGGTTCGCAGGCTGGCACTCAGTCCACTGAGCCACCCCAGCCAGGGCTAAATGAATGGTTTTAGTCCTATCTGACTCAATGAAGTGTATTGACAATATTACCCACCTCTACTCATGAGCACGCCCAGAACCCATAATGCTCTGATGTTAGAATGAAGGAAATAAAAGGAAAATAGTGGAACATACATAAGCACATTTTACCTCAGTATGTAAATGCTCAGGCACAGCCCCAGGGGAATAATGAAGGTGGCAGTTGCTTTGACCTCATTGATGCAGTGGCCACGAACGCAGCCTGACCCAGCCTGGTGGACTTAGTGACGTAAAATTCAGTGTGTTTTAATATTATGGGGAAAATATATATGTAAAGCAGTGCTAGGTTATGGGGTCTGATCATTTTCAACAGGCTTTCCACTGACATGAAAAACCTGCTGGAAGGTTCAGAAGTCTTGCAGGACTTGCGTGGGACTGTCCCTGGCTTCTCAGCTGTGTAGCGTCTCTGGCCCTGTCTACTGCCGCTGGTTGTGCCCATCACAGTGTCAACCAAAATCACCCCAGTACCCCAGGTGTTCGCTAGAGGGCAGTATTACCCCACCGAACCTCACTGCTTTATTGTATTTTACAGGCCCCAGCTTTAGACTTGAGGAGCAGGTTTAGAGAGTCTTTTCTTTTCTTTTGTTTTAATCCTTACCCGAGATTAGGTTTATGGATTTCAGAAAGGGAGGTCAGGGTGGAGGGAGAGAGAACATCAGTAGGAGAGAGAAACATCGATCAGTTGCTTCCCATAGGTGCCCTAGCTAGGGATGGCACACACAACCTAGGGATGTGCCCTGGCTGGCGATCGAACCCACAACTTTTGGTGTGGGGGGCAATGCTCCAACCAAATGAGCCCCCCCAGCCAGGGCTAGAGGGTCTGCTGGTCACCAGCAGAGCCCAGCGGGCAACCTAAGAAACCTCATGGATCTGGGCCCCTGGTTTAAAGGGGTTGGGTTTTACCTATGGCCACTAGGGGCTGCTGAGCAGGAATCCAGCCCATTTGCGATAACTTCCTTTTTAAAAAAGAGAATCTGGAAATCTAGAATAATGTGATGTCTCACACTTTTTCAACGTAGACTCCAAGTTTTTTCCAACTTTTTACTTAAAATTTTTTGAAATTCTTTAAAAAAATTTTTAAAGGTTTTTTTCCCCCCAAGATTTTATTTATTTATTTTTAGACAGAGGGGAAGGGAGGGAGAAAGAGAGGGAGAGAAACATCAACGTGTGGTTGCCTCTTACATACCCCCAATTGGAGACCTGTCCTGCAACCCAGGCATGTGCCCTGACTGGGAATCGAACCAACAACACTTGGTTCGCAGGCCCACGCTCAATCCTCTGAGCTACACCAGCCAGGGTGATTTTTAAAAAGGTTTTATTGAGGTATAATTGATACACAAAAAGTTGCACTGATTGAATGTAGACATCTGAATGAGCTTTGATGAAAAGTTGTAATCTGCAGAAAAATTAAGAGAATAGTAGAGTGAACCCAGTGACCCTTCACCTACATTCACTAGCTGCATTTGCCACGTTGGCTGTGCCCATGGCTCTCTCCACACAGACAAAACGCACATTGTTCTCTTGCCATGTGAGTGAGTTGTAGAAGACACGTTACGTCACTTGTAGGTGCTCCAACCTTCAAAGTGCATCTTCTAAGAATGGGCTCCTACCCGGCTACAATAATACTGTTACTACTCCTAGAAAACTACCAGTATTCCCAACAGAAACTCACATAGGGTCCAGAGTTAAATGTCTCATTGTCCCCAAAATGTGTTTTGTGGTTGCTTCTTTCCCCTCAATCCAGGATCCAATCAGGGATCATAGGAAGCATTTGGTGGTTGTGCCTTTTTAGTGTCCCTCCTTTTGAAAAATTCAGTTATAAGTTCTATTTTATCTTTACAAATAGCTTAATAAAAATGTTTAAATTTAATTTTGACTATTAAATTAAAGTTAATAGAGTAACCTCAAGTATATTAAATTTATATTAACTTTACATATGAAGTTACATTTTATCTTAATATCCATGTTAAGTTCAACTCTGAAGTATACAGGTTGATAAATTCTTACAAACATGTATACTGTGGAGCTACCAGCCAGATCAAAAGACATTTGTTTTTCTTTAATCCCCAGTATTACATCCATCTTCGTATCCGCTTTCATGACACTGACGTTTTTCAGCTGGTGACGCACAGTTTGGGTTTGCAGGGCATTCCCTCACCATTGGATTTGGGGATGCACTTCTGGAGCGGCTGTCCCAGCCGTGATGTGGTGTCCTCTCTGGCCACCAGGGGGAGCCAGAGTCGTTTGGGGCCAGTGCCAGTGATGCCCACCCAGATCACCTGGCTAAGGTGGGGTCCACCAGTTCCCTCCACTGGGAGGGAGCCTCTCTCCTCTGTCACAGGATGTTATCTGTGGACAGTATTTGGAGACCCTGTGTGCTTCCAATTGTTAAAAGTCTGAGTAGCCAAAGGAAGCACATCTGTGGGCACTATCAGGTTAGGAGGCCCCCGGGCCCCCAGCTGGAAGTCTCAGGTTTAGAATCTCAGAGCGGTCTCAAGCAAACACCTTTCCATCATCCTGGGGGGAGAGGGGCAGGGAGCTACCCAGGAAGGCCCCAGGGAGTTTGGATGGGTGCAGGTACCTACGATGGGACCCTCGCCCCAAAGAGCGCCTGTCTTCCTGCAGCTCCGGGACTGTGGAGGGCTGCGGGAGGTGGAGGTGACCGCCTGCCTGGTGTGGAAGGACTGGCCTCACCGAGTGCACCCCCACAGCCTCGTGGGGAAAGACTGCACCGACGGCGTCTGCAGGGTGCGGCTCCGGCCTCACGTCAGCCCCCGGCACAGGTACCCAACCCTGACCCCTGACCCCTGACCCCTGGTCATGGAGATTCTGAGGACCTCACAGGGACACCTTAGGGCAAGGGGCAGCTTAGCCAGACTATCACTATTGCATTTCTGAGATGGGGAAACTGAGGCCTGGTGCTGGTGGAGGCTCTTCCCTAGGCCTGGAGCCCTGCCCCACACATTCACATACGTTACGTTTACCCTGTATTGTAGAGGAGGAAACTGAGGCTCTGAGAGGTGCAGGGGCATGGAGAGCCAATGGCCAAGCTGGCATCTGACCCCAGACCTGACCTAACTGCAAGGCCCATTCTTTCTCTCTAGTTTATATCTTTCTACTCTAAATAATTAAAAGGTTTAGAAAGGGTGTGCAGTGGAAAATAAATTTCCTTCCTTCTTGTTCTTTCACATACCAGTGCCCTATCCTGTAGGCGATTAAAAAAATATGCTATGTGTAGAAATGTTTTTTCTCTCCTTATAAAATAGTAGCAGACACTGGCACCTCATTTGTGTGTTCTGGGACATCTGGAGATCATTCTCATCAGGACATTCAGAGCTGCCCTATCCCTTTTACTGGCTGCATAGCATTCCAGCACGTGGGTGTGCACAGTGACTTGAATGGGCGCTCTATTAATGTGCACCTCTGCTAGTCTCAAAACTTTGTGGTTCTTCTTGAGGACAAATTTTTTTTTTAAGATTTTTTAAAAGATTTTATTTATTTATTTATTTTTTAGAGAAAGGGGAAGGGGGGAGAAAGAGAGGGAAAGAAACATCCATGCATGGTTGCCTTTCGTGCGCCCCCTACTGGGGACCTCGCCCTGCAACCCAGGCATGTGCCCTGACTGGGAATCGAACTAGTGACCCGTTGGTTCACAGGCTGATACTCAATCCACCGAGCCACACCAGCCCAGGCTCCAGGACAAATTCTAAGTGTGTACGTGTGCACTTTCAGTGATCTATACATTTAGTGAGAGCAGGGCTTTTGTCTCTTTTGTTCCCTGTTATGTCCCCCAGCACCCAGCACATGCCTGGCACACAGCAGGTGCTTAAGAAGTATGTGTGCAATGAATGAACACTTCCAGGTTGGCCTCTGATGTGTGTAATTAATTGCTGGAGCACTTTACGACCCCAGAAGCCTTGGGGGACAGTGCCTGATTCTCTACAACTTCACCTGTGGAGTGTAGCATCAAATGTTCTGATCTTTGCTATTTGGATGAGTGTTTAAAAATTGGCATTGCATTGGTGTTTCATTTTCAGTTTTCTTATAAATGAGGTTGTTCGGTGTTTTCGTGTAGTGAAGATAAGGGGCACTCCTAGGTTCTCTTAAGAGAACCTTGACACCCCTGGAGGGTTTGAACCCCAGGCCCCTGCCCCAAGGCTGGGACCCCTGGGCCTGGGGCGCCTCAGCCCCTGAGACTGCGAGCCCCAAGGCAGGGAGCAATTTTTGGATCCCTCCTGGGAGTTAGGGCTACGCCCGCCTCTTCGGACAACCTCCCTTCCCCCCACACAGCTTCAACAACCTGGGCATCCAGTGTGTGAGGAAGAAGGAGATCGAGGCTGCCATAGAGCGGAAAATCCAGCTTGGCATCGACCCCTACAATGGTGAGCCCAAACCCCAAACCCCCGGTCTACTGCCATCCCCTCACCTTCCCTGGGCCCCACCACCTCCTCCAGTCCTTCTTTGTCCCCCGGCCCCACCCTCAGCCTTCCCACCTCTCTCCCACAGCCGGGTCCCTAAAGAACCATCAGGAGGTGGACATGAACGTCGTGAGGATCTGCTTCCAGGCCTCTTACAGGGACCAGCAGGGACAGATGCGCCAGATGGACCCTGTGCTCTCTGAGCCCGTCTATGACAAGAGTGAGTCCAGGGTGCTGTGTCCATAGCATTGTCCTTGGCCACAGGTACCAAAAAGCCCCACATGCAAAGACAGGAATCAACAGGGAGTTCTTTATTTTTAAATTGAAAAATATATATTTTTAAAGATTTTACTTACTTATTTAGAAAGAGGGGAAAGTAGGAAGAAAGAAAGGGGGAGAAACATTGATAAGAGAGAAACAATGACCAGTTGCTTCTCACACATGCCCCAAGCCCCAACCAGGGACCAGGCCCGTGCCAGACATGTGCCCTGATGGGGAATCGAACCAGAGACCTTTTGCTTTGTGGTATGACACCCCACTAACTGAGCCATGCTGGCTAGGGCCATTTTTTATTTTCACATGTCTCAGTTAATAAAGTCTTCTCCTGTGGATTCAGCTGCTTGGCAGTACAGGGGCACTGGTTTAGCAGCTCTGTGAGTCTCTTTGCTTTTCCCTCATGGTCATGAACTGGCTGCCACAGCTCCAGATATTACATCTGTATTCCATACATGAGGGGCAGTGTCACCCTGTATGGCGAGCAAGCTGTACACTGCCCAATTCTGGGGTCAGTACTTACTATGTAGCCTATGGAAACAAGACCTCCTAGTATTGTAGATATGTACAACCTGTACAACTGTACTGCACTATCCTAGGGAAGAGGCAGCATGAGTAATAATATTTGCCCCTTTGATAGGGAAAATAATATATTCCCCAGAGTCCCCCTGGTAGACTTTGCTTATGTCCCATTGGCCAGACTTGGTCCCATGGTTGCAATGGAGTCTAGGAAAGAACATATTTTACGTTTTCCTCTTCTACAGAGGGGTGCAGTCATGGAAGAGGGGACTGGGAATGGCTGGTAGGTTTCAGCCCGCCTACAGAGACTGCCACAGGCATCAGAATGGGGAAGGATATTAATTCAATCAGGTGTTTACAGATGCAAGTGACAGAATCCCAACTCAAACCAGCCAAGGGAGGTGGGAAAAAAGGATTCTGTAGCAGGCTGACAGCTCTGGCAAGGAGCAGGGTGGTGTAGGAATCGAGCAAAAAAGCAAAAGGACTCATGGACACGGAAACAGTGTGGTGATGGGGGAAGGGGTTAGTGGAAGTGGAAGAGGGTATAAGGGGGATAAGTGGTAATGGGAAAAATATAATTTAAAAAAGGGAAAAGAAAAAATAAACAAATGGGACTACATCAAACTAAAACGTTTTTGCACAGCAAAGACCATCAACGATAACAAAAGAGAAAACGTTTTGTTAACTAAAACCTGGAAGTAGAGCAGTGCTTCAGGTCTGGTTGCATCCAGGTCCTCAGAGGTGTCAATTACAGTCCGTCTTTCCTCTCTCTGCTGTGCCTCCTCCATGTTGGAGTCATGCCTGGCGGTGTCCTCCTGTGGGGGCGAGATGACTACGTGCAGTTCCAGGCTTCATCCTACCTGCTTGGCACCTCTCCTTCACTCCCTAAGACAGCTATTCTTACTCAGTAATTTCGCTCAGAATCTTAGGGCTGTCTCTCATTGGCCTGGTTTGGGTCATATGCTCCTCTCTGACCAATCAGTTGTGGCGAGAAGGAGGCAATTTTCGATTGGCCAGGTCTGGTGCACATGCTCACTGCTGAGGCAGAGGTGAGCTCAGCCTTACCCAATCCCCATGACAGAGGTGCAGAGGCGTTCCCTCCAGGGAAATTGGGGGCCCATTAACAGAAGCGCCAGGACTGGGAGACAGGCAAAACAACAGATGTCCACTGCAGATTGCAGGCCATTAATCTCATCTGAGAATTGTCTCTGATGCCTGACCCCCACCACTTCTCTCTGAGGTCAGGGTCTCCATCTTGGCCAGACACTCCTGGACCTCCGCATGGAGGACTTGTAATTATTGATTAATCTCCTCTCTTCTGAGCAGCTTCTTTTACCACCTGGACCATGGGTTCTGGGAGGTCAGGTGTCCTGGCTTCTCTATTTCCCATCTCTCCACAGCCCAGGGGGGGAGGGCACCCACAGGGTACCTGCTAAGGGTTTGATGACTGAATTCCTATTTTTTCTTATATACCCTCTTCCTTATGCTCCTTCCCAGAGTCCACAAACACGTCCGAGCTGCGGATCTGCCGAATTAACAAGGAGAGCGGGCCGTGCACGGGTGGTGAGGAGCTCTACCTATTGTGCGACAAGGTGCAGAAAGGTGAGGGACCTGGGGCAGCTAGCAGGCAGAGGGGGTTCTGGCAGCTTGCCAGGGTGGCCAGGCAGCCCAGGAGAGCAAGAGGGCAAGGAGGAAATGTCTAGCTGGGCATCAGGATGGAAGGATCCAGGACTCTGGTTTTGGAGTCAGATGCAGTGGATTGGTTCATTCGCTCACTGAGTCGCTCACATACAGAGACAGAGGGCCGTCCGTGCTGGCCCCTGCTAGATGCCAGGCAGGCCTCCCTACCACGAGCTCACTGTCTAGGAGACTCTGGTACAAAAATCGTGGAGTCAGTTCTTTGGATACATACCCAGGAGTGGAAGGTTCTTATGAAATTATTTTTTAATTTTTTTATTTATTGATTTTAGAGAGGCGAACATTGATTTGCTCTTCCACTTATTTCTGCATTCATTGGTTGATTGGTTCTTAGGAAAAATTGTTTAAGATTTTATTTATTTATTTTTAGAGAGGGAAAGGGAGTGAAAAAGAGAGGGAAACATCAATGTGTGGTTGCCTTTCTTGCTCCCCCTACTGGGGCCTGGCCCACAACCCAGGCATGTGCCCTGACTGGGAATCAAACCGAGGACCCTTTGGTTTGGAGGCCTGCACTCAATCCACTGAGACACACCAGCCAGGGCAGTTCTTCGGAAATTTTTTAATGAATGAGCAGATACTTATTAGGTGGCTCCTGTGTGTTGCCTCTGTGCTGGGCCGTGGTGGTGGCAGAGAAAGGCCCCCACTGGGCCCTCACAGGGCAGTCAGCTCAGTGGGAGGTAGGGAAAGAGATACAAATTACTGACATGGGTAATGCTGAGATTGAACAACAGGAAGACCGGATGTGGTCTAGGCATCTGGGAAGGCTTCCCAGAGGAGGTGACATTTGAGCTGAGATCTGAGGAAAGCCAAGGAGATTGTTAGCCACCTGGAAGTTGGAACCAGGCCAGAGAAACCATTCCAGGTATGGGTGAATCACCAAAGGCAGGTACATGAGTCCTGCTGCATCATTTACTCACTGGCCAATCTCAGACAGGTGCCTTCCCCACCCAAGCCTCATTTCCTCATAAAATGAGGCACTGGTAGTGTGACATGGGATCCCAACTACCCAAGATGTGAACTACAAAGAGTTAGCCTTTGCTAAGGATTTTCTGAGTGCCGGGCCTGGAGTTAGTACTTTGTGTGATACTAACAGGAACACTCAAACTTAACATAGACTGAACACCTATCATATACTAAGCCCTCATCTAAGCCCCTTACCTGGAGTGGTTTGTTTAATCTTCTTAGAACCCTATGAAATAAGTACTATGATTTTCCCTTTGTTAAGGTGGGAACTAGGCCTAGAGGTAGGAGAAAAACTCCTCAAGCCCTAGCAGAGCTGGTGGTGAAGCGCTCTAGCTTGCATGGATTCCCAGCTTAGCTTCACTACTTGCTTGCTGTGAGACCTTGGATAAGTGACTTTACTTCTCTGTGCCTTTCCTTCATCCTCTATGTAACGGGGCTCCTAAAGGTAGCTTCTTTATACGGTTGTTGTGACTTAGAGGCAATCTGTGTGTGCCCAGCACAAATAAAGCCTCAATATGTGGTATCCATGTGATGAGAGAGGCAATGCAATAAGACAAGAAAAAGAGTAGCAGTCAGAGTAGCCCCTGAATCCTGACTGTTCCCTGCTGACTATGTGACCGCGGGTAAGTCTCTTAACCTCTCCAAGCCTCAGTTTCCCCACCTTTAAAGTGGGCATGTAGAAAAGAGTTAACATAGCCTATCTGAGAGTGTTGTCCTTTGGAAGCCCTGCCTCTAAGGTTGGCCCCTGGGGGGATTCTGGGAATTTATATTCTGAGAGGATCCCCTGATTCCTTGAGTGATAAGAGTGGCCCACTGTGCCTACACCATTTGTATGAGCAATGTGGTTTGTGTGGACCACCTACTTCCCTTCTGGGAGTCTGGCATTTTGGTCCATGTCAGACAGATGGTGCTTAGGTGACCAGCCCTCAGGAAAAACCCTGGACTCTGGCCCTGGCTGCTGTGGCTCCGTGGATTGAGCACTGACCTGTAAACCAAGAGGTTGCTGGTTCAATTCCCAGTCAGGGCACATGCCTGGGTTGCGGGCCAGGTCCCCAGTAGGGGGTGCACGAGGGGCAACCACACATTGATGTTTCTCTCCCTGTCATTCTCCTTCCCTGCCACTCTCTCTAAAAATAAATAAATAAAATCTTTAAAAACAAAACAAAACAAAAAACCCTGGATTCTTGAGTCTCTAAGGAGCTCCCTGATAGACAGCATTTCATGTGTGTGGTAACATTTTGTTATTGGGGGCTATTGGCGTGTCCTGTGTGACTTCACTGGGAGAGGACTCGGGGAAGCTTGAGCCTGGTTTCCCCTGGACTCCGCTGCAGCCACCTTCTGTTCCTGAGGCTGCTTGGTATCTTCTTGCCGTAATAAATCATAGCCGTGAGTACAGGCTACATGCTGAATCCTGTGAGTCTCCCTCATGAATCACTGAATCTGACACAGTGGGAACATTAATTCTACCTGCCTTTGTTAAAAGGATTAAATGAGATAATACGTGCATGAAAATTCATAGTGACTGACACACAGTAGCTGCTCGACAGAAGGTTAGCTGCCACAATGGTTTTATTCTTAGGGATGTTAATACTGATCTTGGAGGAGACTGCGTGAGTTGGGGGCCCAGTGGGCCAGTGTCGTTGCTCAGCTGACGTCCCTGCTTTCCCGCAGAGGACATAGCGGTGGTGTTCAGCAGCGCCTCCTGGGAAGGCCGGGCTGACTTCTCCCAGGCTGATGTGCACCGCCAGATTGCCATTGTGTTCAAGACACCGCCCTATGAGGACCTGGAGATCGTCGAGCCTGTGACAGTCAATGTCTTCCTGCAGCGGCTCACTGATGGGGTCTGCAGTGAGCCGCTGCCCTTCACCTACTTGCCTCGAGACCAAGGTAACTACAGCGACCCAGACCAGGAGCCCAGGAGCCCAGAGACCAGGTCTCCCATGACCCTGGAGGCCAGGTCTTTGGCCTTGTGTCGGGCAACTCAGAGGGGTGAGGGGCAGAGGCAGAAGTAGAATGCAGGCTCAGAGCTGTGCAGACTGGGGTTTGAATCCTGGCTCTGCCACTTACAGGCTGTGTGACCTTGGCCTCTCAGAGTCTCACTCTGCCACTGTGCAAAATGGAAATAAGAATAGTACCCACCTCATGGGTACTGTTGGGAGGATGGAATAATTCCTCTCCTCACCACAGCCGCTCATGCCTGGCCCTGTGCTGGGTAGTGTTGAGGACACACTGGTGACCAAATAGCCCCAGCACTACCCTCACAAGTCATAAGTCTCAGTCCAATGGAGGGCAGACCCATTCCCATACAGTGACAATGAGAGTGGACAGGACAGGGATGGAATTGCTCAGGGGACTCAGCTTGCCCAGAAGGCGCACCCAACTCAGACTTATGGGTCAAGGAGGACTCCCTAGAGGAGGGGACAGCTGAGCTGAGGATGGGAGGATGACTAAGTAGTTCTTCAAGGAAGGGGTGGGCGTTGAGGAAGAAGAGTGTTTTAAGTGGCCAGAACAACAAGCATTGCAAAGGCCCTGAGGCAGGATGGTGCCTGGGGTGTTCTGGGAACAACAGAGAGACCAGTGTGGCTAGAAGTGCATTTAGGTTTTATTCTGATTAACATGTGGACGTGTATTTGCACTGGTTGGCCAAGAACTAGAACAGCTCAACAACTTCCTAAGTGGTCTCTAAAATTAATTCTTCATTGTCTTCATTGATGGATTACTCTGTATATCCCTGATATCTTCTGAACAGACAGCTACGGTGTGGACAAGAAGCGGAAACGAGGGATGCCTGATGTCCTTGGGGAGCTAAACAGCTCTGGTATGTCCCCTTTGTCCCTTCCCGCACCCATCGCCAGGTCCCTGGGAGGGGACGACTGAGCCTGCTGTCCTGCCTTGCCCCAGGCTGGGGCGGAGGGGCTGTCAGGACCCAGGGATCCTCATCTCTGCCTTTCCTCAGACCCCCATGGCATCGAGAGCAAGCGGCGGAGGAAAAAGCCGGCCTTCCTGGACCACTTCCTGCCCAGCCACGGCTCAGGTGGGTCCTGGCTCGGAGCCAGCCGCTGCCCCCTGCGGTAGGCTCAGGGTGAGCTGCAGCCCTGCTTTTCTGGCCTCTCCTAGCCCCCACAACAGCTCCCACAATGCCAGTGACACACCTTTTAGCCTGCAACATGAAGTGGGAAGAAAAGCCATTCTGGACACAGGCCAGAGGCTCTGATCTCCACTGGACCATCTACTTTCTGTGTGATTTTCACTAAGTGGCTCCACCTCTCAGAGCCTCAGAGGCACACCTGAAAAGTCTCACCACATACCTACTTCATTTTATTTTTTTCATCTTTACTTTTTATTTGTGTTGATTCCAGACAGAGGGGAAGGGAGGGAGAAAGAGAGGGAGAGAAACATCGATGCAAGAGAGAAATATTGATTGGTTGCCTCTTGCATGTGCCCCAGCTGGGGACCAAACCTGCAACCCAGGCATGTGCCCTGACTGGAAATCGAGCCCATGAACTTTAGGTTTGTGGGATGACATCCAGCCAACTGAGCCACACCAGCCAGGGCTCATTGGCTTTTTAAAATTTAATGTACTTACAGACACTGTATGACAGGCAACTCGGTGCTTTGTGTGTTTTTTCTCATTTGATCCGCACAGTCACCCTGCAAGGTGGGTGCTGTCATTCCCTCCGCCCCCAGCCAGCCCCTGTTTTACTGGTGAAAAACCTGAAGCTCAGAGAGGCAAAGTCTCTTGTCTGAGGTCACACAGTGAGACTGTGGTGGAGCAGGGAGTTGCATCTGAGCATCTATATAGATTAGTGACGGTGGATGTGAAACAGGTAGCAGGGAGTAGATGGATAAATGAGGATGGTTGTTAGAGCCAGCCAACCTCAAATTCAGAGTCCGCCTCTACCCCAACCACACTTTGGCCTCTTCTCCCACTGCCTTCATCTCAACTCATGCTGGCCTCCAGTTCCCAAGAACTTCTGCCCTGTCTGGTTGCCATTGGAGACCTCCCACCTGCTGGCTACTAGCTCCGAGAACACCGTCTCCAACACCCCACTGCCCCTGGGTACCCAGCTCCCAGCCAGCTGCTGACCACTGGACCCAGCCTGGGCCATTCCAGCCAGTCCCACCCTGGAGATTGCAAGCACTGCCTGTTGTCCCTACCCACCCACTGCTAGCAACCACCAATCCTAGTGCATTTCATCAGTCTTCAGTCCCCAATCCCCAAAGCCCCTGCTCATCAGCCACCTGCCATTCATCTTCCTCCATCACTCCCATTTCCGAAAGCTCCCCTTTCTCATTCTGGGGGCAAAGCTTCCATGGCACTATAGCCTAATGATTAGATGCATGGCCTCTGGGATCAGACTGAATTTGAATTCTGAAGTAACAATTTAGCCACTGTGTAATTAATCTGTTTGGGCCTCAGTTTACTCATCTGCCAGATGGAAACCCTACCTCTCCAGGTCCTTTCTAGAATGTCTTGAGGTCACATCACACAGTGCTTTAGCACAGGGCTGTGCACATGTTAGGAGCTTGTCAGAAATCAGGGATGCCACCTGAATTTGTTATGATCATGTTTAACTATATTCACAGCACAGCCCCAAATAACAGGGTCTTCAAAAAGATATAACTTTATTCATCCTCTTCCATAAACACAGTCCAGAGGTAGTCCAGAGGCAGGTGGCGCAGAGATGATTTGGTGGCTGCATGATCACCAGAGTCCCAAGCCTTTTTCATCTTGTAGTTTCTATCTCACAGTCCAAATGTCTGCTGCAGCTCCAGCCATCAGGCCCACATGCGAGCCAGCAGATCTTAGTCACATACCCAATCAGGTGCAAGGGAGGCTGGGAAATAGAGTCCCAGCAGGCATGTGTCTCTTTTTGAAATAAGCATAATGAGCCTTTGCTCGTGACATTTGTCTTGTCTCAAAAAAACAGAGGCTCTCTTATAATGACACTTCTCATTTTACCTTTTCAATTTGGGGACTGATGACTTCTCACTTGAGTCTCCTATGGTATGGATACTTCACTTTTGGGGTTTTTATATTTGGTGGGGGGCTCTTGAGCCTCTTCTCCTTCCTTATTCTTGGGGGAAAGTTCCCCAGCACTGCAAGAGTATTGCTTCAACCCTGGTTCTCCTTGGGATTAAAGGAGGCCACGCTGATGATGCATTCAGCATGGGACTGTCCATTTGAGTTAGAACTTGGCCAGAAGTTCACACTAAAGCCCACCGTGCTTCCTTCTCTTTCTCTCCATCCCGGCAGGCCCGTTCCTCCCACCATCGGCCCTGCTGCCAGACACAGACTTCTTCCCCAGCGCCGTGTCCCTCCCTGGCCTGGAGCCCCCTGGCGGGCCAGACCTCCTGGATGAAGGCTTTCCCTATGAAACCACGACCCCCACGCTCTTCACCATGCTGGACATGCTGCCCCCGGCACCACCACTTGCCAGTGCTGTCACAGGCAACGGGGTGTCAGGGGCCACAGTCGGGGAGCCACCCGGCCCTGAGCCGCTGACACTGGACTCATACCAGGCTCCAGTCCCCGTGGATGGGGGCACTGCCAGCCTTGTGGGCAGCAACATGTTCCCCAACCAGTACCGTGAGGCAGGCTTTGGGGGTGGCCTCCTGTCCCCTGGGCCTGAGGCCACGTAGCCCCCTGGGTGCAGCAGAAGAGGCACTGGGTGAGGAGTGGGGTGGAAGGGGCTGTGCGAACCTAACCAGGGTGGTCAGTACCCCCATCTCCTTGGGCCACCCTGGCTCAGGTCTCCTCTGACCTCCTCATTCTTGTGATTGAACATCTTCAGCGCTGACAAGAAGCTCTGCAGCACCAATTTCCCCTAAGGCCAGTTTGCAAATGAGAAAACTGTCTTGGGAGGAAAAGGGACTTTGCTCCCATGCACTCAGTTCCCTTGATTGGGGACGCCTTCTCCCGGATGATTCTAAGGACTGTATATATGGGAGGGGGTGCAGATCCCAGCCGTCCTTCCCCATGAACATAGTGGGTAGGTTGTTCACCTTCCCAATAAAAATGACTTTTCAGCCTTAGGAGTCTCGTCTCTTTTGAGCACAGAGCCTGCACGTTCCACTCCGTTCCACTTCTCCCCGCCCTCCCCCCCCCCAGGCCCCACCCCCCGCCGTAGCGGAAGAGCGCTCTACCATGCTCCGCCTCTCCCCCTTTGCGCGGCCTTTCACTTCCGCTTCCGGTGCGGGCCGCGCGCGAGCGCAGCAGTGGCAGACGGCGACGAGCCGGTGAGTGCAGGCAGCGGGCCCCGACCTCCTGGCCTTTGGGTGGCGTCAGCCCGGCTTCGTCCTTGCCTCCGCCCCTCCCCGCGCTTCTGCGAGCCTCGGCCTGGCCCCGGCCCTGAGGGCCTCACACCTCGCACCTCCTCCGGCCTGCGGCGCCTCAGGCCGCGCCCCTGCCTCCACCGGGGGCCCGGAACTTGCCGCAGCCGACCCCGCCGCTGGCCACAGGTCCCGCTTCCTTGTCAAAAAAACTTAGCCAGAACCTTCGGGCCCAGATCCTGTCCTCGAGCCCTGGTCAAACCCTCAGGCTGCACTCCCGTCCACCAGCCTTGACCTTAAACTCAACCCACTTCCACCCATCTGTCAGTTCCAGGTCCCTCTTCCTTCTCTCCCTTTTTAAAACCCCACTCCCCATTCAGATTCCTCCTTTAGACCTCAGCCCCGCTGTAAGGAATGACAGCACTCCCCTTAGTTCCTCCTCCTCCTTGCACAGGCGGCGGCATCGTCTTCCATCCACACCCTTCACCTGCCCTCGACCCCCACCTCCATACCACTGCCCTTTTCCAGTCTTCCTCCTCTTCTTGCACCTGTCTTCATCTTAATGCCCCTACGACTCATACCCATCTCCGCGGATGGCTCCTGGTGGGAGCCATTTGAGCCCTTTCCCCTCCCTTGAGCTCCAGTTCCAGCTGCTCAGGGTCTGCCTTCAGATCTTACTTCAGACAGTTGCTCCTTCCATTCTAAAACCTTTCATTCTGGACTCCGGCTTGCTAAACCAGGACACGGATGCCTGGTTTAGCAAGAGATGGATGCTCACTCCAGAATCACCTGGAGGCTTTCAGAATGCCCTGGCTGCTGGGTCAGAGTTGTCAGGGATATGTACCCTGAGCATCTGGTGCAAGGTTGTGCAGCCTTGTTTGCTCTTGCTGAAGCTGGCATTTAGAGTTAGCTCTGTCACCAACTTGTAGGTGACTTTGACTCTGCTCATATGGTTTTTACAGCCCATCTGACATTCCCCTCTTCTCGTGCTCCAGGTTTGAGGCCTCAGGCTTGGCCTCTCCACAATGTGGCACGAGGCTCGGAAGCATGAGCGGAAGCTTCGTGGCATGATGGTCGACTACAAGAAGAGGGCGGAACGGCGGCGGGAGTACTATGAGAAGATCGTGAGTAACCAACCTTTAATCTGGGATGGAGCTCCCTGGGAGATTGGGGCCCTGGTCATCCTGGTAAAATTTGGGCTTGGAAATACGCCAGTCCAAGGGCCCAGTTCCCTCAGAATAGCCAGTCATTTCTTTAGCGTAATCATTGTAAGATCCTGTGGCATGCTGTGTTGTTCGGCGTGGCCTCGGAGCAGAGCCAGTGTTTGCAGGAAGAAGGACAGTTTTTGTGACATTCAGAGCAGTCCAGCTGGGAGACTGGTCGCCTCCGGAATGTCATCTGTCTTGCTCATTGCTGTATTCCCAGGGCCTAGAGCTCAGCTATTCTTAAAGTTTGGCTTGGCGTCCTGCAGGAGTGCCATCAATATTCATTAAGTGGGCTCTAACCACTTCCCTCTCCTGTTTGATGCTTTGATGCTCCCTTGCTTTTGGAGAGGGAACCAAACTCCACCCCATGACCTGAAAGTGCTCTGCCGGCCAGCATCTCAGCTTCATCCTTGGGCAGCTCCAAAGGGTTTTGTGTGTGTGTGCGTGTGTGCGCGCGCACCTGCATTGCCTCCCTCACCAATTTATCTCTTACTTATTGTTGAGACCCCAGCTTGAAATGGCAGGTCTGTTTTCCTGTTAAATGATATTTATATAGACATTCCCATTTGCTACTGTATCCCTCCTGTAGCCTCCTCCCTGGTCTCCTGGCTTTTAGTTCTGTTCCAGCCAATCCATCCTCCTCAGAGGGTTCGGACAGGTCTTCCTCACCCAAGGACGTTTTTTCATTGCTTTTAGACAGAGAGGAAGGGAGAGAGAAAAATATCGATGCAAGAGAGAAGCATCAATTGGTTGCCTCCCGTACACACCCAGATTGGGGATTGAACCTGCAATCTTTCGGTTGTGGGACAATGCTCCAGCCAACTGAGCCATACCAACCAGGGCCAGAGAGGTATTTCTAAAGCACAAAGCTGACCCTATCCCTCCCTTGCTCAGAGCTCCTCTGTGGCTCCCTAGTGCCCTTAAGAGAAAACCCAGGCCCCTCAACACAGCCTTTAAGGTCCTGCTGGTCTGGCTTTCGGTCCTCTCCAGACTCATGCTACCTGCTGTGCCTCATTCCTTTGCTCCAGCCATCCGGCCTCCTCACTACTTAGGTGACTATCTTTAACATAAAAGTTTATGAAGAACATATGTTTACTTCCCAGAATAATATAGTCCTTTTCAGCCACAGGGTTTTGCACAAGCTCTTTCTGTGCCTGGTTGACTCCTGCTCACTTGTCAGATCTCAGTCCATAGGGTAGTCTTCCCTCATCTGACTCAGTCAGTCATGTGTCCCTGTAAGCACTGCCATTGCTCCCTGTCCTTTCCCTTTGTGAAACTTAGCACACATACATCCAGCTCTGTAAGACTGGGGACTAGGTGTATTTGGGTCACACGTGCATCCCAAGCTCAGGCCCCACACATACGGTTTGAAAGAAATAAGTCAACATAACTGTAGCAGTTACCGTTTCACTTGGTTCTTCTCAGGCACTGGGCAATGAGAAGCGCGTTAGATGCATGATTGCTTTGAATTCCCAAAGTCACCCCTGGGACAGTGGCTGCTGTTACCCTAGGAGAGGCATCTCAGAGCTCCTCACTTCTGTCACCCACAGTCAAACCACTGGGGCTGAAGGAAGAGCCCATGACCATGAGGGCAGAGCCTGGCCTGTGTTGGTCGTAGTTGAGGTCCCAGCAGTGACCAGGAACACAACCAATGTGCAGGAATGAGTGGCTGCCACTTATCAAGGGCCATGCTGTACCAGACAAAGGTGATGCTGATAATAACAGTTCATGCTCTTAAGCATTTCCATGTTAACCACTGTGCTAAGCCCTTTATACGCATCTCTGCTCCATTTAATCTTAGCCCCAGCCGAGGAGGTGGTTCTTACAGCTTCATATGACAGGTGAGCAGACTGAGGCCCAGAGAGCCATGGTCTGCAGCCACACAGCAAGCAGGCAGAGCCGGCTTTCTGACTCAGGCTCTTAGCTTTTCACCAGAGCTTTCTGCTGCAGAAACAGAAGTTCAGGAAGGTGTAGTGACTTGTTAGGGCAACACAGCCGTGAGGCAACATGCCAAATGGGAAGGTCCTTAGAGTTTGGAGCCATAGGGTTCTGGGTTCAAATTTTATCTGTTTCACTTAGGTACTGTGTGACCTTGGACAAGTGACATCTTCTGAACCTGGTTGCCTCTTCTACATGTGAAGTGATGCAACACGTAGAATCAAGTTTGGCTGTGAATAGAGACCTAAAGCATCAGTGGCTTAAACAAAATGGAAGTTTATTGCCTGGTCACATAGAAGCCCCATGGTACCCAGTTCTGCTCAGGGACTGTTTTGTTCTTCAGCTGTGCATGGTTTCTCTTCCCGGTATTGTCTCAAGGTCTGAGAGGGCTGCTCAAGCTCTAGTCACCACATCTTCATTCCATCCAGCAGGCACGAGGAAGGAAGGGCTAAGGGACTGAGGTGCTCACGCCAGTGTTAAGGAAGTTTCTAGATGTTGCACATGCACATCGACTCCTGTCCCACTGGCGGGAAAGTGGTCCTGTGGTCACATGCAGCTGCAGGGAAGGCAGAGATGTGGAGACTCTATGCTGGGTGGCCCTGCGTCCGATACATTAGGGGTCCTGTTACTGCTGGAGAAGGGGGTGGACATTGGTTGCCAGTTCATGGTCTGCCACAAATGGCGGGGACAAGAGCGGTCCCCTAATAGGGCCGCTGGAGTATTCAGGGCAGTTGGGCCCACAGACTGCTGAATGTGGGCCTGCTCAGGGCCATGCTGGCTGGCTCCTGTTGTTACGGAGCTTGGAACTTGGCTTTTGCCGGGTCGAGCTGGAATTTGCATCCAGGTTGATGGATGGTGAGGGAACAGGGGGCTGGGGCTGGGTCACTCTGAAGGCCTGGGACTCCAGGCGCTCCTCCTGGTTAGCGGGGAGCTCCCTTAGCTTTGTTTTCCACTTGAGGCAGTGGCGATGACCAGTCCCTCTTACTGGGGATGGCAGGGAAGGGCCTCAAGAACAAGAACAGTATCTGTGGGGCACTTCATGGTGCAGGCCTGCACAAGCAGTCATTGTCCTTGCACGTGAACATGATCGGCATTCAGACTCGAGCCACCAAGCTGTGGGCAGTGGCAGTGGCTGGGCAGTTGCTGATGGCTGCTCTGAAGAGGGGGATGGGCCGCTGAGACTGGTCTCTCTGCTTATTCTTGCACCGAGAGAGGAGGCTGTGGTGTGAGTTCTGAAGGGGCTGAGGTAAATTGTGGCAGGCCAAAGTGGCATGTCTGGATAGAGGTGGCTTCTCTGCTTCTGATTTGTCCCTGGTGTCTGATCAACTTTCTTCTTTAATCAGTGGTTTGCGTAAAGAAACAATTCGCTGAATCAAGGAAATGGGGAGTAAACACATCTCAGCCCAGGTGTCTCCTCCTCCAGAAATCCCCAAGGCTGAGCTCCTGCCAACCTCCCCTGGCTGAGTCAGGCAGGCATCCCCCTGAACCCCCCATCCCAATGCTGCCCCATCCAGGTCATCTCTGGGGGACGAGTCTGTCCCCCCACACTGGGCTTGTGAGCTGTGAGGGCAGCACATGGCCTGCACATAGTAGGCACCTGCTTAACAGTTGAATGAAGGAGTGAATCACTTCGTGAATGAAGTCCTCTGACCACATCCTGTCCTGGAGGTGCAGTAGTCCAGGGGTTATGAATGGATTTTAGATCCTGAAGAGCTATTGGTACACCGTGTTCATTGCAGTGTTATTCACCATGGCCAAGATGTGGAAACAGCCTTAGTGTTCCTCTACTAATGAATGGATAAAGAAAATGTCTATAAGTACAATGGACTATTATGCAGCCTTAAAAAAGAAGGAAGTCCTCTCACAAGCTACAACTTGGGGGAACCATGAGGGCATGCCTAGTGAAATCAGCCAGTCACAAAAGACACACACTGCAAGAGCCCGAGTAGAGGAGGCACTGAAGGCAGTCAGACACCTAGAAAGAGAAAACAGAGTGGTGGTGGCCAGGGGCTGGGCCAGGGGATGGGGAGCTGCTGTTCCCGGGGCGTAGAGTGTCAGTTCTGTAGTGTGGAGAGGTTCGCAACCAGGTGTGTGTTGTTAATGCTGTTGTACTGCACACTTAAAAGTGCTGAAGATGGTAAGTGTGTGTCAGGCCTGTTTGGGTTCAGATACTTTTCTGCTTATCACTGATGTGATGTCAAGCACCCGGGCCTTATCCTTCTGAGCCTCAGTTTCCTTACTGGGGACAAGAGTAACACTTTTCTCCCGTGGTTGAGAAGTCTGAGTGAGACAGTATTCATAAAACACTCAATTCAGTGTCTCGCTTTCAGTATGGCTCGTTGACTTGTCCAGAATGTCCTGACAGAGTAAGCCTCTGGACTCCCAGCCCAGTGCTCTTTGCTTTCCGTGCTGCCTGCACAGCCAGGGGCACCCTGTACCTGCCAAAGTCTGCCCTGCAAACAACGTCCCATGAGTCGTGGCTGTGGCGATTGGGCCTTTGGTCTGGAGCAGCCTGATGAATTTGAGGGGGTCTTGGCCTTAGACTTGGCTGTCGTGGGGCTGAGGAGCTGTGTGGCCTGAGAGGAGGAATGGAAGGAGACAGGTAAGGAGTTGAATTGTAGCAGTGCCACCTCTGCCAGCCCCTGTGGTTCTGGGTACATCCCCTCTCGACTTCTTCAGGTGTGAAAGGACAGTATCAGCCCAGCATCTGGCACTCAGAGTGTGCAGGATGGATGGTGGCCTGACACCAGCTGTGGCCTCCTCAACTCCTTGCAGGGGCAGATGCACCTGCTCACCTGCCATGGGGTTTGGAGTAGGAGATGGAGGCAGTGTGGCCGTGCAGGATCTCGGCAACTTGGTGCTGATGGGCTTTCCTGGAGGGGCTCAGTATCCATGTCTGTCAGTGCAGGGTGTTCTGAGCACCTGCTGTGGGCCAGGCCTGTTTAGCCACTGGGTATGTGACTGAGCAACAGAGATCCCTGCCTGGGGGAGGCGATGTTTTAGTGTGGGAGACGGGTGATCAGTGAGCATGAAGTGTAAAATCCTGTGGTGGTGGTGGTAGCTCTGAAGCAAAGAGTGGGGTCAAGGAGATAGAGGAAATGAGGAGTTATGGGGTGAGCTATTTTCATAGAGTTTTCAGGAAAGGCTTCTGGAAGGAGATTTGAAAGATGTGAAGAAGTGTCCCTGCGCAAGACCATTGCAGGTTTGAGGGCCTGCGTGGAGCATGGAGCGAGCCTGGGGTGTTCAGGGAATGGTGCGGGCCAGGCTTCTCAGAGCAGATCTGGGGGAGAACACGCCAGGGCTCGGAGCAGAGGGACTAGTAGGTTCTCACAGATCCCCTGGCCATGGTGTGGGGAACAGACTACAGAGGCTGAGGGTGGCCGCAGGGAGTTCCAGAAGAGGCCACCACCTGGTCCCAGCAAGAGGAGATGCTGGCCTGGAGCAGGGAGGGGGGTGCGGTTGGGGCCATGGGCAGGGACTGGGTGTCGGGGAAGAGTTGGCGGAGCTTGGCAAGGATTCAGTGTGGGCACAGCAGCCTCTGCGTGTCTCTCGTGGGGTCCTGTGCTGCGTACGAGGCTGAGCAAAGCCAGGCCCAGCACGCGGGTGCTTGGTGGTACAGCAGCTGCTGCTAGACTTCCTGCTCTCCTGACCGTGGTGGTGCCGTGGAACTGTCACCCTCACACGAGTGAGGGCTCAGGCCTGAGGGGCGTAGATTCAGGGGGATATTTTCCCCCATCCTAGTGACTTCAAAAAAAAAATACCTTTTGAAGATACAATTCATGTGTCACACAATTCCCTGATTTCAAGTGTATAGATCAGTGGTTTTCGGCATATTCACAGGGTTGTGCAACCATCACCACAGTCTAATTTTAGAAAATTTCATGACCTCGAAAAGAAGCCCTGTACTCATTAGCAGTCAGTCATCCCCCTTCCCCTCCCCAGACTTCCTAGCCCTGGGTGACCACTGATTGATCTGCTTTCTGTCTCCATGAACTTGCCTGTTCTGGGCACTTCACATCAATGGGGTCATCCAGTGTAATGTTCTTGAGGTTCACCCATGTGGTAGCGTGGATCGGTGCTTTGTACCTCGTTACCACCGAAAAGTGTTGTGTTGTGTGAATGCACCACGCTTTATCTGCCATCCGCCATGGCCGTTTGGATTGCTTCCACCTTCTGGCTGTGGTGAATGGCACTGCTATAAACGTTTGTACAGAAGCATTGGAGTATCTGTTCTTGAATGGAATTGCAGGGTCACACGGTCCTTCTTTGTTTACTGTTTGAAGAACCTAATTTCCCCACATTCTTGTCAATACTTGTGACTGTCTATTCTTTCCATTTTAGCTGTCCTGCCGAGTGTGGAGTGATATCTCATGGTTCTGATTGGTGTTTCTGATGCCTAGTGACACTGGTCATTTTTGGTGTGCTTGTCAGTCCTGGCCGCTAGTCCAGGCCAAAGCGCACACGCCTGGCTCTGAATGCCCTGGGCAGGGGCTAAAGGGTTGGGAGGTAATGTGTTAGGAAGGGGGGTCTTGGTGCTGGCTCTGTGGAAGATGGGGCCAGAGCTCAGAGCCCTTCCCGCCACCTTGAGAGGAAACCCTTCCCTTGTTCCCCAGAGGTTGAGTGGCCCCCGATCGCGCTGCCACCCCGCCACCCCTGTGCAGGGATGGCCTGCTTGACACCAGAGCTGAACTCACCGCTCTACGTGGCTGTGTGGGGACTGGTGAGGCTTGGAGCTCATTTGGGGAGGTAACCTCCATCCTGTCTATCCCTGCAGAAGAAGGACCCAGCCCAGTTCTTGCAGGTGCACGGCAGGTCTTGCAAGATCCACCTGGATTCTGCAGTCGCCCTGGCCGCAGAGAGCCCTGTTAACATGTAAGACTGAGTTTGGGGAGCTGGACAGTATCTGTGACGGAGAGTCACAAGGGACCTGGGGTGTGGACAGGCTGTTGAGGATTCAGGCAAGCGAGGCTTGACCTACATGGGAAGGTGACAGCCACCGGTCAGGGTGTGTCAACGAGTTGGGATGGAGGCCCTAGGGTGCCGTGGTGGTCGGAGCACTTGGAGGGGAGTGGGTGGGACCAGGGCCAGGATCAGAGGCCAAAATGAAGCCAGAAGTTGGTGGCCAGAGATGTTTTGGGTGACTGAGGCTTGGCAAGTGGCCCCTAGGACCTGGTTTAAGTTTCCAGCTTTTGCTTGGTTCTGAGAAAAAGGACCCCAGTTTCTGTGGGGCCCCAGTCACGTCCCCTATTCAAGCAGGTTTGTAGCATGAGGGACTGAGAGGAGAGGGGCGAGGGTGAGGGCTACGGCATGGGGGTCTGAGGGGGCTGAGGGTTACACTCCCAAGCTTGAAGTGGCAGGGAATAGGCACTTTGTGTCCTTAGCAGTGGGGACCCTAAGCTCCCTGTCCCCTGCTTTCCACTTCAGGATGCCTTGGCAGGGGGACACCAACAACATGATTGACCGCTTTGATGTCCGTGCCCACCTGGACCACATTCCTGACTATACCCCCCCACTGCTCACCACCATGTAAGCTGTCTCCCCAAGGGGTTGCCAGGCAGGGAGTCTGACCCAGCAGCACCTCTTCTTTCCCAAGCCCTTGCCCGCCTGCCACCTTCCTGGACGGAAGGAGGTTTGCAAGTGGGGAGTGCCCCCCACCCAGTCCCTGAGCCTGAGCTGGGCCCCTCCTCCCCTTCCTGCTGGCTTGGGGTGGGATCCGTCCTCTCTCTCTGATCTCAAGACCTTGACCTCCACCAAAGCTCCCCAGAACAGGAGTCGGACGAGCGGAAATGTAACTACGAGCGCTACCGAGGCCTGGTGCAGAACGACTTTGCTGGCAGTGAGTGAGCTGGGGCGCAGGGGGGCGGTTTGGGGTTCCTAGAGACTGGGAGACCTAGACAAGTTTGGGAAGAAAAGTTTCTTTCCAGTGTTTTCTACCAAAGTACCCTGGGTTTGGTCCCACTCTGTCCCTCTCAGGGCCTCCTGCACCTGAATGGGTGCAGGAGATGTCTGCTGAACTGGACGGTCTTGCCAAGGTCACTTCTACATCCCAGGCCCTCTGATTCGATGGCCTTTTGTCCTAAAAAGTTGGGGGAAATTGTAATAACACATTTCCTCTGTGTATTTATTTTTCCTGCCTGCATGGGTCAGAGTGTCAGCTCTGAAGAAGTTGTTGCTCCTTGTTTTAAGCAATTTAAACAGTTACTTACACCGAGTTTTACAGTTTGCCAAGTGCTCGTGTATGTCCTGTATTATTTTCCAAACAGTCGCTGCTGCCTTCCAGTGAGAAAACTGAGGCTCAGGGAGACTGCCCTGCCCTGTGCTTGCCCTGGGAGGTCTGGACCCTGGCAGACCTGAGTTTTTTGTTTTTTGTTTTTTTTGTCTTTTTATCTCATTATATTTGCATACTCCATGGCAAGGTAGGGGTGATGCCCTATTTTATAGACAAGGATGGTGTGGCTCAGGTTGGGGGGACACTGTGTCCATGGAACTGCAGTCCTTACCCTACCCGTGACCATCGCTGTCCCCTGAGGGCCAGCTCCAAACTCCTGCTCACCTCCTGAGAAGGACCTTGAGCCTCCCCTTCCCAGGGTTCCCTGAGGAGTGAAGGGGAGGTCGGGCCTCATGGACCCTTAGTCAGGCTCCTCCTGGAGAGCGGTGATAGTGGTGGGCTCTGGCCCATGCAGCATTGTGACAGTTCACTGAGGGTGCCCAAAGCCCCGGCCCGAGCCTGGCACAGGTGGCTCTCCCTGTGGGCTCACTATTCCCATGTGTCTTTGTTTTGAAGGTAGACGTTTTGGCATCTCTAAAATCAGAGAGCTTCCAAACCCTAGCAGTCAGCGAGGCCTTAGAATTAAGGAAACTCATCACTATTGATACTGTTGCAGTTTTGCCCCCACCCAGGGCTTCGCGGATTCTTGGTGCTCGAGCCAGGGTTTCCCTTCATCTCATCTTACTCTGTGTTCATTCGTTCCCTCAGTGTCTGAACCCTTGTGGGGTCTAGTGGGAGAGGGGCAGCACATGTGTCATTGTGAAAGTGGGTGCTGGTTACAAACTAAAGTGGGTGATAGGGCTGAATGGGTCGAGTGGGGGTCAGTGAGAGATGGTGGGAGCTCCCTGGTGAGAAGAGGGGGGCTACAGTGCTCTGGGCCGGAGAACAACCCTGAGTGGGGGAGGAGGACGCACGGGGCGGGGTGGGGGGTTGAACTGAAAACACCTGAGTGGTGGGAGCAGGGGGCGTGACAGGTCAGCAGGCCCTCCTCCAGGGCTTGTCCACTGCAGGCAGGAACTGGGCAGCTGCTGGAGCCAGGGAGGGATGGGCCATGTCACCTCTGTGCTCACCTGGCCCGTGCCCCTTGCTTTACAGATAGAAAAGCTGAGGCCCACACAGGAAAGGGGACTTGCCCAGGGTCCCATAGTGAGCCAGGGTAATAAGGTCAATGTACCTCTGGTACATTGCCAAGCCCCTTGAGGTGGGGGTTGCAGGTCCCCCCCACAAGAGCCCAGCTGGCTCCAAACAACACTTAATTTAAACTGAACCACAGAGAGGCACACGGGAGTGGCCCGTGGGGTCCAGGTGACATCCAGCACTTAGGATAGGTTTATAGTTCCAAAGGGTCCAGCCATAGGCATCTTTAACAGTAGTCAAGTAGCAGTGCCCAAGTACCAAATGCTCACTTTGCTCTGCCAGTGATCCTGCTTTACAGAAAAGGAAACTGAGGCACACAGCAGGGAAGCCCTATGATAGGGTGACATGGTGAGTCAGTCAGCAATGTAGCCAGGGCCCTCCAGCAGTTGCCATGTCCCCACCACACACAGTTTGCGATTACCTGGAAACCAGTGGTTCTCCCTCCAGCCAGGCTTGGTTGTACTGCCTGCCTTCCCCCTGCATTTTTGTGTCCCACCCCCGAAGTCCCAGTGTCTCTAGCCCCCCCCCGCCCATGACCTGCGTGCCTCTTGCCTTGCCGCAGTCTCAGAGGACCAGTGCCTGTACCAGATCTACATGGATGAGTTGTACGGAGGCCTCCAGAGACCCAGTGAGGACGAGAAGAAGAAGTGAGCTGGGGTCTGGGGCGCCGAGGGGTTTGGGAAGGCAGGGGACTATGAGCCCCACCAGGGCAGGACCTTGTCATCTGTCTGCCTTAGTCTCCCTGATCCAGGCCAGTGTTAGCGCACAGTAGGCGTACAGTGAATGTTTAGAGAAAGGAGCAGCAGCTGGAGGGGAGAGATTTGGCAACAAACCTCTACAGTGTGTTTTCAGCTTGTAGAGTGGTGGGAGGCGCAGTTAGGAGAGCGGGCCCTGTGGAGAGACAGGCCTGGATTCCAATCCTGCCTGTGCAGGTGCCCCTCTCGTGGCCTGGGGGTGCTCCCCTCTAAGACCGAGCTGGCAGCCCCCTCTGCCGGGAGTGGCGAGGACTGCAGAGATGAAGCTTGGGAAGCACTCGCCCTGTGCCTGCTGTGCAGTTAGCATGCCATTGGCTGATGATTGTCACTCTGGAGAGGGGCTTCTCAAAGCTGTGTCCCTCAAGGAATGGCTGGGTGTGTGGACTCTCACCCCGGAGCAGAAGGGGCCCTCCTAGAAGAGCAGCCATCAGGCAGCCTCACTTCTCTCCCCACCCGGCATCTGGCCTCGCCTGCTCTCCCTCTGCCTTTGCACACCCTCTCCCTCCTCCCGGGGTGTCCTTCCTGGCTCTGGGCGGTGTGGCCCCACTTGCTCTGCAGTGGTCCCAGAGCCCTGGCTCCTTCCCTCCTGCTGCTCTGGCTTCCCCCTTTGTGAGCCTAACACCTGCTGCTTCCCTCCACCTGAAGGGTTTCCATGGATGTGGCTGTGACTCTGTCCGTGACCCCACTTTCACGATGGGGCTGGCCTTGGGGGGCATCAGGGGGTCTTGACTAAATTCAGCAACAGACATACTCTGGGCCCCTGCTCTGTTCTGGACAAAGATGGGCCACACTGTCATCTGTGGTAACTCTGGGCCCTGCCCTTGCAGGACTCATAGTCTGGTTGGGGGGAGATCAACCTGTCACTGACAGTAGTGATCCAGTGTGGGCCAGCAGGGGCTTGACCTCGCCTGGGGGAGGATTCCCTGGAAGAAGCTGATGGGAGGCAGGTGCGAAGGGTTGCAGGCTGAGGGAGGGCACCGTGAGGACCTGGAGGCGAGGGCGCCGTGCTGCTGTGGAACTCGAGAGGCCCATGTACAGGGAGCTCGGTGTGCTGCGTCCCCTCCCTGGGTGCTGCCCTGGCTCACAGGCTCCCCTGTCCCAGGCTGGCAGAGAAGAAGGCTTCCATTGGCTACACCTATGAGGACAGCACAGTGGCCGAGATAGACAAGGTGGTAGAGAAGCCAGAGGAGGAGGAGTCACCAGCTGAGGAGGAGAGCAACTCGGATGAAGATGAGGTCATCCCCGACATCGGTGGGGTCCCCTCTCTGCCCTCCCCCTCCCTGCAGTCCCTGGGCGTCCTTTTTGTGTCTTGTCCCTCACCCTCCGTGGGGCACCCTGTGCTCATGAGCCCCGCCTCTCCCACCCCTGCTGCAGGCACTCCAGCCCCTGCAGCCCTCGCTGTCTCCCTCATGTGCTCCTGTTCCCCGCTTCCCTCTCTGTATCTCCTTTCTCATTTCCAGGGCACCTCTCTATGACACTGTCCCATCCTTGGTTCTGACTCCGTTCTCTTCTGCATGGGTCAGCCTCTGTCTCTCCCTCTCCTTCCTTCTCTCTCCTGGAAAACAAGTGTCATCCAGTTACAGAGGCACCCCTCGTCCCCCACCCTGCTGTTCCCCTGCCTCTGCACCCACGGATCCAACCACCTGCCATGTCGCTCCGCCTCTCATCCCAGCTCCCACTCAGCTGCCCGGTGACTCATTCGTACACATGGAAAGTGTCCATCCCACTTCCATATCACACATCCAACTCCTAAGCACCTGTGACCCACACCCCTGTCTCCATCCACCTTCTGACGGTCCTGTCACTCTTCCCTCTTCCCTCACTCCCTCCATACGTCCTGCTTATCTTGCTCGTCCATGCCACTGCTCATTTGTTTGGGCCCTCACCCATCACATCGCCTGCCCACACCCACCCCACCTCCACCGTTTATTGTGCCTGCCTCTGGCCAAGCCCTGTGCTGGCCTGGGGACTCTGAGATGAGCTGACTCCCTTTCTCCCTGCAGAGGCCTCCAGACTGGTGGGCACCCCCTGCCCCCACCTCCTGGGGCACTGCCTCCTCTCCCCTGTCCCTGGCTTGGCTTTGGTCCCTGACAGCCTTTCTGTTGGTGCAGACGTGGAGGTGGACGTGGATGAACTGAATCAGGAGCAGGTGGCAGATCTCAACAAACAGGCCACAACCTATGGCATGGCTGATGGTGACTTCGTCAGGTGAGGCCTGCTGGTGGACGCCCTTTCCCACTCTGGACGTGGCATTTCTGTCATTACCCCAGTACTGCTAGCAACCCCACTCCTGAGTGCTTTGTGTTCCTGGCCCTGCACCACTGGCTTTGCACACACAGGTTTCTGAGCTTTTGGACCTCCCCCCTGAGAAGTTAAGGCCAAACCCAGCTCCGTGTGGCCTGTGGTGATCCGACCCAGTGAGGCTCCAGGTTCCTGGGCCTGGCGGATGGCACCCTCTAGTGGAGCAGCTTTGTTCACTGGGTCATCCCCTCGTGCTTGGCTGGTCGAGCCTCTGCCCTGTGCCGCACTCCATGCAGATCTCATAGAATCGTCCAGCTAACCAGGGCAGGGAGTCAGAGTCTGAGTTACCCCAAGTTTGAACACAGCACCTTCTGCCCAGAACCCTCCATGGCTCCCAGCTCACTCAGGAGTGTCCTCACCACGGTCAGCAGGTCTCACCTGACTGGTCCTCTGCCCCCTCCGCCTGCACACTCCACCCCGGCCAGGCCTCCATGGCCTCCTTATTCCTCAGGTGCCCGAGACCCCATCTGCCCTCCGGGCCACTCTGTGCTGTTTGCTCCGCCAGCACCTGTGCAGCCCACTCACTCCCCCATTTCCGTTCAGCTGTCAATTTCTCTGTGGCTTCCCTGACCTCCTGTTGAAAGCTGCTGCAGTTCTACCTGTTCCTGGCACTGTCTTTCTCCCTTTCATGACTGATTTTCTCATCAAGGTTTTTGCTATCCAGCCTATCCCGTGATTCATTAATGTGGTCATTGGCTGTCTGTTCCCCAGAATTGTAAGCCCATGGGGATGAGGATTTTTTTCTTTCTTTTTTTTTTTTTTTCAAAACTGAATCCCCAATACCTAAAATAACAGCTGGTGTGCAGTAAGCACTCAGCAGTAGTGTTGAATGAGTGAGAGGCCCCAGGATGGCACAGGGTCCCTCCTCTGGCAGTGACCCTGCCTGTAGCATGCCCTTCCTTCCTCATGACCCTCATCCCTGTCTGCAGGATGCTCCGGAAGGACAAGGAGGAGGCGGAGGCCATCAAACATGCCAAGGCCCTGGAAGAGGAGAAGGCCATGTACTCGGTAGGGCTGGGCTAGGGTGGGGGCAGGAGTGTGTCTAAGGGAGGGCACACCCCTCACCAGCCTGGTACCCGCCTTACTCCAGGGCCGTCGATCCCGACGCCAGCGGAGGGAGTTCCGGGAGAAGCGCTTGAGGGGCCGAAAGATCAGCCCACCCAGGTAGATGGAGTTCTCCCCTGTGCCCAGGCCCTGTGGGAGGAGCTTAGGGCTCAGGAGGGCTCTTTGGGGGCAGGCCTCCAAGTAGGGCAGTGAATGGGGAGTGTGTAGAGGTGGGAATGGCCTTGAGGGAGACTTGACATGCTGCCCCGCCAGCCCTCCTCCTCACTCTGCGGGATTCAGGGCCCCTGCCAGCGTCTGCGGGAGCCAGTGGGAGGCAGTGAGGGTGGCCGGAAGAGGCAAGGCGCAGGGGCTGCTTGGTTGCTTGCTCCATGTCAGAGTTTAGGCAAGTGACTTCCTTTCTCCAGCTTTAGTTTCTTCCTTTGGAAAACAGACAGTGTCATCTCCCAGGAGAGGCTGTGCCAATGCCTACGTTGAGGTCTTGAGTAGGTTTGGATGCAACAGGCTGGTGTGTGGAGAACCCTCCTACTTTAGCCTGTTAGGCCTGGTGGCCCTGAGCAAGCTTGTCCCTCCTTCCCCCCTGCCCAAGATTTTATTTATTTGTTTATTTATTTATTTTAGAGAGGAAAAGAGAGGGAGAAAAAAATCAATGTGTGGTTTCCTCTGGAGCACCCCCCACTGGGGACCTGGCCCACAACCCAGGCATGTGCCCTGACTGGGAATTGAACCAGCAACCCTTTGGTTTGCAGGCGGGCGCTCAGTCCACTGAGCCACACAAGCCAGGGCTGTTGTCCATCTTTTTTGCTATGTCTTTTATATTCAAGGAGTGTGACTGAGGGTTGCTGTGAGGCATACACAGCCAGTTGTGGGTTCAGGGTTTGGTGTTTGGTCTGGAACATGTTCATTAAAGAGTCGTACTGATGCTTAGCGTCATTGTTACCGCCGCAGAGGCAGGCTGCATTGGAGTCCCAGTTCTTTCATTTAGGACACGTGTGACCCTGGGCAAGTGGTGTCTAAGACATGTTAGTTTTTCTAATTATATCATAGTCACCGATAGTGAGCCAGGATCTGCTGAGCAGAGCCCAGGGTGTGGAGTGGGAGGAGGGATAGCTCCAGTCTGGGGTCTGGAAGCCAAGCAGGGCTGAGACTGGAATCTCTGCTGTGTGGGGTCAGGATGGGTCTGCAGCATTGTTTGGGGTGGGGTGGGGTGGGGTCAGGATTCAGGCTTTGGACAGATCTAGGGTAAGATAGGCAGAGGGGTCAGGGCAGGGTCCATAACTTGGCCAGCAGCCCCCTCCTCACTATGCCTAGTGTCCAGCCTTGGAAATCCAGGTGTAGGGGCTGGGCCCAGTTCCATGCTGGCCCAAATCCCAAGTCTCCTCTCGTCTCAGCCCATTCTTCTCTCCATAGCTATGCTCGCCGAGACAGCCCCACCTACGACCCCTATAAACGGTGAGTTCCTGGAGTCCCAGGGAGCAGCAATCAGCAAACCCACTAGTGGAGGGACAGGGGTGCTGAGGGGTGGGGGGCCCACACTGTTGGGTACCTGAGCTCACAGACTGGGTGATGTGTTCTGGGGGGTCTTAGCATCCAATGTCAGATGTGGGTCTGCTTTCCCAATTTCTTTTCTTTATATATGTACCTTCTTCTTTTTTTTTTTTTTAAGATTTTATTTATTCATTCAGAGAGAGTGGAAGGGAGGGGAAAGAGAGGGTGAGAAACATCAATGTGTGGTTGCCTCTCACATGGCCCGCCACTGAAGACCTGGCCTGCAACCCAGGCATGTGCCCTGACTGGGAATCGAACTGGCGACCTTTTGGTTTGCAGCCCGAGTTCGATCCACTGAGCTACACCAGCCAGGGCTATATGCACCTTCTTTAATTTTCCGATTTAACCACAATGGAGTCTTGTGTTAAAAATGATCAAGGATGGCAGAAAGGTGTGACTTAGAAATTACATGTCTTTAATCTGAACTCCCAGAAACAGGCAGCGATGACCTGGCCATGCACATGTGTGTGTCCTGGCTGTGGCAGTGGTGGGAGGGCAGGGTCAAGAGTGGACAGACCTCAGTCTGACCCATCCCCCTCTTGAGAGCGGGTGGGAGGGACCTTTCCTGGGGCTTTGCGGAGGGTACCTGAGGCGAGGCATGCACACCTGGTGAGAGGTCTGGCTCCACACACGCTGGCTGTGCTGGCTCTGGGTCCCTTTCTCCCACAGAAAAGACATTGTGCCACACTTACTGTCTTAGAACTCGTCCCCCTGCCAGGCCCTGACCCTCCACATACATACTGGGGAACGCTTCCATGTTAAAGATACAGATTTGCCCCTCCTTTTTTCGCGGCCACGTAAAGGTTCTGCCACGCCCTTTCTCGACTCTTGCGTAAAGGCTAGCTGGTCATGAATCAGACTTTGGCGGGTGTTGGGTGCCACGCTGTTCTCATTTCCGTTGCTCTGTAGTGTGTGTCCTTAGCTGGCAGCCAGGCCCGAGGAGCCTGGGGACTGAGCACCCTCCCTGCTCTGCAGGTCACCCACAGAATCCAGTTCCGAGTCTCGCTCCCGTTCTCGCTCCCCGACTCCGGGCCGTGAGGAGAAGATCACATTCATCACCAGTTTTGGGGGCAGCGATGAGGAGGCAGCTGCAGCGGCGGCGGCAGCAGCCGCATCAGGAGCCACCACAGGGAAGCCTCCCGCACCCCCCCAGACTGGCGGCCCCGCACCGGGACGTAATGCCAACGCCCGGTCGGTAACGCTCACGCTGCTCGCCCTACGCCCAGCCACCATGGGGGGACCAAGGGCAGGGGGCGCTGGGGCCAAAGCCGGTACTGACCTGCCCTCTGCCCCACCTGCAGCCGCCGCTCTTCCTCCTCCTCCTCTTCTGCCTCAAGGACCTCCAGCTCCCGCTCCAGCTCTCGCTCCAGCTCCCGCTCCCGTCGAGGTGGGGGCTACTATCGCTCAGGTCGCCACGCACGCTCCCGCTCCCGTTCCTGGTCTCGCTCTCGGTCCCGTTCCCATCGCTATTCACGGTCCCGTAGCCGTGGTCGGCGGCACTCAGGTGGGGGCTCCAGAGATGGACACCGCTACTCCCGCTCGCCAGCTCGGCGTGGTGGGTACGGGCCCCGGCGCAGAAGCAGGTACGTGCAGCCTGGTAAGCGTGGGGGGCAAGGGACCTGCTGGTGGCCTGGGCCCTGAGGTTGGTGAGACAGGCAGTGCTGGGTTTGAAGGGAAGGTAGGCCACTCTGTGTGGGAGCTCCAAGTGTGGTGACATGGGTGGGGCACTGCCACCATGCTCAGGGATGCAGTAGGGAAAGGAGGATGACCTGCTCTTCTCATGGGGAGTTCCCAGGGCCAAGAGGTGGAGCAGTGCATGGACCCTCGTGTGGGTTGAAGCAGGACCTGGCCTTCATAGCTGGGGCACTCCGGTGGTGGGGGGACACAAAAATCTAGAAGCCCTTTGCGGGGGTGGCAGGGTTTGAGGTGAGCCCTGCCAGCGGTATAGGAAATAAAGCATCAAGGGGCTGGAACATCCTTCCCATTCTCTTACCGGGTGGGATCGAGGCTGCTTGTCAAAAGGCAGTTCCAGTTGGGAGGTGAGAACACAGGCCTCTGGGCTGTTGCCTGGGTGTAAATTCGGGCCCTGCTGCTGAACTTCCAGGGCCTCATCTCAGTGAATTAGAGACAGTGTTCCCTGTGAGTCACTGTGGAAATGTGACAAATCCACGTAACTGCTTAGTGTGTATACAGTAGGCTAGCCTGTAGGGAGGGCTGCTGTTGTCACCTGTGTAATGCATTGCTTGCATCTCAACAGCAGCTCCCTCCAGGATCTGGCAGGCAAAATAGAGGGGCCAGGTGGGCCCCAGTGAACTAGGTAGCACATGTCCCATCCGCTGTGGTCGTTGAGGTCAGTGACAGGCCTGGTGCCGCCCGCTCTTCCATTTTCTCAGGACAAGCTGAGAGTCTGGGTTTTTTTAATGGCAGCTTTTGTTTTTCCAATATTGCCAACGAATTTGAATTTTGTAAAAACCCAGGATAGCCCCAGCAGAATCCACTTGAGACCTAGATTTGGCTTCCCGGTCGTTCCCTGTAGGCTGACCCAGGGTGACAACAGGAGAAAGGCTGGGTGGGGGTGGGGGCTGGTCTCCTGTCGCATGCCATCCTGCGGTGAGCCCTACCAGAGCAGTGCCAGGGCCGCAGGCAGAGAGAGGGCAGGGCTGCTTGTCCCAGGCTCGGTCTGGTGGCTGTGAGCTGCAGCCTGGTGGGAGTGGGGGGGGTCTACTCTGGTATGACACCCTGGGTCTGGGCGAGGTGAGGGTATAGCTCCTGAGTGCTCAGAACCGGGCACAGTGGGTAAAGGGGGAGCTGACCAGCCAGGTCCCGCCCTCCCAGGGAGGTGGGTGACCGCTGTCTGGTGAGTTCTAGGCTGGCTGTGCCTAGAGGGTGGGCTCTGTGTAGACTGAGCAAGGCCAGGGGCAGCGGGGTTTCACAGGGAAAGGATCCGGAAAGCAGGTGGGGTCCCCCCGGACCAGCCACAGGCCTTGCAGGAGGACTGTAGATTCGGAGCTCGGTGAGGGTGTACACGAATGGGGTCCCTGAAGCCTCATGGCCCACCTCCTGCCATGCCCCCAGGAGTCGCTCCCGCTCGGGGGACTGGTACAGGCGGGGCGGCCGGGGCCCCCGGCACCACAGCAGCAGCCGCAGCCGCAGCAGCTGGTCCCTCAGCCCATCCCACAGCCGCAGCCTGACTCGGAGCCGCAGCCCCAGCCCCAGCCAGAGCCGGAGCCGCAGTCGAAGCCATAGCCGCAGCCGCAGCCAGAGTCACTCGCCATCACCCCCAAGAGAGAAGCTGACCAGGCCAGCATCGTCCCCTGCTGTGGGCGAGAAGCTGAAAAAGTGAGCAGGTGCAGGGCTGGGGGAAGAGGGTTGTCAGCTTGCTTTTGGGGGGATCAACTTGACTGCTTTCTTTTGATGGGAACTTGGGCCTGCCCGAGGCGGTCCGAGGGGAGCACAGCCTGACCCGGAAGGGTGGGTCTGAGGAGCCAGGGCGGGTCATGGCCCTGTCCCGATGTATCCAAGGGGGACAGAGCATCTCCCTGGGGGCATCTTGAGACCTACGGCCTTGACTCTTGGTCTGAGGGCAGCATTGGGCTGTGTGGGTCAGAGGTGGCAGGTGTTCTTTCCTCTTCCCAGGACCGAACCTGCCGCTGGTAAAGAGACAGGAGCTGCCAAAGTCAGTAAGAATTTGGAACTCGCTCGTCTAACTCCCGCCAGCAGCAGTGCCTGAGTGCTGGGCCCGGTGGGCCTGCACGGGGGGGCCCAGGGGGGCCAAGAGATCCCACCCCGGGGACTGAGGGGGGCTGGAAGGGCTCTGTCCCTCTGAGATTCATGTCCCCTTTGCCTTCTCACTATTCGCTGGGGCTCCACCTGTCCCTGGGCCTCCAGACCTTCTCGGCAGGTGTTCACAGCCTGCCTGCCCCCCCACATGCCCCCACAGGATCTTGGATGAGGTGGGTTGTGGGAACTCCAGGACACCCACCCCCTCTTCTGCCTCTTCTCCCCCTTCCCCAGCCCAAGCTGACGCCACAGGAGAAGCTGAAGCTGAGGATGCAGAAGGCACTGAACAGGCAGTGTATGTCCCCCCTTCTCTCCCCAAGTCTCCCTTGCTCGCCCTCCTCCCATCTTGGCTCTGGGGAGCAGCAGGTGTGCGTGCTGCTCTGCTGCCTCCTGCCAAGGGCTGGCTGGCCGGCCCTCTGCCCTGGGAGGGCTCTGGAGGGCACCCTGCAGCCATGGTGTCCCTTCCTTCCACAGTCAAGGCGGATAAGAAGGCCGCTCAGGAGAAGATGATACAGCAGGAGCATGAACGGCAGGTAAGGTCTGCGGGAGGGGCGGTGTGTGAGTGAGTGCCGGCTGGGCCAGCCTTCACTGCCACCTCACTGCCATCTCTGCCTCAGGAGCGGGAAGATGAACTTCGCGCTATGGCCCGAAAGATCCGGATGAAGTAAGACCATCCTGCTCCCTGTGCCAGGGCCACAGCCACCAAGGGCCTTTGGGAAGCCTTTAGTCCCCTTCGCTCCCACTCCTGCCAGCTCTGAGCTGCGGCCCTGCTGGAGCCCCCTCCTGGCTGTGTTTTCTCTCTGCATCCCCAGCCACTGCGGCCTATGCCTGCCAGGCCGGCAGCTCACACCCCTTTGCTGTTCTCTTGGCCCAGCAGGCTCTTCCCCAGATCCCCACCTGGTTCCCTCCTCACTCCCCTGGCGGGGTGTCTCCTCCCTGACCATCCTGTCTAGACTTGCACCCAGAATTGCTCCCCACTCTGGCCCTGCTCTGTTTGCTTCGTAGCACTAACCCCCACCTGGCGCGCAGTCTGCTTTCTTTGCTTATTATTGGTGTCCCCACTGGGACGCCTGGTCTGGCTGCCAGCCTGCCGCTGTGTGCTCAGCCCCCAGAACACTGAGGCGGTACTATTTGTGGAAGGGCGGAACTCCTCAGCAGCCCCATGGCTGGGCTGCCCCGCTGCTGCCAGACAGGGCTTCTCCTCTCCCCTCTGTTGCTTCTTGTTTCTGGGTCCTCCACTGCAGTTTCATGCAGCTCTGTGTCTCCGTTCGGCCCTGGGGTGGGCCCTAGCCCTTGGGGCTGGCCTTACAGGCTTGCTTGGCAAACAGTGCCCATAAGTCCTCAGCCCCTCCAGGGCCACACGGGAGGCACTCAGGAGGCCCTGGTGCTCCTCATTGGCAAGGAGGGGAGTCAGTCAGGGGCAGGACCATATCGCCTCTTAACCTGTTTCTGACTCCACCCCGTGCTTGCTGTGGGCCCTCGGACAAGCAACCCCTCCCTCTGAGCTGGCACTCCTTTCTCTCTGAGACAGATGTGATAATGCACCCGCCTTGGCAGGACCCTGTTTTAAGGCTCCCAGCGCGGGGTCTGGCACGTAGGAAAGCCTGATGCCCAATGCCGCTGCTGTTAGTCATTGTTACCGCCACTGTCATTACTTATCACATCACACACTCCTTGTGTGTGGGTTTCCATCGGGGTGAGGGTGGGGCAGAGTGCACAGGGACCAGACCTGGGCTGTGCTCCTGTCTCGGCCACTTGGCACCTGTGGGCCTTTCTCCTGAGTCTCATTTTGCTCAGCTACTAAATGTCCCACCTCAGCCAGGAGAAGGCCCCCAGTAAATGTTGCCCTGAGGATTGCAAATCCTGGTCATTCTGTTGGAAACCGATTAAATACCTAGCTGAATGGAGCAGGAAGTGATTGACCTGCGTAGCCCCTCCTTTCTAAGTGGTCAGTGAGCCTGTCATAGCCAGGCCACCGGGCACTGGGCCCCAGCTCTGCCTGGCTGGCCTCTGCTCTGCACTCTCTGTCCTCGTTTCCAAGTGGGGGTGGTTCACTCTTCCACGGGGACCAGGATGTCAGAAGCACCTGCCCTGGGCAGGTGGCACTGTGGCCCTGGAGTACAGTGTCCCGAACTCTCCCCTCCCTGGGTTGCCTCCTCTTCCCCTGCAGGGAGCGGGAACGCCGAGAGAAGGAGAGGGAAGAGTGGGAACGCCAGTACAGCCGGCAGAGCCGTTCGCCCTCCCCCCGTTACAGTGAGTGTCCCAGGTCCCTGGGCTGGAGGCTCCGGGTGTTAGAAAAGAGGAGCGATGCAAAAACTGGGTACAAAGACCGTGTTGCGTTCTCATGTTAGCCTGCCATATAGTAAACCTCTCGGGATGAACGTGCACGCAGGCGCTGGTCCAGTCACAAGGGTGGCCCGGCAGCTCAGACGGTAGTTCTGGCAGTACATGCATGGGGTAGCCTCAGCCACAGGTGACACTGGAAGTCCAGCCTTGGAGCCCGCCCCTTGGCCCCGGGGAATTGGTTGGCCCTCACCTCCTCCTCCCTTTCCAGGTCGAGACTACAGCTCTTCCCGAAGGTGAGTGAGCCTGCCAGCTCCCTGGGACATCAGCCGTCCTGTGGGGGGCTGGATCCACCCATTCCCACCCTGCACCTCCAGGTGTAGGGGCTGCCTCCTCCCTTGGAAACTGCCCTCCCTCTGCAGCTGCCTCCCGACCATCTCGGCCCCAGCGGTCCCCAAGCATGCTGGTGCGTGTGCGTGCGTGTGCACAGGGCTCCTGGTGTCCTGCCCAGCCCTCACGGGGCCCTCCCTTTTTCTTTCCAGGCGCTCAAGGTCCAGATCTCGAAGCCCCCATTATCGGCATTAGGCAGAAGCATGGGGGGGTGAAGAGCTGGGGTAGGGTGAGGGCTCAAGCTGTGATGCTGCTGGTTTTGTTCTCTGATGAAATAAACGTTATTTAATTCCCTTCACTTGGCCTGTGTCATGCGTGTGCTAGGTGCAGGGCTCCTAAAGCCGGCTGTCTGCCAGCCAGGAGGGATTGGCTGGGGGCAGGGGGTAGGCGCCAGTGTGGCCTGTGTGGGAAGCCCGGCTACATCTGGGTGCCTGTGGCTCAGCTAGCGCAGGGTCTCCATCCAGTAGGAAAAGGGCTCAGCACCCGCCTGTGGAGGATGGGCCAGGACTTTGCCCAAGGCCTCTAGTGACAGGTCCAGGCCTCTCCCTGCCCTCGCCCACACCAGGAACTGGGAGCACGGCTTTCTGTGCCAGTCCTGCTATGCCACAGGCACTGGGGGCTGGCCTTTCCCCTCACCCCATCATTCCAAACCGGTCTGTCCAGCCGTCCACCCCAAGGAGAGAAAGCCTCCCGCCCCACCTCAGATGCCCCAAGAAAGCAAAGTCCACACGCGTATAACTAGAGGGAGGGAGGATTTATTCACAGCAGAGGAAGGACGAGATCAACAGACATGTGAAACGAACCAGCGACAGCAGAGAGGGCATGTCTGCCACTCAGGCCTCCCCACCAGCCTTGGGGTGCTTCTGCCGCAGGTGTTTGTCCAGGGTGGCCCGCAGGCCGAAGGGCACGCGGCAGTGGGGGCACTCGAAGCGGGCACCATTGGGCCCCAGGCCGTGCATGCGGCGGTGGCGGTTGAGCTTGCTGCTCTGGGCACAGGCGTAGGGGCAGAGCTCGCAGGCATAGGGCCGCTCCCCAGTGTGTGAGCGCCGGTGCACCGTCAGGTTGCTGCTGTTGGTGAAATGTTTCCCACAGAACTCGCAGCTGCCCCCAGGCCCATGGCTCTTGCCCACTGGCTTTGGCATCTTCTTGGGCGACATCTCTGGGCTCTGGGCAGAGTTGGTTTCCTCTTCCTTGATGGCAACTCCCCAGTCATCCCCACCAGGGCCAGCCTGAGCTCCACCACCCGGAGCCCCAGGTTCCTGCACACCTGCTGTGTCGGCAGCTCCGGCCCCAGCCCCTTCTCCACGGCTGCAAAGGACAGTGCTGGCTGGGGCAGCGGCATGGACAGCTGGCTCCGGAGGGGCGGCTGAGGCCTGTTCCTGACTGGGGCTGGCCATGTAGGGGCTCTGAGGCTGCAGCTGCTGGTGTGTCTTCTTGTGGCGGTTGAGCTTGCTGCTCTGGGCACAGGCATAGGGACACTGGTCGCAGGCATAGGGCCGCTCACCCGTGTGTGAGCGCATGTGCACCTTGAGGTTGCTGAAGGAGCTGAGGGTCTTTGCGCACACGGGGCAGGTCGGGCTCCGCTTGGGGAGGCTACTGGCCCGGGAGCTCTTGGCCTCTACTTCTGGCCCCAGCACTGCTGACATGGCTGCCGCCACCTCTGCCAGGCCCAGCAGCGGGGTCTCTGGGGCCTCAGGTTCTATCTGGTAAATGGACAGTCCATGGTCCCACTGGGCGTGGCGCAGCAGTTTCCAGGCCCTGGTGAACTGCCGGCCACAGCGGAGGCAGATCAAGGCCTTCAGGTTCTCAAGGTCTGCAGAGAGATGGGCTGGGTTTTAGTGTGATGGGTAAAGGGCATAGCAGCTGCAGGTCACAGCTGCCAGCTGTACACATTCTGCAGGAAGGCTCTTGTTCCAGCACCCAGGAACAGTAAGAACACAGGGAAACTCCCTGTCCTCAGGAAGCTGATGGTTGGGAAGGTGGTAGGTGGGTGGAGAAGAAGCAAGGAAAAAAATCTTAAGTGCGATGAGGACGTGAGGGTTCCTTCTATATGTTTGAAAATCTTCAAGCCCTGGCAGATAGCTAGTTAGTCATCCCGATACACCAAGGGTGCGGGTTCGATTCGAAGTCAGGGCACATACAAGAACCAACTAATGAATGGATACACAGGTGGAACAAGAAATAGATGTTTTCTCTCTCTCTAAAATCAATCAATAAAATTTTTTTTAACTTAAAAAAATTGCTACTTTCTGTAGACCCTCCAGGCACTATCAGTAAGATACTTCCCAGATCCACTTGCCTTTATTTTTCAAATGCTAGGCAGTCTTGGCTTTCATCATGCAACACCAGGGTCAAGAGCATGGCCAGGGCTGTGGAGGATCCACCTGGCCTGACTTCAACCTGGCTCTTCTGCCTAGCTGTGTGACCGTAGGCAAAAAATGCCCCTCTCTGAGCCTCAACTTCCACATTTGCTTGAATATGGGGATCCTTGGGGTCCTCTCCCTTTTAGGGTTGTTGCAACCTTAAATGGGGAACAGCTGAGAGTTTGGGTAAATATAAGCTCTCAGTAAACATTAGCTGAGCTGAGCCCACAATCCTCCAAGCATCTCAGTGTTTTCTTCCAATAATTCCATCACAGCCCTTCCCTACTCTCACTCTGCAGCTAATTCAATCACAGCCCCTCCTCTCACTACATGACCCTCCCTGGGGCCCAGCCCTTTCGCAAAAATCCCAGGAGCACAAATCATTGGTTTGGATAAGCCCCACAGCTGGCACTGACCAAAAGCTCACCATGACTCTAGTGCCATGTTAAGGGTTTAATTCTGTCCTAAGAGAAGGAACCCAGGTGCCCAGGCAGGAAGAGGACCTGGCTCAAACCAGGGGCTTCCCAGCAAGCAGGGCTGGGAGATTCCAGGAGGAGGGGGGAATCACTCTGCCTTCCAGCTGGCCTCAGGCCCCCACTCCCCCAGGCCACTGCCCTCCCCAGGGTCCCCCCTACTGCCACACTGGTCCAGCCACCTGGCCAGTTATTTCTGGCCAAGGGGAAGGAGAAGTGAAACCAGATTGGGAGGGGGGGACTCGTGTGGCAAATCCCCAGACTGGTCTTCTGGGGCTGGCCACACCCTGTGGGCCGCCCTCCTTCTCTGCCCAGCCCCACCCCTACCCCCTCACCAGAACTAGTCCCAGCCCTAGGACAGGGCAGGCCCTGGCCACGCCTAGGCTGCACCCGATGGGGAGCAAGAAAGGGGAAGTAGTGCTCACTGACTGCCCTGCCTGTCCAGTTCAGCCCCTTTCTACTACAGGAAGCCAGGCCCTTGAACCTGAGAGGGGGCTGCATCCCAGCTTTACTCACCTGAATCCGGGCGAGGGCTGGGGCCACTATAGAGCTGACAGCCCAGCTTCTTGTGGTCCATGAAAGTAGTGATGGCCTTCAGCGGGAAGGTCTGCAGACAGCGGCCGCAGGTCAACATATCTGGGTGTTTGTCGGTCCAGAGCTGGCGGTCTGCAGGGAGGAAGCGGGTTGGTGAATGTGGGGTGGGGCCAGAACAGGGCTGGGGGTTCCAAGGGAGCGCGGAAACCCGGAGGTCAAAAGGGGCCAGGACCCGGCCCGGAAAATATGGCAGGGGCAGGGGGCAGGAGGTGTGGAGCGGAGCCCGGTGGAGTAGGCCAACCCCCCACCCCCCCGAGAATGAAAGGGGAGGAGAGTAATGGGACTCGGCACAGGGGTCTCTTACCGTGAGGACTTGGTTTCACAGGAGTCCACGACACATACTGGTTCCGCGAGCCGAGGGCGTGGAGGGGACCGCCTGCGGGCACCGGGTCGGGGGAGTAGCGGGGTTCACCCTCGAACCGCCCGGGCGCAGGCACTTCCTTTGAGGAAGAGGGCCGCAGCCCCGGGGCCTGTAGGGGCCACGGATTTAACTCCGGATTCACGTCGATGATCAGATCCCGCATCTCCGTCTCGCTGTCTGAGTTGGCGACGGGCGCTGGGTCTACTCGGCGGGGCGTGCGGCCGGCCTTACGGCGGGACATGGGGTCACGGCCGGGGTATCTGGCAAGCTGGAGGGGAGGCAGGCGGAGGACGCGCCAGCCGTGTGCGCTCAGGTGAGTGGCTGAGGCGACTGGCCGCGAACTTTTTTACACGTGCTGGCCGGACCGTGGCTCCGCCCACTAGGGCGGGGCCTGATGGGAGAAGATGGGGAGGCCGGCCGGGGCCCTGCTGGAAACTAAACTCTATCAGGGTTGTGCCCGCGGCGTTCGGTTTAGTGACCACACTTCAATGACACCGAATTTACACAGCCATGCATAGAAACAGCTATTTCAGATCCTGTTTCAGGGCTGATGAAACTGAGGCACAGGATCCCTACAAACACCCCCCAGCGAGAAAAATGGTAGGGGCCACGTTTCTAACTAGGCGCCTAACAGTAATCTGTACTCTTTCAGTAAATGCATAACAATAAAAATTCCCTGGACAAACATTTATTGAGCACCTACTGTATGCCAGGCCCTGTTCTAAACACTGGGGGTGTCCTACAGTGAACCAGACAAAAATCCCTGGCCTCCCCCAGGTTACCGGTTTGGGGAGATGGTTTACAAGATAACTATGTAAAATGCAGAATGCTTTCCAGTGTGACAAGTGCCACGTGGAGCCACAAAGCTAAGAAGGGTTGTAAAGGGGTGGGGTGAGGGGGTGGCTCAATTTTCTCCCCACCGGGGAAGGGTAAGGTGGAGCTGAGCCTTGAGGGAGGTGAGGGAGTCAGCCAGCCGTCTGTGTTCAAGAATAACAAGCAGTGGGGAGGAGGAGAGGGGGAAGGGGAGTGATTGAGTTCTGTGAGAAAATGGGGTCAGCTGCAAGAGAGTCTTTTGACCACTGGCAAGTCTTGGTTTTTGGAGAGGTGAGCCTTGGGAGGGATTTGAGCAGAAGAGGATTGTGATCATGTACATCCACTCTGCTCCCTCACCTGGAATAGCCAGGAAAGCCAAACAGGCCACTGTCTCACCTCCCTCCACTCGGGCCACCTCCCTGTACTTGGGCCTCTGTGAACTTCCCTCAAAGCAGCTCTCTCAGATCACTGTTTGAAGTGGCATCGACACCCTGCCCCACCCTCCAACGCTTACAAGTTTTCTTTTCTTCCTGGCAACACCACAGCTCAAGACAGAACGGTTTCTTGACTGTCCTCTCCCTTCCCCCACCCCATACAAGACCCCCTGAGGTCAGGGTCCTAATCTGTCCACCCCCAGAATTCCCAGACCAGCACTGAGTGAATTTCACATGCTAATCTCCTGGAGTGCTGCCTCTGGCCTCAGGGTTTCTCATATTGTTATTCAGGTCTCGGCTGCACTGTCCCCCGGAGAGCTGAGGACTGGCTTGACCACGGTATCTAAAGCAGCCCCACCCTTCCGAAGCTTTACAGTCTACGACCTCCATCTGTCCCCAGTTCCCTCTGGGGCCTCAGCTTCCCCAGGTATTACCTGAGCTTCACTGCCTGGTTTCTTCTCTGCCACTTTCTGACCATCCAGTTAAAGAAGCTCACCAACCTGGTCACCCCTAATCTCACTCCCTTTATTCCTTTTACATCACCCGTCAAGCCCTGAAGGATCTGGTTGGTGTATTTGCTCATGCATACCCTAGTCTACCCCTCCCAGCTCCCTTAGAAGGTAGCTTCCGAGAGGGCAGAAGCCCAGTCTGTGTTGTTCACAAACAGGACCCCATTCCTTCATAGTTCAGTCAACAAATACGCACTGAGCTCCTGCAGTGGGCGTTCTTTCATAGGTATGGGGCAGAGGGCCGAACCGTGCCAGCCAGTACGCCTTGGGGATCTAGAGGAAAGCAGAGCCCCAAAAAGTCCCTGCCTTTAGTGAGACCGTGTGGAAGAAGTGTTTTCTGTCTGAGCCTAGAGCAGCGAGGTTCCTCAGCACCTGGGGACAGCCGCTCTGTCTTTTCAGACTTCAGTTTCCTCCCTTGTGAAATGGGACTGCAGGACAAAACGGCTGCCCACGGTTCACCCCAGCTGCTGCTCTCCAAGACTCTTTCCTGGTGCCCAGATGCCGCAAGCACTATCTCTAGGTTCTAAACAGGGGAGGTGGGGTTGGGATTACAGTAAAAGGGTAGGAGTGTGCACGTGTAGGGGAGTGGGGGGAGGGGCAAAGACTAAACTCTGCCTTTAATCCCTCTTTGGGCCTCTATTTCTTCTTCCTAAAATGGGCATCCTGGACGCCCCCACCTGGAAGATGGTGGATGAGATCTAAGCGCCGGATAGCGCCGCAGCGCCGGGCTGAGTAGGCTCTCAAGTCCGCCAGCCGGCAAACGACCACGTGGGGCGGCGCCGGCAGCGTCGGAACACAGGCTGGGCGGCTCGCGGCCCCGCCCGGGCCTGTGCAGCCGGGACGCCGGCGGAAGTGGGGGCGCCGGCACGCGGGCCTCGGTGAGTTCGGCGGGTTGCATGTGGGTGTCGAACCTTCCCTCTTCGCGGCCCTGGCCCGGGACGCCCACCCGCGGGCAAAGCCGGAGTGGCGGGAAGAGGCAGGTCCGCGGCCGTAGCGCTAGTCACGGTGACGTTCCGGGCCCCGAACGCCTGCACCGCTACTATGGTGGGAACGCCGGAGCCGGGACTTTCCCGCGCCGGGGTGAGGTGGGGAACAGGGGGGCGTGGAAAGTAATAACGATGACGGTAACAGTCATAACGGCAGCAATCAGCAGACCCCCGCCTTTCCTGGGGTGGAATCGCAGGCCCGTCTGAGCTGGGAGGTAGGAAGGAATGGCCAGCCCTGGGTGGAGTAGGGAGTGGACGCCTGGGTCCCGGGAGGATGTACTTAGTGTAAGAAAAGGAGAGCGAGGCTTGCGAGGGGAGGAACTGAAAGGAAACTGACCGGCCCAGGGGTGAAGGGAGGGGAAGGACTCTCAGAAGGCCCCGTTGAACTAATATGCATACGGATGGGGCAGCCCTTGGGATGTGAGTACACACGTCACCACCTTGGCTAACTAGGTCTGGGGCCTTGTTGTTAACGCGGTAACTCAGCTGGCTTCCTACCGTCGCAATTGAAGAGGTGACTGAACATTTGTCCGCATATCTGATCTATTCCCATTTTCTTGAAAGTGAAGCCCCAAGGAAGGAGATCTGAGTCTCCTGCCCCTGCCATTCACCCCAGTGATGGGGTCTTAAGTCAAACTTTTTTCAAGTAGTGGGGGATGGGTTTGGACAGTGTTCCTGAAACCTTCCCGCAGGAAATCCTTGGCTTGAAGACCGAAAGGGTAAAGGACTCTAGGTTCTATCACCAGGGAGAGTGGATAATGCCTGCTTTTGCCTTGGGAACACCCTGTGTGGCCTTCCTCAAACCACTTGATTCTAAGGTCACACCTGGGCTCCAAAGCTCTAAGGGCTCCCCTGTGCTGGCTGAAAAAAAATCAACCCTGGCTGGTTGTAGCTCGGTGGATTGAGCACGGGCTGTGAACCAAAGGGTTGCTAGTTCAATTCCGAGTCAGGGCACATGCCTGGGTTGCAGGTCAGATCCCCAGTGGGGGCCATGTGAGAGGCAACCACACATTGATGTTTCTCTCCTTCTCTTTCTCCCTCCCTTCCCCTCTCTCTAAAAATAAATAAAATCCTTTAATATAAAAAAAAAAAATCAGCGCTTCTGCAGGGGGCAGGGCTGTGGCCCTGCTCTGTTGTCAGACCCACCTGGGTTGGCTCCCTTTTCCTGACACTCACTGCCTTATCCCCAGCAAATGATTTGACATCTCCAAGCTCCGGTTTCTTTTTCAGGAAAATGGGAATTCCACTAGCATGACCAAATCTGTTTGTTCCCCTCCCCACCCCACCCCCACCCCTGGTGAGAACAGGGCCTTGCACTGGCCCACCCTGAATTTTGTCTTATCAAGGGACTTTATTTAAGTGGCCAGGTCCTTGGGCCACTTGCTTGATTTCCTGTAAATCTTTTAAGTACTAATCCTGGAGACTAGGGTGTTTCCTAGGTCTGGGGGAAGCCCTGGGGGCTGGGGGCTGATGACCCTTGACTAAGCAAGGAGTCCAGTGGTCAGATACAGAGAAACTGTGTATACTTCATTAATCCCATCTATTGTGGCAGGGGGCAGATAAATTAGAAAGCAGGTATGCAGCCAGTTAATCCTATTTTCTGTGGTCTTCCGAATCAGGCAAAAACCTGGGAGCCTTCTGGTGGCTCTGCTTTTTCCCTTAATCCCTTAGCAAGAGCACTTTCACCTTTCAAAACAAACCCGAGTCTGACCCCTTCTGCAACCCCGGCTGTTACCACCCCATCCCAGGCACCATCATCATGCACCCGCCTCACTGGGCACCCTGCTTCCGCTGTGTCCCCCACTGTCCGTTCTCTATGCAGCAGGCAGAGAGATCAGGTCCTGTCCCTCCTCTGCTCAGACCTCCCATGGCTCACCCAGAGTAAAGGCCCAAGTTCTCACCAGGGTCCTCAGGGTCCTGTCCTCTGCCCTCACCTCTTGTTCTTGCTGACTGGAAGGCTCTCCTCCAGATCTCCACATGGCTCCATTCCTTACTGTATTTAGGTCTGTGCTCACCAGTGGCCCCCCACCCCTTGGGCTCCTGAGGCCCTGGGGCTCCTTCATTCCAGCCCTGCCTGCCCTGGGTCATCATTGTCTGGAGACAAGTCTGTGTCACCCGCTGGCCTGGGAGCCCATGAAGGTGGGGCTGGGCTGTTCCAGTCCCAGCTGTGTCCCCAGCACCACCCAGCATGGGCTGGGCACAGAGCAGGCACTTGGGTAATGTGGACGGGTGAAGCTTTGCATTCCTGCGGTGAACATTTACAGATGTCCCGTGTGCCCGGCCCTACATGGGGCTATGGATGGAGCTGCAAAGTAATCGGACATGTCTGTTCTCTCAAAGGCTATGTTCTGTGGCAGAACAGACAACACATAGGAAAGCAAGTAAATACATTTTGTCAGAAGGTGATGGTGCTGTGAAAAAAAGTTAATGCAGAGTGACAGGGCTACTATTTTTCTCCATGTGAAGGTGATGTTTGAACAGTGACCTGAGTGAAGTAAGGGAGGAAGGTAAATGTCTCTGGAAATACATATATATCTCCTATCTGGGGGAGGGTTAGAGGCAGTAAGAACAGCATGTGCAAAGGCCCTGAGGCAGCAATGTGCATGGCATGTTCAAGGACCAACAGTGAGCAAGGGGTGAAGAGGGGAAAGATGTGGTCAGAGAGGTGATGGGTCCTTGTAGTCTGTAAGGACATTAGCTTTTACTTTGGGGGAGGTCAGAACTGGTGAGGCCAGAGCAGGGGAGGGATCTGAGCGGAAGAGGCATGCAATCGGACTTAGTTCTAAGAGGCTCTCTCTGACAGCTGTGTGAGGTGAAGGTGGAGGCAGGGAGCCCAATGGAGAGGTGACTGCAATAGTCCGGGTGAGACATGCTGGTGGTGGCTGCAACGAGGAAGGCGGGGGATGAGAAATCACCAGATTCTGGATGCATTTTTGAAGGTGGAGCTGATCAGCTTTACTGATGGATTGGATGTGGGTAGTAGAGAAAGCACCCGGTCCAGACGAAGATGGGATGTCCTTTGTCTGTGTGATTACCAGCCTCCCCCCAGAGATTCTCCCTTCTCCCAACACTCTAGGAGGTCTTTTTCTATGCTTCATTTCTCAGGTGAGGAGCCAGAGCAGGGAGGCCGCTGGCGGAGTTGCAGTGACCTACCCAGATCCCTGGGAGTGAATCTGGGGCTAAGACCCACTGGTTTCCCCAAATCCACATCCTTATCCTTTCTCCCTGGTGGAAAGCTGTGACCTCGACTTGACCCTGTCCTTGCGTGGCCCAGGAGGTAAGAGTGGGTTTTATTTTACATTTTTAAGTGGTTGGAATACTTTAAAAAAATTTTTGTGGTGTGTGAAATTATATAAAATTCAAATTTCAGCATCCGAATAAGTAAGGTGTGTGTGTGTGTGTTTTTTTTTTAAGGATTAAAAAAATCCTTATTAATTTATTTTTAGAGAGAGGGGAGGGCAGGGAGAAAGAGAGGGAGAGAAACATCAATGTGTAGTTGTCTCTCACACGCCCCCTACTAGGGACCTGGCCTGCAACCCAGGCATGTGTCCTGACTGGGAACCGAACCAGTGACCCTTTGGTTTGTAGGCCAGTGCTCGATACACTCAGCCACACCAGCCATGGCCCAATAAGTAAGGTTTTATTGGAGCATCGCCATGTTCATTGTTTATATTTCGTTTCTGACTTTCCTGCTTCTATGGCAGTGCTGAGTGGTTGTGACAGAAGGCCCACGAAGGCTAAATATTTACTATTGGCCCTCTACAGAGAAAACGACCGACTTCCGCTAGTAAGGAATAGATTGCACCTCCAGTGGGACTCGGCAGCTAGTTCCATGAAGGTCTGGCTCAGGGACAGAAGGGTTCGGGGAGTGGGTGACTGCGAGGATAGCAGAGGGGGCTCAGACTCCTGAGGAGGAAGCTCAGGTTTCTTAAGGGACTTGGAGGATGCATTACAACATATCCCTTCCTTTTTAAAGTTAGAATTTTAAAATTTATTTGAATAGGTTATACAACGACACGGGAAGGAATTCAAAGGGCCTGAAAAGGCAGACAACTCGCAGTCTCCCAGCCCAGGAAGAGCCCGGGGCGAAGGGTGGAATGACAGGGCGTTGGGCACGTTAGCTGCTTCCTGGACTCGGTCCAGCTGCCCTCTTTGAGGCCCTCTTAACTGACAGCCGGCCACAGGGGGTTTGAGGAAGTTCCTCCGCAGCTGCACGGATACAAAACTTGATCTGCCCTTCCCATCTTCCCTGCTCCGGGACGCGCAGTATCCTATGGCCTCGGAGCTTTCCTTTGCGGCTCTCCGAGCCTCAGTGCAGCTGTATGACTGTGTCAGACTCCGCAGTGATCTTCCCCCTTCCCACTTGTTTGTCAGTGCTTCTCAGCTAGAGACATTTGCTATTTTTATTGTCCCCCCCAGGCACATGTAGCAATATATGGAGACCTTTAAAAAAAAAAATGGCTTTATCGACATGTAATTCTCATACCTTGCTGTTCACCAATGGAGACGGTTTTGGTTGTCACAACTTGGGGCGCTACTGGCACCTAGTGGGTAGGGGCCAGGGATGCTGCTAAAATCCTACACCTGCGCGCTGGCAGTTCCCCACAACATGGCAAAGAGCGATACAGCTTAACATCACTGCGCAGAGGCGGAGAAACCCTGGTCTGCAGCCGTGGACCGGGTCTTGGCAGGGGCCTGTCTGGCAAGGAGCTCACAGCTGAACTGCAGAAATGGGGGGAGCCTACCAGGAAAAGGACAGTCTCTGTCACTTCCGGACTGTAAGTGAGGTGTGATATTTGTCCATCACTTCAGTCAATCACTTTATTTCTATTTTTAAAAATATTTTTATTGATTGATTTTGGAGGGAGAGAGAGAAAAAAATGGTGATTTGTTGCTCCACTAATTGAAAGCAGCCAGGGCTTTCTCTCCCTCCCTCTCTCCCTCTCTCATTGGAAGCCATCCCCCTTTTAAAAAGATTTTATTTATTCATTTTTAGAGCGAGATGAAGGGAAAGAAACATCAATGTGTGGTTGCCTCTCGTGCGCCCCCTACTGGGGACCTGGCCCGCAACCCAGGCATGTGCCCTGACTGGGAATTGAACCAGCAACCCTTTGGTTCACAGGCTGGTACTCAATCCACTGAGCCAGGGCTTTCTTGCTTGCTTTTTTTTTAAGTATTTCATCTGTATGCTGCTGCCAGCGTATATAAAGTAATTGTCCTTGTGTAATAGGAATTCCTGAAGATTCAGAAAGGTAGATGTTAAGGACAAAAGCAGAAGTTTGTATAGTATGGCTCATGTTACAGGAATAAGCTTTTTGTACGGGCTTCAAATTTAGCTCTCTTTGAATATTCATTGGTTCATGAAAAGTGGTTTAGAACACCTTCCAACATTCATTTCACTGCAAAAAGGAACGGACTTTCTGAGGTGTGAAGGGATTTGTACTTGAAGATACTGCAGTCAACGGGCGCGCATGTTGAGCCTTTTTAGACAGAATTGTTTCAAATCTGCAGCTACTTGGGAAACCTTCACAGGATTGAGCCCAGCCTCTGGCTGGAGCTATTGAATCACTTTCTTTTTGCTTTCTCCCTTTTTTAAATAAAGGGATTTTATCTACTTATTTTTAGAGAGAGGGGAAAGGAGGGAGAGAAACATGATGTCTAAGTGAAACAGTGACCTTGCACCTCTTGCACCCTCAACTGGGGACCAGGCCCACAACCCAGGCACATGCCCTGACTGGGAATTGAACCGGCAACCCTTTGGTTCACAGGCCAGCGCTCATCTACTGAGCCACATCAGCCAGGGCTGAACCACTTTCTTCATAGCGGTGGTGCTAGAGTCACAGCAGGTCGATCTTTGGAGGGTTCCTGCATAGAGGACCAGACTGTGCCACAGAGTGGTGCAGCTGCTGATCTGAGGGTCCTCCTCTCTTCCTCCTCCTGTCCCCAAAGCCAGCATTTCCCTATATGCAGTCAGCATGGAGGCTGAGATGCTGGCTGTGTTCCAGGAGAGGGCTAAACATTACACATTCGGAGGTCGGTCCTCTCATCATTCCCTTTTACAAGTGGGAAACCAAGGCACTGAACAGTTGAGCTTTTCCCCAGGTCACACAACAATGCTAATAACAATTGTAAGTACCTAGCTTTTATGGATGTGTATCAGGGCCCTTCCTGCAGGAGCCAGTTGAACCCTCATAACAAACAGAGGTGGCAATTGGTGCTATTTCTCCATACAATGGAAGAGGAAACTGTCTCTTGCTTGAGGTCACCAGCTAACCAGGCCTGGGGGCTTAATCTCCAATCCATTCATTGGATCAGAGCCTGCTCTCCGTGCCCCTCAGTGTTCTAGGAGCAGAGGGTACCTGGAGGGGGTTGGGGGTGGGGGGGGCCATCTGGCAGGGGAGACCGACCATAAGCAGAACAATAAATATGCAATGTCATGTCTTGGAGGAGTCTGTGCTGCAAAGAACCATGAAGATGACAGAGGGGATGCAGAGGGATGAGGGGCAGATCCAGCTTTCAAGCAAGGAGGTCAGGGAAGGGGGAAAAGAGATAGAGCAGAGGGAACCCCCAGTGCCAGTGCCAGAGCCAGAGAAGGGATGGCAAGCGGGCTCAAGGACCAGCAAAGAGGCCAGCGTGGCTGGGGTGGGGAGAGGAAGCTGGGGTGATGTCCCCAGAGTGCGTCCAGAGCATGGGGACCTTGAGGGCGGTGATGAGAACTTTGATTTTTGACTTAAGCCACTGGAAGGCTCTGAGCAGAGGAGGGACTCATCTGACTCAGGTCTCTCTGGCTATGCGTGAGGACAGGGGTAGGGGTGTGATGGAGGAAGGGGGAAGGCCAGTGAGGAGTGGGCTTCAGCAGACTGGGCAGGAAGTGACGCTGGCCGGATCAGGGGAGGGATATATGTACATCACCACAGCTCCAGTGAGGGAGCCCCCCAGCCTTTATCTTTTATGACCTTGATATTTTTGAAGAGTCCAAGATGGCTAATTTTTTTAAGAAAAAGTTTTATTGTGAGGTCAACTGGCAAGGAGCTCAAATCTGCCTCCCAGGCTTCTTCTTCTTCTTCTTATTATTATTATTATTTTGTGGTAGAATGTTTCTCAATTTGATTACATCAATTAGACACAGTTGTCCCATATGATTAGATTCAAGCACCTGTCTGGAATCCACACACCTGTGCCCTGGCCTTCTTGGTATCTCACCAGGAGGCACCTGGGATCTGTTTGTCCCACCACTGCACACATTAGCTTTGATGCCTGAGTGAAGGTGTCCGCCAGGTTCCTCCACCATAAAGTTACTCTTTATAGTGGGTACTTTGGGAGGAGGTACTTTAAGACTCTGCAGATGTCCTGGCCTTCATCAGGCACTTCTCCCTGAGTTTTAGCACCTGTCAATGATTTTAACTGCCATTCTATGGTAAGAGAGAACTTTCCTTCTCCTTTGTTTATTTATAATTAGCATGGACTCATGGATTTGTTTTATTCAGTGGGTTATAATCTGTAATTGTCATATTTAAATGTTCAGATCATTCCAGATTTGGCCAGAGGGAGCCCTTCCAGTCCAGCTCCTGTGATAGGGAATTTATTTGGAAGACAGTGTTTCCTGATGGATTGGATGGACCACATGTGAGAGAGGAGAGGAGGCAGGGGTTGGTTCTTTCAGCACACATTTATGACCAGGAATAAAGCTGTGAGGAGGAAAGCAGACAAAAGTCCCTGCTCTCCTGGGCTCCATGGATGTTGGGGCTGGTTCCTGGGAAGCAGGACTGGTAGAGGGATGGTGCAGATTTTAGGAGGTTGGCTTTGGGTAGGATGAGTTGAGATGCCATAGACAAGGCCCTGCACCCAGTCCCCCCTCTTCCTGTCTTCCCATGTAATGGCTCTTGCTCTTCTTCTTCACCCAACAGCCTGGACAATGCAGACTCCACTGACCAGTCCTGTGCCTGTGCTCCGGCTCCCCCGAGGCCCTGATGGCTTGAGCCGAGGCTTTGCCCCTGATGGACGTAGGGCCCTCCTGAAGCCAGAGGTTTCTGAAACCCCGGAATTCCCCATAGTTCATGAATCTCGGGAATCCCAGGAGCAGCAGGCCCGAGCCATGCTCCGGGAGCGCTACCTCCGCAGCTTGCTGGCCATGGTGGGCCACCAGGTCAGCTTCACCTTGCATGAGGGTGTGCATGTGACTGCCCAGTTTGGAGCCACTGACCTGGACGTGGCCAATTTCTACGTGTCACAGCTGCAGACTCCGATAGGTGTGCAGGCGGAGGCACTGCTCCGGTGTAGTGACATTATTGCATACAACTTCAAGCTATAAAGACATTACCGTGGTCATCTTCTGCCTTAGGCCTAGCCACAGATTCCCAGGTCTCCGACTGTTCTGGATCTCTGGCCCCATAGAGTTTGGAATTCCCTTGGAATTTTGAGCCGATCTCCAAGCAACTTTGGCTTTTTCAGATCTCCAGGGTCTAGTCAGTAAAATTCTGGAACCCCAGAAGTTGTAGGTCCTGTGGAAAGGAATGCTCAGCCTCACAGAACTCTGAACTCTACAAAAATGTGGGCCTCGGGCCAGTTTCTAAAGACTGCGGGTGCGCTGGGCTGTGGGAGGGGCAGTGGGAATAAAGGAAGGTAAATTGCAGAGTGGGAAAATGTTTATTATAGAAGTTGCAGCCCTGGCCAGGGAGCTCAGTTGGTTAGTGTATCATCCAGATACGCCAAGGTCGTGGGTCTGATTCTGGGTCAGGGATGGCTGGAAGAAACCACCAATGAATGCATAAATAAATGGAACAAGTGGGTGTTTCTTTCTCTAAAAAAACCAATAAGTAAAAAAAAATTTTTTAAGTGTTGCAAAAGTTCAGCCACCCAGAAGAAACTCTCCAATACTCCCCTCCTTCCAAAGAACCAGTGATTATTCCAGGAAAATCCACCTCCTGGGTTTTGTTTGTTTGTTTATTTTGGTTTTTGAAGTGTACACTACACGGATGAAGCCAGATTTAAGGGGTGGGAGAGTTCAGTGTTCAGGGACTGGATCCTGTGGAGTTGGGCCAAGGGGAGGGAGGAACGTGGATAAAGGTGCGGGGTTTGGATTGCCCCTAGTCTCGGAGAACGTCTGGAGTGACCTGGATGCCAGGCTTGGATGATTTGGACGAGGTTTTTTTATTGGGTGGGAAGGAATGTACCAAGCAAGGGATGTGCATCGCGCTGGGTTACCTGGTGGTGCGCCCCTGCCCGGGTGGGGCAGAACACAGCACTGCAGATTCGCTTACTCCCATGCCCTGCGCGGGCACCATTGCGAAAAAACTGACAATTAGGGGTTAGGGTGAAGCTTCACCTCTTCGTTTTGCTCCAGCTGGGTACCATGGTCGCCCATATCACTTGATTCACTTAGCCCTGTCACTAGTAGTCTTTCATCAGAAATTGTTAAAAAACAATTTCTTCCATTTGTAATTCCATCAAATTCAGAATTTAAGTGAAGATTCCGTTGAATACGCATGAGAGTCGCTCGTTCTTTAGTCACGAAAGTACAGCAACCGGCAGCCAATGTCGAAGACAAGTGGAGTCTCAACTTCTAAAGGTTGGTTCACAACGCCACCTCAGGGGAATTCTTGGCCTAGCTCTAGAGTTGCCTTGGCAACGACGCCGCTTGCTCCACCCCAAGTAGACTTTTGGTTTTAGCCCCGCCTTCCCTCCCGCCCCCGAGCTGCTGGATGGGCTGTGAAAGTATGGCGAAAGTGCGGAGGCGAATATAAAATGATAGAATTGAGCCGGCGGGGCGTGGCTTGAGTTCGTGCTGGTTTGCTCCGGGTTTAGCGATCTATCTACGTGCTCCGTCGCCTGGTATTTAGGTTGGCAGATTCAACCCCTGCTTTTGGAATTCCTTCGGTCACCCCTACCCCCTTTTTAAATCAAGGCTGTGATACTCCTTATGGGCTCGTATTTATTTTAGTTTATACATTTAAATTGTATCTTGTACAATGCCACCCAAATAAAGAATTATTGATAAAACTGCAGTCTGCAAAGGGAAGGCTAGAGGCTAGCACGGGGACGTAAGGTTGGTGATCCCTCCGTCACAATCCATCATTTGTACTCATTCAACACAGGTTCTATTACCTTTCAAGTTCTCCACCCCTTTACGTCTCTCATCGGTTGCCCTAGCCCGGTCAAGCACATGTTTTTCATCTTCATCAACTCCACTCCCTTTCGCAGTGCTTGAGATCGTGACGAATGCGTGCGAGCTTGAACCACAGCCATCCGGACGGAGGCGGGAAGGCGAGGTGCGGGGGGCGGGCGGCTCAGGTTCGCGCTTGCGCGCTGCTCTGGGAGACGGCGTCCATCTCGCCCCGCCCCTCATGCTCTGCAGTTCCGGCTCTGCGGATTCAGTGCTCATGTTTCTTTTTCCCGTGGCTCTTGGTGCCTTTTGTTACCCCGCTTCAGCGACCTTCGAGGCAGCTCTACCGGCAGACAGCTTAAATTGATTTTCTGCTTTTCTTAGTACGCGGTGGGCCCATCGGCCTTTAACGAAAGTGCGGCTGCGAACGAGCGGGCGGGCGCGGGGCTCGGGGGAGGCGCGCTCCGGCTCACTGAGGCGACGATAACGACGACCAGACAAGTGGACGGAGGCATCTCCTGAAAAAGCGGCGATCCCATGCCCCGGGACGGCGGGCGGGCCCGGAGAGACAAGTCCGGGGCCCGGGGCATGTCCCCGGGGCCCCCGTGAGGAGGTGGCGGCGGCGATGGAGATCCCGCCGCAGGAGGCGCCGCCCGGGCAGGGCGCGGACGGCGACGCCGAGGAGGCCCCCGCCGAGGCCCAGTCTCCCAGTCCCGCATCGCCCCCGGCCGACGGGCGCCTCAAGGCTGCAGCCAAGCGCGTCACGTTCCCCTCGGACGAGGATATCGTGTCCGGAGCAGTGGAGCCCAAAGACCCTTGGAGACACGGTAGCTACAGCCTGGGAGCGGAGGCGGGCTTGTGGGGGTCTGGGGAGTCAGTGCAACGCCTAGCACGGAGGTGGTGCTCAATAAGTTGCATCTAATGATCATTTAGGGAGACAGTGACCAGGGAAGGGGGTGTCGGGTTGGGAAGGTGAAAAGCAGCTGATTTATGTCCCTTCCCCCGCCTAAGGGGACGCTGAATATGTTCGATGTAGGAATTAAAAAGATGAGCAATTTTAAAAAAGTTTGGAGACTTGGGAGGACATTGGCCTTTGAGTTCATAGTTCCTCCCCGCCCCCCAGAAAAGGATAGAGAGAGCTGTCGGGGGAGGAAGAATGGGTCAACGCTGGCGCTTGAAAGGGCAGCTGGAGGAGCCTGAGGAGCCCATTGGGGATGCAAAGACGTTAAGTCCCAGCCTACGAGCCTCCGGACCGGGGGTGGATGAAGGGAGGAGGAGGAATAAATCTGGACTGTGGCTGTAGAGGGGTCGTAAGTCCTGAGATTGGGAAAGGGAGTCAAGGTAAACTCCCAGAAAAGGAGCGGAGGAGGCAGTCCTTTTGGGGATGGGTAAGATAGCCAGAGGAGCTGATAGATCTTGGCATTAAGACGAAAAGTCACTGCATGCTTCTGACTCCCCCCAGGAAGTAGAATATCATCAGTCGTTCAGGAGCACAGGGACTTTTGGGAACCTGGTTATAGAAAGGTCTTTTTTTCTCCCCCTGAGAAAGAGTTGGGGAATTGGAGTTGCAAGCCAGTAGAAGGGGAGAACATTCAGAAAATTGGATGGCTAGAGGTGTTGGGAAAGGAAGTGAATCTATGGATTATTGGAGAGAGAGGGTCAGGTCAGTGTTGGAACTGAAAGAGCAGGCGTCTGGAGGAGCGTGTTCCCCAGGGGGCTGGGAAGGCGGAAAGTCGCTCCCCTGCTGCACAGCAGCGTTGAGTCCATGTCTGTGCCGGAGAAGTCTGTTGGTCATTCTGGGTGGAGATTCTGCAAAGAGAGGTGCAGAGAGGCCCTGGAGGGAGAGGAGGAACTGTTGCTCGTCTGTGCGCTGTGGAGGAGTTGGCAGCTTTGACGTGAGGGTGAGGAAAATGGTAACTGGAAGCTGAACCCACAGGGAGCCTGCCATGAATGCCAATTTGGCTAGTTACTGCTAAAGAGACAGGGGATAATTTAAGATCTTTGGCATTGGGAGCCAGCCAAGTTCTTGGGCTCCAGGCCCCAGGAACAGGTGGTCACTTTTGGGTGGGAGGGCTTGCGAGGCTGAGGAAGGGAGGAGTCAGAATGGGCCGTGGCTGTAGCATGGAATTCAGTCTGGGAGTTCAGGGCAGGAAGGGGGAAAGCCTTGACAGGCAGAGCAAGGTGAGGGAGAGCAGAGGCTCGTGTTCAAATTCTGCCTTCCGTTTACCCTCTTTTTGACCTCAGGCTGGGAAACTGACTCCCCTGAGCCTCAGTTTCCCATCTGTAGAGAGGGTGATAATACCCATGCCAGGGGGTCTAAGAGAGGACTGAGAATGTGTTTAAAAAGTGATTGGCCAGGGTGAGCCTTGAAGTTGCACTTATTATTGGTCATTTTAAGGGTGATGTTAGGTAATGTTGGTCATGGTAGGGGCCACTCTAGAGGAGTTGGTTCACGGGGTTGGGCCCCGGATGTGTCTGCTTCACAAGCTTCCAGGAGGGGAGCAGAGATGGGAGTCAGTCAGACCTGGGGCAGGGGGAAGGGGAGATGATGGTCAGTTTGTGGGCAGGAGGGTCCTGGGGGACTGTTGGAGAGTTTGGCGTAGGGTCAGGTAAAGTTTCAGGTAGCAGGTTCTCAGCATAGGGGCAGCTGCGTGCGCCCAGCTATCTGGCTTTGCGTGAGCTGTTTTTCTTCTCCGAGCTTCCTGTCTGTCTGTCTGTGTCTCCCCCCCCCCCCCCCCCCCGCCTCCAAATGGTGCCGGTCTCTGCTGTGATGTAGTTGTGAGCACGAAATAGGATAGTGCTTGCAAATTCCTGCCACACAAGGCCGAGTCCTTTCTGCGTGTGTATTTGGTTTTTTGTTTGTTTTTCATGGACAGTCTTCGAGAAGCAGGGAAGGGGGTCAGTGGGTGTCCCGCTGGGAGGATTTGGAGGATGGTTGCTAATTGGCCCGTGCTGGGTAAGGGGTGGAGGTGATGATCACTTACTTCCAGGCTGGGGGAGTCTTGGTCTTAGGAGTTCAGAAAGGGCCTGTGGGGACTGGGCAGGACTTGCACTCTGGACAAGCGGTGGGTCTCAGGTGGGGAGATGAGAACATGGAGAGACGAGGCCGTTTGTGGGCTGAGGAGTTGGGCTCCCTCAGCTGGGGAGCACGGTTGAGGGGTCAGCCTGGCAGTGAAGGAGTTGGGTGATCTGGGGCCCCAGCAGGGGTGGGATGAAGTGGGTGAGTATGGACAATTGGGTTTTCGAGGCAGGAAATTGGGGGGCTTGTCAAAGCTGAGGAGGAGGGCACCAGCTTCAGTGCTCGGGGAGGACAGTGGCATGTGCGCTGGCCTGGGACCCAGAGAGGTGTGGGTGTGCCAGGATACAGGAGAGGAAAGTTGGGCCAAGGGCCACCTAGTTGAGAGGCCAGAGGTCTTGGCTGGGTACTGGTGGGAAGAGTTGGTTGGTCTTGGAGGCGGGGGTGGGAGGTTTCTTGGATTTGGTCTGTAAGCCGTGGGGAGCACAGGGGCATCGTGTGAGCGGTGGACCCAGTGGGAAAGGTGATTCAGCAGGTCGTGGGGCCTGCTGGTGTGACACAGTACCCAGGCCCAGGCTGAGGAAGGAGTTGGTGGGTCTGCAATGAGAGGTCACCCAGAAGCTGTTCTTTTGTTGCGGGGATGGGGAGGTTGCCTGGGCAGGCGGTGGGGTGGGGGTGCAGGAGCATCCCTGGGCTGGGAGAAGGCAACCCTGGAGGAAGTGGCACCCCAGCACAGAGTGCCTGGCAGGAGAGTTCCCAGGCCCTGACAGAGCCTCTGGCTGGGGTGAAGGAGGGTTGGAACTGGGATAGAGTGGGGGCCCGGCTGTGTGGGAGCACTTGGGATTGCCCACCTGAGGGGGAGAGCCCTACCAGGCCCTACCAGCGTTGGGGACTTCCTGGTGGTGAGGGAGGGGCCCAGAGCACTGTGTCCCTGCCCACCCCACTGTGGGGGCCTGCTGATTTCCTCCACAGTAGGAATGGCCACCTGGTGTTCAGTGCTGGGTTTGTTCTTGCGTTGGGGCTCTCTCTCCCACCAGGATGGGAGAGCAGACATTGCCCGTCCTCGGCCGCTCAAAGAACGTGCCGTGGTGGTGGATGGTGGGCAGGTATGCGGCTGGTCTGGAGGGGGAGGCCTGGCCAGACCTGGAACCATCTAGTCAGAGTGTGCCCCAGGCTGCCAGCAGGAATGAGGGCCTCCTGAGCTTGTTTTGTTTCCTCATCGGTGAAATAGTGACCCCTGCACTGCTGACCCCCCAGGGGTCTGAGTGAATGAGATAAACTCTGAGGTGGTGGTTGCTTGTGGATGGGACGTGAAGCTGGGACCGGAGGGGGACACTGTGAGTGATAGAGGCTGCATCTACTGCCAGCTGGGCACCCGTGCACTTTGCTCTGGGGGCGAGAGGTGTGGGAGTGGGCGCCAGAGGAGGAAGGGCTAGCTGGCTGCACCCTACCCCACCCTATGGTGGCGGGCCTGTGCTTCCAGCTCTTCTGAGCAACAGGGCCAGGCTTGTACCAGGAACCCTTCCAGACCAAACTGCAAGAGTGACCCAGGGCTCAGCTTCCTCCTAGTCCCAGCTGCACGCAGTGTAGGGAGACGCGGGGCTTGCAAGGCAGGTGTTGGGGAGCACATGACCCAGGCCACCATCCTGAGGCTCCTCTCCCCTTCCCTCTAGCCCTACCAATGACTCATTCATTCCCCACTCCCTGACCGCCGGCCGGAGAGCTTGTCCTGGAGTGGGGGAGGGGTGCCTGTCAGGAAACGCCTGCTTGGAGTGCAGGTGTCTGCAGATGAAGGGGCCCAGATGTGCACCCACCTGAGTGGGGTGGGGATGGGGGGTGGGGTGGGAGTGGAGGCAGCGGCCACGCTGTTCTTAGATGGGATCAAAGAGGGTGGAAGCGCCTTACTGTTTGTTCTCATTAAAATCTGGGCTGCAAATGTAGCCCTCAGAACTGGTCAGACAGGTAGGAACGCTCCTGCTCCTGTTGGTGGTAGAGAGAGGCCCCCAGTTAACCCTCTACTCTCCTGAACGTGAGCGGTGGCGCCGGGAGCGGGAGCCTCCGCCATGTGACTTCAGGCATGATTTTTCTGTCTGTAAATAATGCAGGGCGATGTTGAAGAGGAAGTAACATAACAGTCCATAGTGGTGGGGAGGGTGAAAGAATTAAGAATAAAAAAACCTCATAGACACAGACAGCAGTATGGTGATTCCCAGAGGGAGGGGGGAGGGGGACCAGTGGAGATGGAAGGGGACTTGGCTCGGAGAGGCGAACACACAGCGCAGTGCACAGGTGAGGTGTTCTATGTAGAATTGTGTACCTGGGACCTAAGTAATTTTATTAACTAATGTCACCCCAATAAATTCAATTAAAAAAAGATAACAATCCTCAGTGAGCACTCAGCAGATGTCTCCCTTGCTTTTCCTGTCGTTGCCAGTCCTTTGCCTTCCCCAACCCTGAGTGTGCTTCCTGCTTCTGTGGTGCCTTTGTGTCCATGCCGGGGCTGGGGGGGGGCCCACCCCCCGCCGCCCCCCCAGGGTCTTCCAAGCCTGAACCCTGCCATCCCTCAGGCCTGCTCCTTCGAGATGAGTACCTTAGCCATTCCTGCCCGCCCTCCTATCTATTGTAGGCTGGTGACTGTGGGCAAGTTGCCCAACCTCTCTGAGATGAAACTAAATCAGCATGTCCTAGCCCCCCAACCTGAGAGGCCTCAAGGGCACCAAGATTCTAAGCTGAAAGCATAGAGGGGGTTGGGAAGATGGGGGCATCGAGCAAAAAAGGGAAAAAGAGAAAGGACTCACGGACACTTACAATAGGAACAGGGGGAGGGCAGGGGTGGCAGTGACAGAGGGTTTGGGGGAATAAATGGTAATGGAAAAACTACAATAAAAGAAAGTAATGTAAACTGAAACTGTTAGCCCCAGCCTGTCCAGATGCCAGCGGATGACTTTGGAAAAGTTTCCGTCCTCCCTGAGCTTGGTCCCCTCTGTGGAGTGCCCCCGCCCACCGCCCCCACTCCAGCATGCGGCCCTGCCGACAGGACCCTGCCCGGGTGATGTGCTGCAGGGTGAGTGGCTGCTCCACAGGCCAGGCCCCTCACAGGCTCACGCTCAGGCAGGCTGCCCTCCTCCTTTCTGCCTCCAGCCCTGTATTTGTGTTCGCATCGTATTTCCCTCTTCAAGGACAAAGGCTGTGTGCAAGTCACCTCTGTGACCTCAGTCTGGCACTCGGGAAGTTCCCAGGCGCTGGATGAGCAGCAGAGGAATGAGGTTTTTCCTCATACCCGTGGTGGTACTTGGGAGAAAGCTCTTTGGCCTATTGGATCTGGTATGTGCCGGGCAGGGGCCCTTCCTCAGAGGTCTGCAGGCCGGCTCTGGCACCACCTGGGGTCAGAAAGAGTGAACACAGCTGGCACCCAGTGGGCGTTCAGCAGTCTGCTGTGGAGTGAGGCCAGGGAAGCGTGTGCGTGCGTGCGTGCATGTGTTCTGGGGGCGAGGCGGCGTGGCCACTGTTAGTTGGAAATGGGCTTTCAGCCCCAAGAGCATGGAGCCAGGTGTCCCAAGCTGCACCGGCTGTGAGAGGCAGCCTCTGGGATTGGAGGCCAGGAATCTGTCTCTCCAGAGATGCCCCAGTGGTTCTCATGGCCAGGTTTGGCTGTCCTTGTGCTCAGGCCCCAGACACAGTTCAACTGGCTAGCCCTCAGGCCCGAGTCTGCCTTGCAGACCTCGGCTCGGGTGGCTGGAGCTGACCTCACAGGCTTGGTTTTGGAGCAGGTTGAAATGTCCGGCCTGAGGTAACTGCAGAACTTTGGAGTTGGGAAGGCAGCCTGCTGTGCTGAGTGGAGAGGGGCCTGGGTTCAAGTCCCTGCTTTCTGCACGGCCTCATCAGTTGCCACTCCTTGCCTTCCCCGTTTGTGCCACTGGACTAAGCGCAGTTCTTTCCTATTTTTAGATGAGGAAATGGAGGTGCAGAGAGGTGAAGTGATGTACCTGAGGCCACGGAGCCAGAAACTGGTTGGGCTGGGATTCGAGCTCAGGCTAGGTAGCTCTGGAGCCTGCACTCTTGGCTTCATGCTCTTTGGCAAGTTGCTGTACTTGGTCCGTGTGTGGTGCTTTCTTCACCTGTAACCTGTACCCCTTTGTAAAGTAAAACCGACGGTTCTAGCCCTGCAGGACTGTGGCAGGGCTGAGAAGCAGGCCGAGACAAGGGCCTGGCCCAGTGGGCACTTGGGGTGGGGGTGGGGGGGCGTTCAGTGTGGTTCTTGGGAGCCCTAGGGGTCCTTGGTCCTCAGCGTGGGGGTTCCTGATTTGACCCTTGGCCGGAGTTCTTACTGTACCTCAGGGTGTGGGGGATGTGACGGGTGCTCAGTACCTCCTGGCTAAATATGTGGCTCTGATCCCATGACCAACCACCCATTTAGCAAGGTGAGGCCACGCCAGGCCTGGGGTTGGGGAAGAAGACAGGCCCAGCCCTTCCTCTGTGAAGGTCACAGTCGGGTGAGGGAGATGCACAGTCAGTCACCAATTTAATAAGCCGTGGTGCCCAGGACTCTGATGGGGAAGAGCTCCCGGGGTGGATGCAGGTGGGCAGGGCAGAGATGGCTTCCTGGAGGAAGGGCCATTGGGGTCTAAAGCAGGGGACCCTGAACTCCCTCCTCTCCTTCCATGGACTGCCTGAGCTCCGCCTCTTGTCTCCCCCCCCCACCCATCTCCATCTGTGGAAAAACTGTCTTCCATGAAATCAGTCCCCCGTGTCAAAAAGGTTGGGGACCGCTGCTCTAAAGAAATTGCAGGAGTCAGCCATGTGAGGAGCAGCTGGAAAGTTGTGAAAAGCTTTGGAGGCAGAGAGAGCTGGTGAGGTGCTTCTGAGGAACAGAAAAAAGCCAGTCCTACTGGAATGGGGAGTCTGGGGCTAGAGGCAGGAGGGACAGAGGTGAGGCTGGGGAAGGTGGACAGACCACCTGCCTGGTGGGACCACCTGGGACTACTGGGCCGGGGTAGCCTGCGCAGTGGGGAGCCAGCAGAGGGTTTTAAGAAAGGGTGTGCCTGGTGTTTGGTGGGGATAGGATGCAGGCGGTGAGACCCACGGTGGGTGACCAGGGAGGTGGCCAGGGGCCAGGCTGTGTGACCCTGCATTGGCTAATAGCTGACATTTGACCCCGTTGATTTATTCATTAGGTTTAGCTGATCCCCTCCTTCCCGCCCCTCCCCCAGAAGGTTTTCCAGCACCGGTGTTGTCTGCAGTGCTTCTGAGGCAACAGTTTTCCCCCTTCATTCTCTCCTCACTTCCCCTCCCCCTCAGTCAGTTCATCTGCTCCCCCTTGTGGGGGTGTGTAGCGCAAGATACACCACCTCCTCCCGTGTGGCCTCAGTGGGTGGCTTCACCTGTGTGGTTTCTCTGTGTCCCATACTTCCCAGACACAGAAAGCCATGAAAAGCAGACCCTCCTGGGGTCTTAGCATCGTATAGGTATCTTCTCACTCTTGTAAAAACCCAGGGAATCTGAATTTCAGAACATACCCAGCCCGAGGGTTTCCAGTAGGGGCCTCCTTCTGTGAAATGGCAGTAACTCGAGCAGCAGCTTGGGGCTCCTGTTTTGGAACCTCCTGGGGCCACTCACTCAGTCTCACTGCCATGGGGTCCTTGTTTGTGTGGGGAGTGGGGTTATTCCCCACTTGGAAAGCAGGGGGGACAGGCCCCAGCTATCGTAAGCACTCAGGGAGGACTTGGGAAAGGTGAACGAGGACACGGCCCTGCCCTGGCTCCCGCCTCTAAAGGCAGTGATGGTCTCACCTCCCCCGGCTGGATGGGACAGGCAAGCCCGCTGCCTGGGTATGGATTCAGCCGTGTGAACACGGGTGTGTCCCGAAACCTCCCCGTGCCACACGGTCCTGTGTGAGGCCATGGGGACAGACGAGGAGTTTGTTTCAAAGCTTTGCAGCTCCCTGGGAGGCGCCCAGCCTTCGCAGCTGGGAGCACATGCAGGTTCCAGTGTCGAGCAGGTCTGGTGAGAAGGCCCCAGGTCCTGGACGTCACTGCTCCCAGTTCAGAAAGGGGGTTCAGAGGCTGGGCGCCCTCAGGAATGGTAGACATCCATTGTGCTTTGGTTGTGTTTCCCCGAATTCGGAAGGCGGTCCCATGAAGTCAGAGCCATTGCGGTTTGGCTCCTCGCAGGGTCTCCAGAACCCCGGGCAGTGCCCAGCACCCCACAGGCCCTCACTCTAGGTGGGTTGATGGTGGACGGAGGTACAGAGTGGGCACTTTAAAGGTAGCCTCACCCCCTTTTTTCACTCTCTGCAGCTGGTACGCAGCCGGTGCCTCAAGGTGGGGGTATTAGTTTGGAAGTGTCTGCTGACAACCCCTCGGGCCTGCCGCCCGCCCTCCACCTTTCCAGTGGAACCCCGGGCGGGAGCCTGGGGGCTGAGGCTCTGGAGGCCTTGTTGGGTCCCAGCTGGAACCCACTGGGATCGGACCCATGTGCCACCTTCACACCCACCCTTCCATCTCCCCAGTCTCCCTGTCATACCAGCTGCCATCACCACGCTGTGGGAGAGTGGCTCGAGGTGTGGGCAGCCCTGCCCTTTGTGCAAAGCAGAAAACCCTCACAGACGAACTCACTGGGCCCCTCGGAGCAGTGGTGCGGGAGGGGCTGCTGGAAGGTGCAAGCAAACAGGGCAGCGACCCCTTGGCGGGGTCTTGCTTCCAGTCTGTGACGGCAGTGCTGGTGCTGGTGACCCTTGCAGCCACTGTAAGGGGGCTCCTACCAGGCCTTAGCTTCTTGCTGCCTTTACTCCTTTAATCTACAAGGCAGCCAGGGGGGACAAGCCTTGGCTCGGGGGTGCTGAGACCACACAGGTGGTGAGGGAAGGAGGCATGGGCAAACCAGAGGGAATGGTTTCCATCCTCTGCTCTGCTCCTTCTTGACCCCAGGAGAGAGTTCACACCCCTGTGCCCTGTGGGAGGCCCTCCCACGCAGCTGTCCTGCCCTCCCTGCAGGGGGGTCCCCTCTGCTCTGTGCCCTTCGCCAGTCCCCTACCTCTCCTGACCATCTCCTGCTCATCCTTCCGCACTGGCTCACAAGTCACCTCCTCCGCGAGGCCCCCCTCCCTCCCAGAGTGCTGCTGTGTTCTCCTGGGTTCCCACGGCACCACTCACACTGTTGTTACTTGTTTGGGCCCATCTCCCCACTGGACTCAGGTGCTCCTGGGGAACTACATCTCGTCTCCCGTCTCCCAGAAGGAGGAGGAACAGTGGTGAGTACACCCAGGCACCCTCGTGACTCCTGGCAAAGTGGGTCTGCTAACGAGCGCCCCCGGCTGCGTACTCAGGAGTGGAGCCATAGGGAGAGCAGGAGGAAGAAGTCGTTCAATGGGTTATCTGTTCCCAAATCCAGTTCTCCATTCGTTCCTTACCAACACACGCCTCTGTGCCTCTGCTTCCCCGGCTGTGCGGGCGGAGTCCTGATGGCTCTCCCTGCTTTCTGATGCCGACTCTGCATTCCCAAAGAAGCAGACCTTCCCTGCTTCCTGTCATGCTTTGTGACCCACCCCCCACTGCCCTCGCTGACCACAGCCGGGATCACAGCAAGTCAGCTTGAGTCCCTGTGAGATGCTGGGCTTCACGGACTAGACAGGCCCCGCCCTCATGCAGCCTGGGCCCAGAAAAGGTCTGTGAAGGGGGAGGGAGGGGGCCCCAAATCTGCCTCTGCTGTCCCCCTCCCGGGTCTGGCAGACCCTGAGCTGACCAGCCTGACGGACTGCAGGGGTGCACAATGGGACGCAGAGCTGTCTTCGTTGTTGGCTCGCTGCGGGTCGCAGCCCAACGCATGGCCCTCTCCGCATAGCAACATGGTGTCTGCAGTCCTGTCCCACTGTGTGTGGTTCCCATCTCTGCAGAGCTTGCACCCACAGTCCAGGGAACCATGTGGGCCCCAGCACCTCCTCTCCATCATGGGGCGGGGCTGACAGGGCCTGGGTTCTGGTTACTGATCTGCCTTTCTACCTTTGTGACAGGTGGCCTGACTCCCTGTCCCCCAACCACAAGGTGTGTCACAGGAGGCAGTGGAGGATGTCCGTGGTGTCAGGCCAGCCAGCTCAGGCCTCCATCCTCTCTCCGTCCTCCTCACTCCTTGGCCTGTCACCCTCTTCTTTCCCAAGCTTGGTAGCCTTGCTTCTTACCCTGTCTCCCTGCGTTGTGTGTTCCCTTGTGGAGCCTTCTTCCATTCCGGCCTGGGCTCAGCCCTCAGGGTCTGCAGTGCTGAGCTTTTCTGGGCTCCCCGTCCCAGCCCTGCCCACTCCGGGTCATCCCTGTGTGGGGACTGAGCCCCGGGAGGACAGCGCAGGGGCTGGCTTGGTCACTGCTGTGTTCCCGGCACAGCTTCAGGCACAGGGCAGGTGCTCCATGAGTGTTGTTCATTAGGGTGGGGTGGGGGAGCAGGGGCCAGAGGTCACGCCCTCCAGGAACCCTGCCTTGAGCCCCCATGCCTGACAGCACCTGATTCTTTCTGGTCCTGGGGGAGACCTCCCAGGCCAGTTGCCCCAGTGGATGGAGCAGGCATCGGAAGGGCCTGGTCTGACTTACTGAGTCAGCTGCTGGGTCCAAATGCTTGTGCTCCCTGACCACCCAGCCAGGAGGTCCTGGCTCTGGAACGAGCCCCTGCCCCATCTCGGGAGTCTGGAATGGGGCAAGGAGGGGAGAACACCTCCTTGTTTTACGAATGAGGCCGGGAAGGAGTGGCCTGGCTCTCAGGACAGGGCTCCTGCACCCTGCCGCTCTCCTCAGCCACCTGCTAGCTCTGAGGGGCAGAGACCTGCCCTGTCCCTGTGTGATATTATTAGAAAGGGCTTGGGCCCTGGGGAAGTGGAGTTCCATTTCCAGTCCACCCTGCTGCTGAGGGAGCTTGTGCTGCGTGAGTCTGTCTCCTCACCCCTTGGTGGAGCTGGTGCGGGGCGGCCGAGAGGGAGGAGGGTATGCAGTGGTCCTGGGAGTCCCCCCTGGGCGTGACCAAGGAAAGGGTCACGGTCTGAGTCTTCCCTGACTTTAAAAGTAAAGTCTCTTCATTTTTCTTTAAAGGAAAAGCTGGGAGTCTAAAGAAAATAAAAATTGCTTGTTAATCTTAACATCTGGAATTTTTTTAAAAAGCAGCTCTGTTGAGATGCAATTCATGTGCGCATCACCCTTTCACAGGCACAGTTGATGGGATTTAGGTTTTGCACAGAGTTGCATCCGTCATCACAACTGCAGAACATTCTCATCACCCCCAAAAGAACTGTGTTACCCCCAAACCCGCCCCTCCACCTCCGACCTCCAAGGCCACCAGGCTGCTTTCTGTCTCTTTAGCTTCGGGATATTTTGTATCAATGGAATCGTGTAATATGTGGCCTTTTGCGTCTGGCTTCTCATTTGACATGATGATGCTCTCAGAGGTCAACACATAATCCGTCTGTCATTTCTTGTTATTGCTGAGCACATGGTCCATCATGTGGGTACCCCACATTTTAATTACCTCTTCATCTGCTGCTGCACTTTTGGGTCGTTTCCATTCTGGCTGTTACAAACAGCGATGCTGTTGGTGTTGATGCACAAGTTTTCATGCGGACGTGTGTTTTCATTTCTCTAGGAGTGGAAGTGCTGGGTCAAGTAGTGACTGTTCAGCCATTTGAGCGATTGCCAGACGGGTGTCCCAGGCCACTGCCCCACTTGACATTCCCCTCCACCTCCTGCTTGCTCTGTCCTTTCCCTGCCAAGTACCCTGGCGGGTATGAAGCTGGATCTCATTGTAGCTGTGATCTGCATTCCCCTGTCGGCTGATGGCATTGAGCATCTTTCCGTGGGCTTCCTGGGCACCTGTACATCACCTCCGGAGAAATGTCCATTCAGACCCTTTGCCCACTTAAAACTCGGATCATTTGTCTCTTTATCATTGAGATGTGAGAGTTCTGTATGTATTCTAGATGCAGGCTCTTATCAGGGAAATGGTTTGCACCACCTGGGGTGTTTCAGCGTTAAATGCCAGAGCACTTCCTTCCCATGTCTTTTCTACTTCTATGGCGAGGTGTAGCTACAGAGAGATAAAAATAAAGCGGGGAGGGTGCTGTGTTGAGGATCCTGTGTCTGCACTTGATTTTCGTGTTTTATACAAAGTACGACTGAAATACATCCCCTGGGCCATTGTGATTTGTTCTAGCCATTTCCGCTTTGCTGAGCACTGAAGTCCCTTCCAGTTTCCAGCTGCATAAATAATGCAGTGACGTGCATCCTGGTCCATAAATCTTCGAGTTCGTCACGGGGAGCTTTCTCTGAAACAATTCCTAGAAGGCAGCTTTACCAGGCCAGAGGGGAGGAGGGAGCCTTTGAAGCCTCAGGTACCATCTGTGCCCGCTTAGGACTGCACACAGTGAGCGTGAGTCCTGTTGCTCTGTAAAGAATTTTACTGCTGCTGCACGCCCCCAGGGTGGATGACCACGAGGACCGGAGCCACCATTTAAAGGGGACACACATACAGGCAGTAGGAGTGGATGTGTGTGGTGGCAGTTACCACACTGCCACCACAAAAAAAAGCATGTGTCGAGTTGGAGTGGAGCAAAGTGTCTCAAGTAAGGAGTCCAGGGACCAGTGCGCTGTGCCTTGGGTCAGGGCAAGACTGGGGAGTTAGAACACATTTGCTGGAGAGAATTCCCAGTGCACAGCCAGCCAATTAAACAATAAGAACATGAAGACAGGTGGGGAAAGGTGAGCTCCCAAATTCTGACCAGACTCTCAGACATACAAAGTAAAGCACTCCAGAAAACTATTTTGAAATGATATTTTAGTTTTTATCCACAGCTTTCTTCTCTTAGGCACTCTCTGAACATTTCATCCAGAGTTGCATTCAATTGCATTGCGGTTGTGTCTCTTGGTTTTTAAAAAGATGAGTGAGCCCTGGCTGGTGTGACTCGGTTAGAGTATCGTCCTGTAGACTGGAAGGTCGAGGGTTCAATTTGCAGTCATGGCACATGCCCAGGTTGCAGGTTCGATCCCGGGTCAGGGCGTGTATGAGAAGGCAACTGATTGATGTTTTTCTCTCTCCCTCTCTTCCTCTGGGAGCAGTGAACAAAGTGTCCTTGGGTAGGGATTCAAATAAATAAATAAGTGAGTGACCAAGTGAGTGAATAGTATTCGCACTTGGGTATCTTGATGCCAAGATGGGGCCTTGTGTTGGTTGGTGAGCATTTCTCTGACCAGCAGTTAACCTGTTTATTGCCAACACACTGCGTAATTGCTTTTTTATACCCTTTGCCTATTGTCATTTGGGACCTTTTGTAAGGACTCCTTTGCAAACGTTGATTCTTGGAATTTCATTGTACAGATATGATTTCCCTCATTTATCATTTGCTGTGCTGGAAAGGGGCAGGGGGGCAAGATACCTCTTCTTGAAAAGAACCACTTTCTCCTTTGCTCTTCCCCTGGGTCTCTAAAGCTGGGCGCCTGGCCCAGCCTGGCCCAGCCTGGCCCAGCCTAAGAGCTCGCGGTGGGGGGAGGGGGAGAGGAGCGCTGGCGGCTGCTCAGAGGGGATCAGCCTGGGCCCTGGTGGCAGGGCAGTGTGCAGGCCAGGCCCAGGCAAAGTGACAGCAGGTTACAGGGAGGGTCCCCTGTAAACACAACTGCAGACACTGTTTGCTGAGCACCGGGCTGAGTAACGGTCAACTGCTTGCTGAGTTTGTGCTCCTTTGCAGAAGGTGGCCGAAGCCAGAGCAGTTCTGTCCAGACCCCTGGGAACCCCTCTGCCCTCGCTGCAGCGGCTCCACACGTCCCAGGGGCCAGACTCCAGCCCCTCCCACCGCAGGGCCACCACGTCATCAGCACCTCAGGCATGAGGGTTCCTTTTATCATTGCCACCCCACCCCCAGAAGCCCCCTGGTCCTGTTATCTGGCCTTGCAGCCTGAGGCCTCACTGATGGTCTTCTGCCTCATCTCAGCTATCCCCACCATCCCTTGGTTCTGCTCCAGCAGCCACAGGCCAGGCCTCTTTTCTCCACCTGGGAGGGTTTTCCCAGTTTTTCTGCAGCTCCCGACTGTTTGCATCCACTCACTCTCTTGTGCCCCCGTGCCCTCCAGTGTGAGCAGCTGGGAGCGGGCGTTGGGCCGTGGCCCTGGCATCGCGGTTGGTGCCTGGCACTAGAGGAATACTGGCAGGAGGGGAGGAGTGTCTGACTCCCACCTTTCAGGTCTCAGCCTAATTGTTCCTTCCTCTTGCAGGTCTTTCCTCATCATAGCCTCCAGTCTAAATCTGCATGCCTACTTTTCTTTTGAGAGTGTTTTTTTTATAACTTTGGCATTTTTATTTGTGTACTTCTCTGCCATCTAGCAGTTACTCCCCAGGCTTGTGTTGTTTTCCACTGTCTGCCCAGTCTGTGGTGTTTGGTGAAGACTGAATAAGTACATCCTTTATTTCCCAAGCAGACCTTCTGAGGGTATGTAGTGTTACTCACCTGTCGCAGGTAAAGGAAAGGGAGGCTGAGCAATGAGAGGTTCCAAGCACCCGGTTTCCATCCCTGGAGCCTTGGCTGGATCAGTAAATAGCTCACAGTTACTTGATTTTAAAATTCCAAAGGAGATCTCCGCCGGTGCCTCCAAATGCAGCTGGCCGGCCGTCTGGTGCCCCTGACCGGAAGCCTGCGTCTGGCAGCTTGAAAGAGGCCGCCCGCCTCTGGTGAGGCTGCTTGTCCTGTGACCGGCACCAACTTTCTCAGTGGCCCCCTCCCCCAACCTTGGCCTCCTCCTAGGACTCGGTGGATGGCTGTGATGGGGAACAGTGAGCCACTGAGTGACCCGCAGACCTTTTTCAGGGACCTCGGTGCCCCCAGTCCTATGCTGGGTCCCTTGCCCGTTTGCTTCATTTGACCCTGACCTCGACTTTCAGGTTCCCAAAGGCCCCATCATGGCTTTCTCTGAGCCTTTGCACGCGTATCCCCCCTGCTGCAGCACTCGTCTCTTCCCTCTGCTTTTAAAATTACTGTTATTAAATTATTTTCTTGGCATCTGAACTATGTAAGTAACATACATGCAAGCCAGAGTGTAGTATAACGAAGACCTAAGAGCCTACCTCCCAACTTAGGGATAAGAGCGTTGCCACTAACTCACCTCCACCTGCGGGCGGGCAGAGCACAGAGCTCCCTGGCGCCTATCCTGCATGTCGGAATGGCCATGCCTTGGTTTTGTTGTTTTGTTTTGTTTTTGTTTTTGTTTTTGTTTTTTAAGTTTTATAACCTATGTGTGTATGCTGGAAAGTATAGTGTTTCGTTTTGCTTGTTTTGACTTATAAAAAATGTCATTGCATTCCTAGTTTCTTTTTTTAAGATTTTGTTTATTTACTTTTAAAAGAGAGGGGAAGGGAAGGAGAGAGAAACATCAGTGTGTGGTTGCCTCTTACACACCCCCAACTGGGGACCTGGCCCGCAACCCAGGCATGTGCCCTGACTGGGAATCAAACCAGTGACCTTTCGGTTCTCAGGCCAGCTCTCAATCCACTGAGCCACACCAGCCAGGGCTGCATTCCTACTTTTAGCCATGTTAAGTGCTCTAGAATATTCCATTGTATGACCAAGCCTTGGATTGTTCATTATGCCTTTGGTGGGTATTTAGGCCGTTTCCAGCTTTCAAGATTACAAATCGGTGCAGCTGTGAACCTTCTGGTGCATGTCACCTGTAGCATGAGCAAGATTTTCTCCAGGGCACGGACTGGGGGTGGGATTACTGCTTACAGTTGATGAGTCTGTGCAGCTTTACATGGTAATGCTGAACTCTCTCATGCGATTCTCCCTCCTTTACTCGGCTGACTACTACCCACCTTGCTTTCCCTTCAACAGATGCCCGTTGAGCACCTGCCATGTGCCAGGTGCAGTTATGTTTCAGGGACAATGGTAAATGAGACTCACAGCCCTAGTGTTCACATGACCAAGTGGTAGTAGGTACTCCTCCGGGAAGCCCTCCTTGACCCCCAGACTGAGCTAGGTGCTCTCATGGGCTCCCCTGTCCCAGCGCTGCCCACCCTGGGGCATCACTGCCTAGGGATGGATCTGTCTCCCTCACAGGACTGGGAGCCCTGTATGGTCAGAGACCAGAGCTGCATCAGGTCACCCACTGCAGCATCACACACAGAAGTGATGGATTCAGTGAAGCATTTGTTGAGTTATTGCTGAAATGTGCACCCCTGAGGCAAGTAGGATTAGGAGAAAGAGATGGAATCCAGTATTCAGTACTTGTTGGAGTTCAGCCTGGGCCCGGGCCTGGGCCCATCTGGCCCAAAGCCCAGCACTTCCTGAGTGGCTTTGCCCACCAGATGCCTGGCCCTGTGCACAGCCCTGTGGCAGATGGAGGAGACCTGGCTGCTGCCCTCGGTGGTTTAGAGTGGAGCCGCTGCCCAGCTGCTAACTCCCCCGACGGTGTGCATGGCTGGGTGGCCAGTGGCGCTTCAAGGGGAAGTACAAGGCCCATCTGGCCCTCTGGGAGCTAGAGAGTCAGCGTGGGTGTTCTTTGGGCAGGTGAGACCAGAGGCTGTGTGAACCCTTACAAGATGGATGAGGCGAGCATTGTGGGGCCCCAGAGGAGCTGCTGGGGCCGTGAAGGGCTGTTGTGGGCTTGCAGGTCAGTGGTGGCAGGAACGGTAAAGGTTAGTGGTGTTTGCAGAGCCCCCACTGGGTGCCAGGCCAGTGCTAAGTGCTCCCGTGCTCCAGCCGGTTTGTCTGTACTGTGTCCCATGAGGAAGCTGCATCGTTGAGGGAAGGTCCTGGGACTTAGGGTGAAGCCCAGCTCACCTGGCGAGTTGGTGGTCACCCCTAGGAGCCCAGCTCCTTCCGCCTGCACCGGGTGACTAGCAGGCCTGCCCTGGAGCTCTCCTTCTGCCAGTTCGACTCCGCATGGCTGAGTTGTGTGCTGGAGCAGCAGCTCACCTTCGTAGATGGCGGGCAGAGGTTCAGGGTGTGCGCGGCCCCGCTATGCATCTGTGTGTGGAGGCGCAGTCAGGCTGGGCCGGGCTCCTCCTGCGTCCTGAGCCTGCACTCCCAACCACGGGTGCTTCCCTACAGGGCTCTTCTCCCCTGCTGCTCTGATGTACTCATTTGTCCCCAAGCCTTCACTGCTGCACCCTCCGTCACCTATCCCTGTGCAAACATTTGTTCTGTGGGCAAACAGGAGCATGTGTGACCAGTATTTCCAAGCTGGGAGGCAGGGGACAGGTGGAGGCAGCAGACGCTTAAGTGAGCCTCCAGCTGGAGCTGATCACTTTGCGACCTGTGCTCGTCCAGCATCCACCCTGGGGTATTGCTCAGGCCCTGGACCAGTGACCACAGCGACTACTGTTTAGCAGGCCCCGGGCCCATGCCGCATGCTTTACAGGGGTGATCTCAGAGTGCGCGCGTGCGTGTGTGTGTGTGTGGTAAGCCCCATTTCCCAGCTGAGAAGACTCAGCCGCAGAGATGAGGTCCTTCTCCTCTGATGGCTGGGGTCTGTTCGAGGGGTCAGAGCCAGAAGCCACATGGGGCCACATGAGGTAAAGGAGGACGTTCATTGGAAGGAGCCAGGGCCTCAGCCAGTTCCAGGGGGCGGGCAGGCCCAGGGACGGGGACCGGCGCCCACGCTCCTGACCACATGCGCTCACGTTCTGTTCTTCTTTCCAGCTGGTCTCTAGCCAGGCAGACCTGGCCATCCTGCTGGCCAGGACAGGGCTCCTCGGGCCAGGTCCCACATCCTGCCTGTCAAACAGGGTCAGGCTTGCCTTGTGGGGGTGGGGGCAATTCTCAGAAAAGGGAATCTGGGCTCTCCGATGCCCCACATAGGCACCAGTGGACACACAGTCTGATCCCAGAGGCCATGCCCTCAACCACCAGGCTGCACCATTCATGTGGTGAGAAGGTGGATTCACGTCACAAGGTGGAAAGTGAGCAGCGTCCTGGGCGGTACCCATCCCTTCGAGGAGCCCCTTCCAGCTGGGGGCTCCTGGAGACCACGCAGGACTCCCCTCCCCCACCACAGACATCCCCTGCAGAAAGCCCTCGGTCAGTGGGACAGTCTTGGGCACTTGTGTTCCCTGGGTGTCATTAGTCTCCACTCGCCACAGGACTGACGTGTCTTCCAGCAGTCGGTGAGCCAGTACTGAGCTCTGTGGCAGTCTTGAGCAGGGGGATTCAGCAGGGGCCAAGGCCAACCTGGTCCTGCCTCACAGGCTCACTGCCTCCCAGGGGAGGTGAGGGAGACAGTCAGCCAAGCAGCCAGCAGGGCCTGAACAGATAGATGGAAGGGGGTGGGAGGCCGTGAGCCAGGGGCTCGGATAAACACTATCTCGGCCCGGCTGCTGGGCGGGTCCTTGGCTTAGGGAAGGAGATCAAACAGCTGCAAACCTGCAAACCGTCCACAGGGCAAGCCATGCCCCACCCCACACTGGATGGACTGGGCTTCAAAGGAGGTCAGGCCTGCCCTGGAGGTCCTCTGTGTCCAACTGTGTGTCCTTGGCAAGGGTCCCACTGCCCTGAGCTCAGTTTCCCCTTCTGGAGAGCGTGGGGGATGGTTGTCTGCTCCCCAATGAGTGATGGTAAACAGAAAGGTGGTCAAGTGTGATTAAGTGCATGCATGGTTTGGGCTCGAACCCCAGCTCCTCCCTTTACTGGCTCTGTGACCCTCGGCAGGCTTACTTCCCCTTGCCTCAGTTTCCCTTTTGAAGAGTGGGGGGAATGTTAGTCCCAGACCATAGGGTTTTTGGGAGTGGTCAATGAGGTGATGGACGTACAACGCCACCAAGTGTTGGTTGCTGTCACTGGTGATGATTCAGAACTAAAGGTTGCCTGGTACCCAGCTGGGAGTCAGGGCTTTGTGTGCCTGGGGTGACTGGGACTAGGAATTAAGGCCTTGATTTTTGCCTCATGAACACCGTTGGCCGTACCAGGCTCCTTCTGTGGTTGGGGCCTCATAAGTCATATGGGGTCGGCTTCATTCCTCCTTCCTCAAGAGCCTTGGAAAGTGGTAGGCGTCTTTTGACTGCACGTGTTTCTGTTGCAGGATCTTCAGCTGGGCCAGGCTTGGGGAGTCGGGTGGGGGTGAGGTGTGGCAGGTGCCCCCTCATCCCTGCAGAGGGCCAGGGTCTGCAGGTAGGATTCCTGGCTGGTTGTGTGAGCCCAGCCCACCCCTGGAGCTGGCCGTCCTCCCTGAGTCTTGATAATTCCCTCTCGGGAGGGGGCAGGGAGGAACTCTGCTCACCCAGGACGCTGCTGGCATCTGGCTCCTCAGCGGGCTTGGGGACGGGCCAGGAGCCTGCCAGGGGAGGGTGGAACATCCCAGCCTGTGCTGAGGGGTCTGCCTCAGGGGGCACAGTGCTGTTCTCTGCCACTGCCCCCCACCCCCACCCCCGCCCGGAGAAAGGGAGACTGCTTCAAGTCAGAGCGAGTTTATCTTCTCACTTATTCTCGGCCCTTATTCTCAGCCATTCACTTGAGACACTGCAGTGGCGCCCTAGACCCTGGGGGCCCTTGGGCGAGGACAGAGAGTGAACAAGTGAGCAGGTACCAATTGAGGCGGGTGCTGCGAGGGGACAGAGCACAGTGGGGAGTGATGGGGGATGTGCTGCTTTAAAGGGGGTCAAGGGGCATTTCTCACAGGAGGCGGCATTCGAGTGGAGACCTGAGTGACAGGTGGGAAGAAGAGCTAGGTGCGGGGTGGGCTGCCAATATTAGTTGCAGACCTGGAGGCAGGAACAAACAAGGAGGGGGGTTGGGGCTGGGAGGCTTCGAGGCTGCACAGCAGAGGTGAGGGGCACCCCATCCCCGTGGCATTTAGGAAGGCCTGGTCCTAGAGTGAGGAGGTCCAGGGTCAGGACAGGGAGGGAGCACAGCCTGTCCCTTGGCCTGGTCACCATAAGCGGACAGTGGGCCTGCCCGTGTCTGAGGGTGGCAGCAGCAAAGGGGTGCGTTTTCCTCTCCTGGGGGATCTGCTCGGAGTCCACCTGCACATCTTCCCCAGGTTTCGTGTGTGTAACCAGCCGGGGACCAGCACTGCCAGAGGTAGAAAACCCAGAAGGGCCGTCTGGGGTCTCCTCAGCCCTCCTCACCCCAGGCAGGGACTGACAGGGGCGCTGCTCAGGCTCGGGCCCCAAGGGGTCTCATAAACTTGACTGGCTGGAGTGAGGGGCAGCTGGCCCCGTCCCACCGAGGGGAGTTGTCTCTCGGGCAGCACCGGCACTGGTACGGCTCGGGCAGGCTGTGCTTGGCATCACCTTTAGCGACACGGTGGCAGCTGGATGGGCCACTGTGCTGGGAAGGGTGGTGCCAAGCCCCTGTGAGCTGTGCACTCCCTTTGTCCCTCCAAGTCACTGAAAGGTCGGGAGTGGTGCCGAGGAAGTCTGAAGGGGGCTCATTGGGAAGAGTAACTCATGACTAGTGTCCCTTCATTTTTCCTAAAAAGTCATAGGCAGGGGTTTTTCAGAACGTGCTGAGCAACTAGAAATCCCCGCCAGGGCTCCACCTCCTGGCGGAGGCATGCCCCTGGCCCTCTGGGCTGTGTCACTGCCCTTATTCTGTGGCCAGGCCTCCTGGTACCCAGCCCCTGTTCCCCAGAGCACCCGTGGGAACCGGTACTGCTCTGTACCAGGTCCCCAGGGGAGCTCCCAGCCTGGCAGGGGAAAGGCCCCAAGCGATGGCGGGCCGGGAAGCCCCGGGGTTGCGGCTGATGTGGGCCAGGGTGTCTGCGGGCCCTTCCTTCTGGCCAGTGAGTCTGCGGGAGCTGACTCTGGAGTCTCGATTAGGAGGCCAACTCTGAAGGCCATAGTGGCCCAGCAGTGAAAGAGGATGTTCCCCGGGGGTTGTGACCCGTGTGGTCACTCAGGCGAGGCTGCCTCTCTGGACTGCCTTTCTTTGTCTTCGGTTGAGGGTCCAGTCGTGCTCTCTTCCCTGGGGCTGCTGTGGGGCCTCACTGAGCTAGGACATGCATAGGGGCCACCTGAGGTGGTCACTCTGTGAATGTGCACTGTCAGTGAGGTCCCCGCAGAATGTGGGGACACCGCCACGGCCAGGCTTGTGCCGAGAGCCTCAGGCCCCTGTGTGCCTCCGAGTGCTCCTCTGGCAGCCCTCCCAGCTCCCTGTCCCCTGGGGTGTGGGCACGAGGTCCGTGTTCACGTTCCTCCGTCCCTCCCTTCCTTCCTTCCCTCCCTTCCTTCCTTCTCTCCTTTCCACTCAGTTTTGCTGAGCACTTGCTGGGCCCAGCCCCAGGCTGACAGCCCAGGTCAGGGAGCCACATTTCCCTCCCGGCCCAAATGTGGCCTCCATGCCCCTTGGGGACCACCAGCTCTCAGCAGCTGCTTCTGTTCCCATTTAACTTTTTTTTTAAAGATTTTATTTATTTTTAGAGAGAGGAGAAGGGAGGGAGAAAAAGAGGGAGGGAAACATTGATGTGTAGAGAAACATCAGTTGGTTGCCTTTACCACTCACCCTGACTGGGGACTGAACTCGCAACCCAGGCATGCGCTCCAAACGGAATCAAACCAGTGGCCTCTCATGTTGTGGGACGACACCCAGCCACCCAAGCCACACCATTCGGGGCTCCCGTTGAACCCTTTATTGCGGACATTTTCAGACATGTACTAAAGCCAGAGTTTAAAGAACCCACTCCCAGACCCAGTCATGACCCGGGGGCGGGGCTTACTGACCGCCTGCATTGGTGGGTGCTTGTGTCCTCCCATTCTACATTTGCAAATGATGCTGCAATAGATGAGCTTATAGGGACATAATTTGGCACCTTTGCAGGGTTACTTAGGATGCATCTCCAGAAGTAGAATGGATGGAGCAAGGGGATGTGTTTGTGTTTGTGTTTGTGTTCTGGAATTTTGACTGGTGTTGCCAACTTGCCTTCCAAAGGGGTGGTGCTGGTTGGCGCGTCCCCCAGGTGCCCGAGGCCGCACCAGGAGCATGTGTGTCCAGCCTGTGGGTGACGGCCCATCTGGCAGGTTTCTGCTTTGGGGACTGGACTTAAAGAGGCCCTCTGAGCAGGGTGGGGAATGAGACAGCCCCTCCCCACTGGAGGAACTGGTGGCGGAGAATGCAGGATGCGGGGAATGGCCGGCGACCAGGAGCGGGTCTGCGGCTGCTTTCAACCGGAAAAGTGTCCTCGGGCAGGTCGCTCCCCATTTCTGAGCTTCCTCTGGAAAGTGGGCAGGCTGATGTTTCTGCTGAGGGCTGTGAGGAGGTGGAAGGGAGGGCAGGTCTGTGAATCACATGGTCTGGGGGCAGGTGCAAAATGATGGTGCCACAGAGTAGCCAGGAGGCCCCTCCCTGCTCTGCTGAGTGAGGATTCTGGGGGGGGAGGGAGGCGTGGAAGGGAGCAGTGTTTGGAAATGTAGGGCAGTGGCAGACAGATGGGGTCAGAAGCACAGACCTGTGGTCACACCCCCACTCTGGACTGAGCACCTTCCCTCCTCAGGCCTCTGGCTCCCACGTGTGGGGCAGGTGCTCCTGGTCGCAGGCCCTGACACGGAGCTCTGAAGTGTTCGAGGTAGAAGAGCGGTCAGAGAGGGTATCACCAGGTAGGGGAGCTGGGCCCGGGATGGGCAGGAGCCGGGTGGCTGGACAGCGTAGGTTAGGGAGTTGCCCTCGTACAGGAAGGAGGGTAGAGCCTGGGAGTGCCGCCCCCACCCTGGAAAAACTGACCAGTGCCATTGGAAAGACAGCCGTCCCCCTCCAGGTTTCTCTGCTCAAGGACCTGAGGGGCGTGAGGAAGCCAGGGACAGCAGTGAACATCTGGCACGATGCCGGGGGCTCTGTGATGTCCTTCTGTGGCAGCTCACCAGGACTGACCTTGGAGAGCTAGGCTTGAGGCCCTTTGGCCTGCCCTTCCCACAGAGGTGCTCCCATGAGATGCCTGTTCTCAGGAAACCAGTTGGACTGGGTGGTGCATGGCCTCTGTGCCTGGAGCAGCCTGGGAAAAGGCTTGGAGGGGGAATGGGGAAAAGCCATGTGGGGGCAGCACGCAGGGCTGTGCCTGCAGAGGTGGGGGGCTGTGGGCACCCGGGGCCCCACAGAACACGTTGTGGGCGCTCTCTGCTTCCTCCCCATTACAGGCCCATAGGCTTCTTTGCACTGCTCTGACTCTGTCTTGTTGCCCCCTCCCCCTACACACACAGTGGGTGGTAGGCTGAGATCTCTGCTCTGCAGGATTCTGATGAGGATTCAGGACTCAGTAACAGAGTGCCTGGCAGGGCATCGGGGTGAAACTCAGAGCAGCTCTGTGCCGGGAACACCCAGCGTTGTAGCACATGCTTCACAAAATGAGCTGTTTCCCTCTGGCTCTGGGCCCTGGGTCTCGCTCACCTTCCTCCCCGAGGCTCCGTGGGTCCTTCAGCCAAGCCTCCGGGTTAAGCAGGTAGGATCCCTGGTCAGAATGCCTCGTCCAACTTCACACCTAGTACAGCCCTCAGATGTGAGCTCCGCCATCTGTCTGTCACTGTCTCACCTATCTTGATTCCTTCTCGGGGCCTGGCCCCATGCTGGGCAGTGTTGGGGACACAGCATGGGCCACAGCTGTCTTCCCAGGGCTCCCAGTCCAGCAGGGAGACAGACTGGTCTCCAACAGTGACAGCTCAGAGTGGGCGAGGCTGGAGGGGGAGAGGTGGGGCCCTGACACAGCTGGTTAGGGAGGGCTGCCTGGAGGAGGAAACCTGACCTGAGAGTTGAACTAGGAGAATGTAATCATGAGGGGAGGAGAGTGGAGGCACAGGGAAGCCCTGGCAGCCTGGGCTGTCTGGGAAAGGAGAGAGTCTAGGGTGTGGCTGGAGCACAGCTTCCCAGGGAGTGGGGAGGGGGTTGATGACAAGGTTTGAGACCAGCACCCTCCTTACCTCCTGGTCCGTAGCGCAGTCCAGAGTGTGAACATTGCCCTCTTGGGGCCTCCATGCTCGTCTGCACAGCCCTCTTCCCAGACAAGAATCCTTGGAGTGCAGAGACCAGGTCAGGGACATCCCTGTCTCCCTGCCACCGACACAGCCTGGCAAACAGCAGGCCTCGGGACATGTTTACTGAATGAACAGCAGGACGGCACCTCAGTTGCGGCTCTGCTGGGTTCAAAGTGAACTGAGAGGGGCTGAGGTGTTGGCTGTGCACCTGCAGCATCTGGTGGCGTAGTTTGGCTTTAGGCCTGGCTGGGTCCAGGGGCTCAGACAGTGTCTTTGAGACTGTCTCCCTCAACCTCCGAGTCTCAGTGGGTGGCCGCCAGCAGCTCCCAGAATGGGAGGCCAGCCCAGCACCCCCGAGGGAAGAGAGCTCGTCTTTCCTGACAGCTGTCCCTGAAGTCTGAGACAGCTGCGCCTGGGTTCTGCAAGGGTCGGCGTCCTGTCCTCTGCCAATCACTGGGGTGGGGGCTCTGGACAGGAGGCCTGTCCATTCCCAGAACCGTTGGGGAGACAGCAGGGAGTGGAGGTAACGTGACTGGTCCCACACAGGGTTCTGGGTTGGCAACCTGAGCAAGGTGAGGGGACCGGCAGTGGGCGGGAGGGGCAGCTGGCAAGTTGGGGCTTTCACAGGCGACAGCCAAGGCAGCGCTCACCCTGGGGCAGGTTGTGCATCTGCCACGAAGCAGCCTGTGTATGGGGCTGCTGCAGTTCAGGCTTCGGCTTCTAGCTTCCCTGTGCCTCGAACACTGGCCTGTCCTCTCTGGACCAGCCTCCTGCCCTGAGGGCGCGAGCTCACCTGGCCTGGTGAGGAGATGCTGATGCTGGTGTTCCACAGACCTCGAGTCCCTCAGGAAACAGCCTTGCGAACCCGGATCCCCTGACTTGGGCCGCTCACACTCTTAAACCCAGTGCTGCAGGGTTTGGGGCTCTCCCGGGTGATTGTGTATGTGAACAAGAGCTTGAGAATACTTGCAGAAGTGTCACTTGGGTTTTGTGTGAGTGTTTAAGATTTTAGAGGGGGAGAAACATCAGTGTGTGGTTGCCTCTTGTGCACCCCCTACTGGGATCCTGGCCTGCAACCCAGGCATGTGCCCTGAGTGGGAATCGAACCAGGGACCCTTCCTTCCAGAACTGTCTGGGACAGCCCAGCAAACTATAGCCTGGGCCTAGCTTTATAAATAAAGTTTTATTTGAACACACCTGTGCTACTCTGTCCCACACACTGACTGTGGCTGCTGCTGTCCTGCTCTGGCAGCAGAGTCTAGTGGTTGTGACAGATGCTGTGTGCCCTACAGTCTCGGCCACTGGCTGTGCAGCCCCTGAGAAAAATGTGGCCCCCGGTGGGACACACAGCTGTGTGTGTGAGTCGAGTCACATCTCGGTATTTTAGTGTTGCTGTCGTGTCGTCCCCCCGCCCCCGTTACCTCTGTGAGCCTGGACTCTGAGTGCAGGGTAGTAAAGGACTGTCCCCTGGCAGCTGAGGGCTTTTATGGCTGCAGCCAGCACTGGCCCCACTGGAGGTGCCTGGGCCACCTGGCTGGCCTTCCTGGCTGTTTCCACAGCTCGGGCTCCCAGCCTGTTAGCTGGGCCATCCCCTGCCCTGCAGCAGGTTGTCACCAAGATGCAAGGACTTACAGGGGACGCCAGCTCAGGCCTTCTGCTGTGTAATCCCCACAGCCTGCCTGTTAGGGAACGTAGTGGGCCCCCCAGGTCTCCAGGGGGCGCCCATCCCTATGGGACAACCCCCTCCAGGCCGAAACTAGCTCTTTCCACTGCTCTGCACCCAGCCTGTGGCTCCCGTCTCATGCAGAGAACCCTGCTGTGTGCCCCCCTTACCCCATCCCACCCCATCATACCCCCCCTCCCGGGGCCCCTGCTGTATTTGTGTCCACCCCACCTGGGTCCCCCACTAGCCGTTGTAGCCCCAGCAGGGAACGCTGCCCCGCCTTGTCTCCCCTCCCCCCACACCCTGCTGTTGCTTCCTGGTTTTTGACTGTCACTTGGATGGCTGTGTCTGTCCCCCATCCACTTCCCACCCTAGGCTGACAGGGGTGGCCTGAGGCATTGCCGCCCCCTGGTGTCCAACCTGCCTTTGCATCTCATGGGTGCCTTTGCACCTGTGTGCAAAGAGGGACAGACCTCTCTCTCTGTGTCACCTGATGCCCAGCATCGGATTTCTCTGTCCCTCTGTGAGGGCCACAGCAGATGGTAAGGGAAGCAGGCCCTGTGTGCTCTGCAGCCTCTTCCTGGGAAACTGGTGCCAGCGGCTGGGATGGCAGAGGCGCAGCCCTGCCGGGGGCCCTGCCCACCAGCTGCCCCGCTGCTCACCCCTCCCCAGAGCCCGGACCTTCCCCGTGGCCCTGCCCAGAGTCCAGGGGTCCCTCAGTCTGCCCCCATCCCTGCCCCCTTCTCCTCTTCAGTCAAAGATAGCATGAGAACAAAGCCATCTCTGGTTTCAGAGTCAGGCAGGCCGGGGGGGGGGGGGGGTGTAGTCCAGTGCTGCCACCCCCAACCCTGCAGCCTTGGGTGGACGCCTTGTCCGCTCTGCGCGCGCCCCCGTCTGCTAGGACTGAGGGGCTGGCGGAGTGAAACCGCACTGGGAGTCCTGGCATTGCACCGTGGGCAGAGTTCTGTTCCCAGACCTGAAGCGGCGGCCCTGGTCCACACCTTTCCCTCCAGCGTGCCCCCTGCTGTGTGAGACCTGGCACTGCGATGTTGGTGCAGCGCCTTGGCGGTGTCCTCGATGTCCTCATATCCTTGTCTCCTGAGACCCTGCAGGTGGTCCTTTGGTGGGGTGGGGGGAGGAGACCACTAGGAGCTGTCACCGCAGCCTCCCAGGACAAGGACTGGAGTGCAGGTCCCCTACCTCTACACATCCTGTTCCCAGCCCGTGTGGTGTCCTCTGTCCCTCACACACTACAGTCCCCCTCCCGCATGGAACTCCAGCCCCTGCATAAATCAGACCTTCAGAGCCTTGGACTCAGGGTTTGAGCAAACACATTCGAACCCTGACCTGAGACACACAAACAAGTGTCCACCTCACACACCCGTGTGTCCTGGCCTGACCAAGCATCTCGTCCCTGGACAGGTTGCCCTTGTGGGCCTGTCCAGGGTCCTTGCCTTCCCTGGGGTTGCTGGTGTTCCGAGAGTGCTCCGGGGCGTGTGTGAGCCCTGTCCCAAGGGACGGATGCTGTTAGCCTGAGGTCACCCAACCCCCATCTAGGTGGAAGGCAATCAAGGCCCTGAGTCTGAGTTTAATTTGGGAGCCAGAACTCAACCCCAGGCACTCTGGCCCCACAGCCGAGTTCTTGCCCACTCTTCCAACCCCATGTCCAGGTGTGGCACTGGGAAGGCCCTGTCCAAGGTGGCAGGGCGAGGGGAGGCAGCGTGGGTCCAGGCCCCAGTCAGTGCAGTCAGCGGCCCCCACCCACCCTCCGCAGCCTGGCCCATCGCCTCAGGGCCTGTGCGCTGCGGTGGTCCCCTTGCGTCGCACTCCCCGACACACGTCCGAGCTTCCCACGTCTCCCCTCTGCCCATCCTCACCATCTCTCAGGGAACCACGTGGGACAGCCCTGGCATGGCGGAGCACTGGGCACACGCCCCACATTCGTTCTCTGAGCCACCTGCAGTGCTGTTTTCTTGCTGTTTTTTCTTAAATTGCTCTTTTTTTTTTTTTATTTGAACGCATTCTGTCTTGTTCCCAAAGGGTAGTGCATGCACAGTGCTGGTTTGGCAGTGGTGCTTCTTTTTTCTGGATATATACGTGGAATACGCGTACATCGGAGTTACTGTGAGGTCATTCCCGAGCCACCCAACGCACTGGTGTGTCCCTGCTGGTGACATGGCAGGCTCTGGACGAGTTCGTGCTGCTGTTAGGGCTGTTGAGGCGGGGCAGGGGGCACCCAGGCTGCTGAGCTGCTTCAGCAGCCTGACAGGCCTGCTTTTGTCCCTTACTGCCCTTGCCCAGTGCTGCCCCCACCCCCCAAATTGTGTCTTAGGCCATGGAGAGAAGTGACAAGACACAGTTCTCATTCTTGTTGGGGGCACCGGGCCCCTTCTCCAAGTGTGTCTACCCCTCTTATGCCCTTCCCTCAGTTTTCCCTACTGTAAATGGGTGGGCAGGTTTAATCTTCTGAGAGTTCTGGCTGTAACCTCGTGTGAGGCTATGCCTTTGTCCAAACCCGGCAAATGCCTGGCTGAAGGGATGGTCAGATGGTGGTCAGATGGCGGCCGTGGGTGGAGTAGAGGCGGCCAGGTTACAGACCCTGGGCCTTTAGCTCACCCAGGAGGCTCCCTGAGGACTTTGGGAGGCAGAAGAGAAGCTTGGCTTAGTCTGGCCGGTTGGGGAGGACTTCCTGGAGGAAGAGATGTCAGAGCTGAGCACCTCAAAGACCAGTCACAGTTTGAGGGGTCGCTTAGGTGTCACTCGCACCCTGTGGGCTGACTGTCCGGATTGCTGCGAACTGCTCATGATGGTCCCACGTGTGCCCAGTCCCTGCTCTGTCTCCGTGCGATCCGACCAGGCCAGCCCAGCCTGGGGCCTTCTGGAAGGGAGTGTGTCTAGGGGACAGGTTTGTGCTCCTTCGCCATCTGATGCTAAAGCCTGTGGACCCTTCTTGGAGTAATGATTTTTATACAATTTTTATTGATTGATTTTAGAGAGCAGAGAGGGGAGAGAAAGACAAACAGAAACATCGATTTATTGTTCTACTTAATTTATGCATTCACCAGTTGATTCTTTTTTCTTTTCTTTTTTTTTAATTTATCTTTAGAGGGGAAGGGAAGGAGAGAGGGAGAGAAATATCAATGTGTGGTTGCCTCTTGTGCGTCCCCTACCGGGAACTGGCCTGCAACCCAGGCATGTGCCCTGACTGGGAATTGAACCGCGATTCTTTGGTTCGCAGGCCCGTGCTCAATCCACTGAGCTACACCAGCCAGGGCACTGGTTGATTCTTGTATGTGCCCTGTCTGGGTATTGAACCCACAACTTTGGCATAGGGGGATGATGCCCTGACCAAACTGAAGCTACCCAGTCAGGACTGGAGTGATGGTTTTTAAAAGCAAAAAATAAAATAGGATTGCAAAGGGTACCAGTGAAAATACAGTTAGTTAAATTTTTCAAAACTGTAACCTAGTGTTTGCGCTCTTCCTTGTTGACACGTGAAACAGCAGGAGGTGGCAGCAGCCCAGATGCCCACAGTCTCCATCCTGGTAGGGGCTTTCCAAAGCTGTAGTCGCGCCACGCAGAAGCGTCTGCCATGTGTGTGGATGGCTGTCACGGGGTCTGCTACACACTATTGCTTTTTTCTCTTTCTTCTTGTCTATGTTAATAGGAAGGAAATGCTGAAGTTCAGTTCAGTCCATGAAAAAAAGGGGCAGTTTTCCCCACTCAAGTTCCTCGACCCCTGAGGGTCACCAACCCTGCTTGGCTGGGCTCCCCGAGGCAGCTCCTGTCCCTGCAGAGCCGGGGCCCCAAGCGCCTGGCCAAGAGCTCCCTACCGGTGGCATGAGGACAGCTGGCCCCCGGAGGCTGCTTGTCACTCACACACAGCTCCACATGGGGAGCAGGTTGGGGGTGGAGGACCAGGCCTGATCTCTATCTGGGGAGGCTGGGGTCTCTGCTGACAGCTCACCTCCAGCACAGTGGTTCCAGCCTCCCCAGCCCACCCGGCACAGTGGCAGAGAGTTCTGGAACAAATGTCCCACTCTGCCCTGCACCAGCTGCCCGGCCCTAGGGAGGCAGCTTTCCTTTCCTGGACCTCGGACCCCTGCCCCAGGAAACAGGGTAGTGACTGGTGAGATCAGGGTGCAGCCCCCGGCAAGAGCACTGGCTGGAAGGAGAGTCTGCTTGGGGACGCTCACTGGACTCTCTGCAGGGGTTCCTGCTGGCCCCTGCAGGCCGGGCCGGGCCAGGGCAGTGCCAGGGTGAGGCGAGGCTGAGAAGGGCTGCCACAGCCCTTCCTCCTGCCCCCTGGACCCCCAAAGCTTTCTGCACTAGGCCTGATCCTGACCCTCCCCTGCTCAGCCTTTCCTTCCTGCCCTCCTGGTCACCCCAGGGCGAGATCCAAAAGCCAGAACCTGAAATGGTGCCCGTGTCTCACTGTCCAGGGAGCAGTGCACCGGACAGTGCTCCACAGTTTCTGTGACAGGCCCAGGCTCGGACTCCTTACGCCCTGCTGCAGAAGCCTCAGAGGCCACACTCTGATCATCCCCACTTTTAGTAAATGTCCAGGGAGGGCACATCTGTGCAGACAGAAAGGCCGTCTCCCTTCCCCCGTCCAGTGGGGGGGCGGGGCTGGGCCGTGCGGCTGCAGGGGCCGGGCTGCATCCCTTCACCCAGCCCTGGGAGCTGGTGGGGAGGGTTTTGCTGTTTGAGGGTGTTTCAGGAGTGGGGGTCTCTCAGAGGCCATGTGGCACTGCAGAACACAGCTGAGTGTGCAGCCGGCCCTGGCACTTCGCAGCTTTGCGACCTTGAGCGGGGGCCCTGCCTCTGAGAGCTCGTCTTCACAGAGCTGGAGTGCAGGTTCATCCCCTCATTTAAAGACATACACTGAGCACGGGCTGCAAGGCCGGCCCTGGGCTGACAGTGCTGGGGATGGTGGTGACCAGGCTGGCCCCAGTCCTCCCTTGCAGGCCCCCAGTCTGGGGGGGCAGAGACAGCTGAGAAGTAGAAAACTGTGATGTCAGTTGGGTGTTGTTCATGTGAAATTGCTCACAGAGCCATGGGAAGGGGGACAGGGGGTGACCCGGTTGGGGGGCACCCAGGGCCCTGACTGGAGGGCAGAGCGCAGTGGGTTGTTGGAACAGGCACCTCACAGGGGAGGCTGAGAGGGGCTGGGGGGGGGGGCAAGAATGTGGAGAGTCACAGGCCGGGGTCCTCTGTGCCCGCAGCCCAGAACGTGACCGTGGACGAGGTCATTGGTGCCTACAAGCAGGCCTGCCAGAAGCTGAACTGCAGACAGATCCCCAAGCTCCTCAGGCAGCTCCAGGTACGCCAGGCCGGGGAGGGGCTGCTCCCTGGGTTGAAGCTGCCCCCCCGCCCGGCACCCTACCCGCCCCCCCACCTCCCGGCAGTCTCTGGGCCTCTGTTGTCTGCCCGAGGAGGAAAGGGCGCACAGGAAAGCTCTCCCGCCGCCCAGCCCGCTCACCCAGCCGAGTGCCTGCGTACTTCATCTTGGAAAATCCTCCCTTCAGCTATAAAGGTCATCAGACTGCTCGTGAACACTTAAGCAGTAGAGAGTTGTGTGAAGTAAGAATTTCGAGTATCTGTCACTCCCCAAAGAAATGCTGTTCCCCAGGAAGAAAGCCACGTATACGATATTTATTCTTAAAAGCCTGAATTACAAAAGCAATATATATAGTTTCTAATTTTTTTCAAAATCACAATACTAGACGTAAAAAGCAAAGTCCACTTCTTCTTGCCCAAGTCCCATTCCCCAGGTGTCCCTGCTGTTGACAGTTTGGGGTCTTGTCCTCTGGTCTCTCCTGGGCACCTGTCAGACAGCGGGCCACTGTCCAGCAAGGTGTACACTGGAGGGTGCCGTTGTGCCTGCAACACGTGCTCTTCCCCTCCCCGGCCCCCCCAGTGGTTTCCTGCTGGCGCCTGCCCCGTGGCCCCTGGCCCCTGGCCCCCAGCCCAGCTGAGCTGGTGAAGCACTGCGCAGCGCCCTCCAGCTTGCCCCCAGGTTCCGTGTTTCCAGAGCCACCACTCCTCAGTGTTGCGAGCGGTCCCATCGCCACCCACCCCTGCATACCTGGGTTGCAGGTTCTTTAGTGGGTTCCAGAAGGTCCTGTTTTCAGGTCCAAAAGATGGCCACTCAGCCCCTGGTTCAGACCAGGCCTGCCTCTGACAGCGCTTGGCTCTGAGCAGGGCTGGGCCCCTTCGTCTGTACGTGGGTTCAGGACAGCCCCGCCTTGTGCGTGAGTGCACATGGCAGCCAGGGAACCTGGCACCTGTGGGGTGGGGCTGGCGCTCAGAACCAGGAGGGGTTGGGGAGACGTCTCTCTGTCTGGTGCCTATAACCCTCTCTACGGAGCACTCGCTGGGTGCCAGGCCTGGCGTGGGCTGGACCTGTCCGCTTTCCCAGACCCCCAGCCTGCTGCACAGCCTTCGCACTAGCTGTTCCCTCTGCCTGAAACGCTCGCCCCTGGGGCCCATCCCTCTCTCCATTCAGCAGGGGCAGAGGGGCTGCGTCAGACCCGCCGCCCCAGGTCATGGATCAGGCACCGCCCTGCTCTCTCTGAGGTGCTGCGCCTGCTCGCCCCCATCCTGGGGCACCGCCTTGCCTCAGAAACGGCAGAGCCAGAGTCCCCCGTCCACTGTCAGGGTCCAGCCTGGGCAGCAGGGGCTTCCTGCCTTAACCGCCACCCATTCTGCTTTGCCAGGAGTTCACAGACCTCGGGCACCGTATCGACTGCCTGGACCTGAAAGGTGTGTGTCTGGGCAGGGTCTGGGGCCTTAGGTAGGCAGGGCCAAGCTTTCCTGGAAGTGGATGTGAGAGCAGGATGTGGGGCTGGGCCGGCTTGGGGTCACTGGATCCTATCTGAAGAATGTGGGTAGAGCTGGGCCGAAGAGAGGTGCGGGGGGCCTTCCCTCCATTGCCGCCCCCGCCATTTGCACCCAGCCCCCCACCACACACAGAGGTGAGCTCATGCCCACACCTGGTGCTCCACCTCCTTCCAGGTGAAAAGCTGGACTACAGGGCCTGCGAGGCCCTGGAAGAGGTCTTCAAGCGGCTACAGTTCAAGGTCGTGGATCTGGAGCAGACGAACCTGGATGAAGATGTGAGCAGCCTCTGCCACTGCCCTTACCTGCTTCCTGAGCTCCCTGGCTCTTTAGAGGTTTGGGGGGGATGGGGCACTGCAGGAGGAGGGAACCCCCTTGGGCACAGGCTGGGCAGGGCTTCTTGAGGGACAGAACAGGGAGACATCCCGTGGGAAGAATGTTGAGGCCCAGAGGAAGGGGTCTCACAAACCCACCCCAAAGGCAGGGGCTTTCATAAACAAGGGAGAGTCTTGGGGAGTTAGGCCTGAAGGGAAATTTGTGGCTACCTGGAGCCTTTCCAGGGGTGTCCCGATCCCCCTCCTAGCCCCCATCACATCACAGCTCCTGCAGGGGAGAGTGGAAAGCTTCTGAAATCTGCCTCCCCCACTCAGGCCTCAGTGTGCTACCTCCGCAGACCTGGAGGTCACCAGGAGCCCAGGAGCTTGGGCTGCAGGCCTAGAGGATGCAGGAGAGCTGGGGGAGGGGTCCTGGAGAAGTGAGGCTCAGGTCAGGGGGGCCAGAGGCCCGTCCTGGTCACCCAGCACATCTGTCCTGGGCTGCGTGCAAGACAGTGGACTGGCTCTTTCAGGAAACGGAAGGGCTACTTCCCGTGACCCAGAGGTGCGGGAGCCATGTGGGGGAGTCATCCCCACCTCCTGCCCACCCCCCGTGCGGCTGATCCCCTTTGTCCCTTGGTCTCCACCCCCAGGGCGCCTCAGCCCTCTTTGACATGATCGAGTACTACGAATCTGCCACCCACCTCAACATCTCCTTCAACAAGCACATCGGCACCCGGGGCTGGCAGGCCGCTGCCCACATGATGCGCAAGGTGGGCGCCTCCCCCACCCTCCTGCAGCCTCTCTGAGGTGGGGGGGCTCAAGCACAAAGGGTCCAGGCACTTGCTTTCTCAGGGCAGCCAGTCCTTCAGGGGTGCCAGGCTCACCCACAGGCCCCCAGACAGGGCCGTCCCCCCTAGCCAGTTTCCTCAGATGTAGAACCAGATGGCCCTGCCACCTGCTGGACCCTGGGCTGGGAGGTCCCCTGACCCAGCCCCGCTCCTGCCGCACCAGACCAGCTGCCTGCAGTACCTGGATGCCCGCAACACGCCCCTGCTGGACCACTCAGCACCCTTCGTGGCCCGCGCCCTGCGTATCCGCAGCAGCCTGGCCGTGCTGCACCTGGAGAACGCCAGCCTGTCAGGGCGGCCCCTCATGCTGCTCGGTAAGCCCTGGGCCAGGCGCTGGGTGGGGGTGGTGGCTCACTTTGGTGGGGGGGGCGCTGCGGCTGAGCCCCTGGGCCGGGCCACTCACGAGCCCACCTCCCCCTAGCCACGGCCCTGAAGATGAACATGAACCTTCGGGAGCTGTACCTGGCCGACAACAAGCTCAACGGCCTGCAGGACTCGGCCCAGCTGGGCAACCTGCTCAAGTTCAACTGCTCTCTGCAGATCCTAGACCTGCGTAACAACCACGTGCTGGACTCAGGTGTGTGTGAGGTCCTCCCACCCCTCTTCCAGCGGCCCCGCACCCACCGGTCCAGCTGGGTGCTCTGCTGCTGGGGAGACAGTGGTGACCTAGACGACACCAGCCCCAGGCGGTGAGGATCGGACTGGGCAGGGCCAGGCTGCAGGGCCCCAGGCAGGTGCCCATGGGGTGGGGGGTCAGGGAGGGTGTCTTGGAAGAGGGGCTACTCAGTGGACACGTAGGATGAGGTGAGGTGTCGAACAGACATTAAAATAACTACTGTCTGGGACAAGAGCCCTGAAGGTGACAGGGCCGTTGGGATAAAAGGCCCACTGCAGGCTGTTGAGGGGCAGGAAGTGGATGTCCAAGTGGTGATGGGGAGGTTGAGAAGGGGACCCGTGGGCTTTTACCTGGGAAAGGAGCCAGGCAGCCAGTGCACAGGCCTGACGTGGGGAGGAGCTTAGACACCGCCCTCGGGCATTGTGGGGAGAGCCGAGGTGAGCCAAGAAGGGTTGGGAGGAGAAGGAATTGTCGGCAGGAAGAATTCAGTTTCCTCCTGGGGGAGGCGCTGTGACTGGCTCAGTACTGACCAGAGTCCCCTGGCCTCTGTGTGAAAAGGTGGAGGGGGGGGCACTGGTGGGCCTGTGGCCTCCCAGCTCCCGGCTGTGAGATTTCTGCCCTCTGGAAAGACACAGCCAAGATAAACGAGTAAAGTACCCGGTCTGTCAGGCGGTGCGAGGTGCTCTGGAGCACAGCAAAGCAGCGGCGATGGGCTGAGCTGGCTGGCCGGGGACCGTCTGGGGATGGGGGAGCAGCGTCTGAACAGAGGTCCAGGGGGACAGGGATCAGGGGAGCCGTGGGTGCCACCAAGGCAGAGGCGGTGCAGCAGGTGGCCGGGCCACAGCCTGGGGGCCCAGCGGGCTGAGGTGAGGTCGGAGGGTGGCAGGCCTTCCCATCGCCATGTCTCCTGGGAAGGCGCCTGTACCACAGAAGGGACTTGCCCATGGGCCTCCCCCAGGTCTGGCCTACATCTGCGAGGGCCTCAAGGAGCAGAGGAAGGGTCTGGTGACCCTGGTGCTGTGGAACAACCAGCTCACGCACGCAGGCATGGCCTTCCTGGGCATGACGCTGGTGAGTGGGGCTGGGGGGTCCCTGCCTCCAGCGCCCCACCCCATCCTCAGCGCAGTTGCCTTCCTGCCAGCACGCCCTCGGCCTTGCTCATCTGCAGGTTCAGGAACACCTTGTCTCTCCTCTCAGCCCACGTGGCCTTTCCCTCCACGCCTGCACCCTCCTTTCCCTGAGGGGAGGCACCCTTCTATTGCTGTCTGTGAGTCCAACCCCATAGCCTAGCACAGAGCTTTGCACAGGGTGAAAATGTTTTACACCGGAAGGTAACATTGCTGGAAGCCTTTAGTAAGTGTGCGATCTGTTTATTATGCAGAATCTAAAACCCACAGGGTATAAAGGCTCAAACTTGGGTGAAGAATTCCCCAGGGCCAGGCCTGTGCCCAGTCTGCCAGTTGCTGGCCTGAGCAGAGGACAGGCCTGGGCTTGGGGAGTGGACAGGTCAGCTGGCACCTGGGGAGACTTCTGGGTCCATGCAGGATTCAGCTCTAAGCCAGGAGCGTGCTGGCCCCCAGACCTGCCACATGCTGATGGGGGCACATGCGGGTCTGCCTCTCTCCGGATGGGCCGGGGGCCTCTGCTCACTCACATGCCACCCCTGCAGCCGCACACACAGAGCCTGGAGACACTGAACCTGGGCCACAACCCCATTGGGAACGAAGGCGTGCGCAACCTCAAGAACGGTCTCATCGGCAACCGCAGCGTGCTGCGCCTCGGCCTGGCCTCCACCAAGCTCACCTGCGAGGGTAGGGCGCGGGGCAGGTGAAGGGGGCTGGGCAGGCCGGGTCAGCGGGCGGCCAGCCAGCCGGGCTTGGGCTCGTGGCCAGCCCTTGCGGTCCCCCTCCCAGGCGCGGTGGCAGTGGCAGAGTTCATCGCCGAGAGCCCCCGCCTCCTAAGACTGGACCTTCGGGAGAACGAGATCAAGACAGGCGGGCTCATGGCGCTGTCGTTGGCTCTCAAGGTGAACCACTCCCTGCTGCGCCTGGACCTGGACCGCGAGCCCAAGAAAGAGGCGGTGAGCGGGCCTGCGCTGGGCCCCGCAGGTGGGGGTGGGCCGGCCTGGGAGCCCTGCTGCAGGGACCTGGCCCCCGGAGCCCTAGCCAGGCCCGCTCTGCCCACAGGTGAAAAGCTTCATCGAAACGCAGAAGGCCCTGCTCGCTGAGATCCAGAATGGCTGCAAGCGCAACTTCGTGCTGGCCCGGGAGCAGGAGGAGAAGGAGCAGCGGCTGCAGCTGTCGGCCTCCATGCCGGAGATCACGGTCACCGGGCCCCAGCCTGACGACGAGCCCGGCGACGAGGCTGGGGACGAGCCTGCCACCAAGGCTCAGGAGAATGGAGCTCCGGCCGAGGGGCCTGGCCTAGACTCCGACTCCATCTCCGACTCCGACTCCGAGGGGGACAACGGGGAGGAGGAGGAGGAGGATGGGGAGAGGGCTGCGGCCCCCTGCCCTGCCCCCGGGCCCCCCACGGACTCCCTGGGCCCTGGGGACCCGAGCCCCCCAGGCAGCCCTTCTTCCCCTGCTGAGCAGCGTATTTCCGTGTCCAGCCCGGGCCGGGGCCACAAAGTGTTTGTGGTGACTCGGGTGGAGAGCCCACCCGAGAGAGCAGAGCCCCCCGTGCCAGCCTCTCCTGCTTATCCTTCCGCCCCACCAGCCTTATCCTCCCCACCCGCCTCACCTGCCCTACCGCCAGCTGAGGCCATCAGCACTCGGGATGCAGGGTCATCTGAGCCTCAGCCACAGCCAGAGCTGCCTCAGGCTGGGCCACCGCTGCCCAACGGCCTGAAGCCGGAGTTCGCCCTCGCACTGCCCCCTGAGCCGCCCCCAGGGCCTGAGGCCAAGGCGGGCAGCTGTGGCCTGGAGCACGGTGAGAGGAACTCTGGGGTGGGTGATACAGGGCCCTGGGTGCTGGGTGGGACCCCTGCCCGTGAGTGGGCTTCAGCTTTTCCGTCTTTAAAATGGCCCTTGTAGGGACAGGGACAAGTGGGACTTGGTCCTCAGTCCCCACTCTGCCTCCCCTGGGTCCTGGGAGCTCTCCCCAGGGGTGAGGGCCCAGCTTGGGTGGGGCTGATGGGGACGGGCCACTGCTGCACCTGCCTGACTGGGGGCCACCTGCTGCCCCTCCCCCCCACCCCCCACCTTGGCCTACACCTGCAGAACTGAGCTGCTCCAAGAACGAGAAGGAGCTTGAGGAGCTGCTCCTGGAAGCCAGTCAGGAACCTGGGCAGGAGACACTGTGACACTTTAGGTGAGGCAGTGGCCTGGGGGCCGAGGGCCGGCGGTGCAGGCTCCGGCTCTGACAGCCCCCCTTTCTTCTCCCCAAGTTCCTTTTTTTCCCCATCGGTCTTCAATTGAACGGAGGCCAGAGCCATGAGAATCTGCTCACCCTCACCCCCAGCCTTCCTGAGGCCCGGGACACCAGGGGCGGGGCCCTTCTGGGGACCCCCGCCCCCCACAGCTACACTACACAGGAGCAGGAGCTACAGGGAGCCGCCCTCCCCAACCTGACTTGAGCACTTGTGTTTGTGTGTCTAGCCCCCAGACTCTGGGCTGAGGGTGGATAGGAGGGGGCGGAGTCTCCGAGGCCACCAGCCCCAAAGCCCTGGCTTTCCTGGAGGGGCGTGCTGGGCCAGCTTACCCTATGGAGCCCTTGGTGGCGGTGTGGCACCCCTGCCCCCAGGCCCTGGGCACAGACGAGGCAGGAGGCGTGGTGTGGGAGGGGCGGTGCGCGGTGGTGGTGGTGGTTGAACTTGGCAGAGCGGCCCCAGACAGGGTGAGGGCTGGGTGTGGGTGGGGGATGGGAGCAGAGAATCAGAGCTTTTTTCTTCTTAAGTGCAATAAATCTATCAGGGAGCTGCGTGGGGAGCAGCCAGGGTTCTGGAGACCCTGCTGTCCAGGCCACTGGAAGCTGCCCCCTGAGAGGCACTACAGCCCGGGGAGGTGGGGGCAAGGGCGGGCAGAGGGTGGGGACGGGGCCACTCCTGTCGGTGCAACTCTGTTCACACCTTTTCTAATAAACCAGAGCTGGGTCCACCACCTGCCTATTCTGCGTTCGTGCCCATCCCAGGGCGGAGGGGGCGGTAGCAGGCCCTGGGCCCAGGGAGGGAGGACAGCAGGCTGCGGGCTCTGGCGTCTGTTGGGCTACGTGCCCGAGGGACTCCGGAAGCCGCCCCTTGTGCCCAAGGCCACGCGCGCGCGCACACACGTCTAACCCAGCGCGCTCACTCGCCATAGTCCTCGCCTCCCTCAGAGGGAAGCGCCCACGTGTTCTCCAGTTTCAGATCTGGGTTCCCAGGGTGGCAATGCAGTGCTCAGGTTCGCTGGTCACTCCCTTCCGGGTCACCTGTGGCTCCAGGAGAGCCGAACACTGGTCTGTCGGTGCTGTCCCTGGCCGTCCTGGTGGGGGTGTGCCCTGGGGCTGGAGCCAGTGCTGCTGCAGCCCCTGGGTGCCTGGGTGCTGTCCTCCAGCCAGTGCCGCATGTTCGGTGGCGGTGGGATGAGCCCTCCAGGCTCGGGAGCCACAGCGCTTTGCCAGGTTGGGTCTATCTCTACAGTGCCGCCACCCCCACCTTAATCCACCTGTGGTCAGTTCCAGCTGTCGCTCCAGAATCCACTCCCTCAGGGGGCTTTCAGCCCTTAGCACAGCACTGTGGGGACTTGCCCATCCCCTTTGCGACCCCAGCCACCACCTCCAGGCTGGTGACTAATGGGCTGGGCTGGGGGACAGGGGACCTCAGGTCATCTGTCCTTCGTGTGATGCCTCTCGGGCTGGGGGCCTGTTCCAGCCTTGTCCCTGCTCTTGCACTAAGTTTAGCTTAGGGTGAGAAATTTGATCTTCCCAACCATTTAGGGTTGAACTATGTCCCCACCTTGCCCCACACAAAACGATGTGAAGTCCTAACCCCCAGGACCTCAGAGTGGGACCTTTGGCAACAAGTCTTTACAGAGGTAATTGTGTTAAAATGAGGTGATAGGGCAGGCTCTAATACAGTGACTGGTGTCCTTATCAAAGGGGAAATGGGGCCCTGGCTGGTGTGGCTCAGTGGATTGAGCACCAGCTTGTGAAGCAAAGGGTTGCCGGTTCTATTCCCAGTCAGGGCACATGCCTGGGTTGCAGGCCAGGTCCCCGGTAGTGGGTGCATGAGAGGCAACCACACATTGATGTTTCTCTGCCTTTCTCCCTCCCTTACCTTCTCTAAAAATAATAACATTTTTTAAAAGAGGGGGAAATGGGGACAAATGTGCACGGCAGGAAGATGACGTGAAGACAGTGAGAAGGCCATGTGAAGATGGACGACTGGAGTGATGGCGGCCATAAGCCAAGGGACACCAGACTGCCAGCAATGTGCCCAAAGTGGGCAGAGGCCAGGGAGGATGCCCCTGCGGGTTTCCAAAGGCATGCGGCTCTGCCGACACCTTGGTTTCACACTTTTAGCCTCAAGTATGACATTACATTTCTGTTCTCAGCCAGTTTGTGGGACTTGTTGACGAAGCCCCAGGAGACAGGCAGACCAGGTCTTCAGGGCTTCCAATGTTCTGACTCTGGGGATTCCTGCATCACAGGGTGGACTCCCTTCGCCTTCAGCCACCCAGTGTCACTATAGCTTATGAAGACACATGCAGTCTGTGCTTGGCCTACGGACATGTCCAATCTCAAAGATACCGGTGCCCTGACCCGGGCGGTTATATTTACCACGTGGGTGTTCGGAATGGCAGGCAGCTCCTCCCCAGAGTGACCTGCAGGCCCAGGCCCCTCCCTCTTGCAATTCTGCTCTCTGCTAGGGCCTCAGGGTCCCTGCATCCAGTGGGCAGATGGGGGAGCAGAGTGGAGAGGGCAAACCTGCTGCCCAACTTGTTGCTTGGTGGGCAAGGGACACGTCCCTTCCACTCCCTTTTTGCCGATGAGGACCAGCCCCATGGGTGCAAGTTCCAGGAAAAGCTCCAGAGGGGATGGAGAATCCTGGTACATGCAGCGGGAGCCAGCTGAGGCACACACAGACCCTCCAACACCTTTTGGTTCGTTTTTTTTTACCACCTCCCAAAACTCTGCCTTTGCCAGGCACACAGACTCCAAGCTACATGGCAAGTTTGGCCACCACTCTGCACCACCTAACGGGTCTGCAGCTGCTGCTTTCCTGGGGCCAGGGGTCCCACTCCAGGGGGGATGCCTAGCCCTGCCCCCTGCAGCACCCCACTCCTGAAGCCTGTGTTTTCCACCTGCACTCAAGGTGGTAAGAAACAAGCCCAAGTCATATGGGCTTTAGGAAGGCAGAAGGGAGGGATGTAATAGTGGCTCCAATAGCAGATCTACAGAGATGCTGATCTAACGGTGTCACAAGGACCTGTGTGTCCCTCTCCAAGAGGGCTTCATCGGTGGGTGGGCTCCCCCTGCTGTTGGGAACCTCTCCCAGCAGGTCCAGCTTACTCCGCTGGCTTAGCCGAGCCAGGAGTGAAAAGCGGCACCTCAGCCCTGGCATCTGCTGTCACAGTCGCAGGCTGGCTCTGCCCTGCACCCACTGTGGCACAATCCCTGGCCAGGGGCCCTGGGGGGGGGGTGTGCCCAGCCTTGAAGCTAAGGAATGAGGTCAGCACCCCCACCAGGCTGCAGGGCGTGAGGGTGGGCGCCTTCAAAGAGTTTCAGCTCCCTCTGGGCCTCAGGGCCCTGGCTCAGCAGTCATGCCCTGTTGGCCCACCCTCGCACCCTGGACTGGGTCAGGCATACCACGGGCCTGAGTGTGTGACTATGTGACCAATGGGGAGTGGATGGGAAGCTGCCCCAAGGAGTGACACCTCATCTTAGGTCACTGTCCAACCACTGGGAGGGGAAGGTGGTGCAGACAGGCAGAGTCCAGCCCTAGGATGGCCCTCCCCTCGCCCTGGTTCTATGACCTAGGTGTGCCCCCAGCTCTGCTCAACGTCCCTGACCTCACCAAGGGGCTCATCAAGTGGCCCTCAGATGGCCTCCCCTGGACAGTCACTTATCCAGGGAGATGGTGCTTCCCACCCAGCTGGTTGAGATGCCAGGGAGGCCCAATTAACCAACTACACTGGGGACAGAACCACACTGCAACTGGAGTAGCCTGCTGAGGTCACTTCAGACACTGCCCTCAAAAACTCCAGCTCTTGCCCTGCCCACCAAGGTGCAGGGTTAGGGACTGGGGACAAGGACCTGGATCCCCTGAGGCCTGGGCACTCTGCATCACCTCAGTCAATGCAAGGCGACACATCCATCCTTCATCTGCCTGCCTGGGCCTCCTCCATATCCCTGACGCCCCTGTCTGCCCTGGGGACACCAGCCATGAGGCTGCCAGCCAATCTGCTGACTCCCTGGGCAGGAAATGAGCTTGGCAGAACAGGGCCTAAAGACCAATCAAAGGCTTTCACACCTTCGTTTATTGCACTTGAACTTGAGTTTCTTAGTGGTCCTTTGGCACCTCTTTCAGACACTGGTATTATTGTCAGCTACTGCCAACAGCTCTTGCCAGCTCACAGATTCTCCACAGTAATGTAGCCAGCACTGGCCTTGTTCCCAACACTGGACCCTGGGCCTTGTCCCCAAGTGTTCCCACCTGGGTAGAAGGGGTGCTGTTGCCCCCTGCTGGCTCCAGAGTCCTTCATCCAAGGCACCCCTGGGTTGGATTCCCTAAAGCGCAGGGTGCTCAAGCCACTGGTCTCGGCTTACTCCGGTGTGTCAAGTCTTGGGAGTGGGGGTGGGGAACTTCGCTGCGGGAGTGGGGGGCTTCGCTGGCCTGTGCAGGGTTGTGGCCTGCAGAGTGGCCTGACCTGGCCACCCCGGGGCTCTGGTCAACTCTGTGGGCCCCGTGGGCAGCCTGAGAGGTGTGGTTGGCTCGGGAGTGGGGGGTTTCACTGCGGGAGTGGGGTCCTTCACTGGCCTGCGCAGGGCTGCGCCCTGCAGAGTGGCCTGACCTGGCCACCCCGGGGCTCTGGTCAGCTCCATTAGCAGCACCGTCAGCCCGGGAGGCATGGTTGGCTCCGCGGGCAGCGCGGGGGGCGTCGCCCGCTGGGGATCTGGGCGGGCTGGGCGGCTTCAGTGTGCTGACAGCCCGGATGAGGCCCATACGACGGCGGATAGAGTGGTCCAGATTGACCGTGCATCGCAACAGGGTCTGCGCCTCAGCCACAGAGAAGGGAAAGTCTTTGCTCAGGAAGCGCTGAAAGAGCTCTGGGTCACCGTCCAGGTCGAGCACGTTGTGCAACGGCTTGGTCATGGTGTGCAGCTCCTGGCAGTTATCTCGGAACACGTCCCAGAGGCGCGCGCGGGCCTCCGGGGCGCCCCCGGCCTGCTGCCCGTCCTCTAGACACTGCAGCGCCCAGCTGAGGCGGCAGGGCCACTGGTTGGCGAGCACGACCCAGGCCACGGCCTGGCGTGGCGTGGGGCCGCTGAAGTCCCGCTGCTGCTGCTGAAGCAGGCGCACCGTGATGGGCACGGTGTTGACGATGCGCCGCATGGACACCAAGTTGTCAGCCACGTACTCGTAGAGGCAGTCGCGGTCGTCGTGCAAGCAAAAGAGCGCCTCCTGGATGCGGCGCGAGGCCTCGGCGTCTATGTGGCTCTGCGTGAGCCTGGCCCCCTCCTGCATCTCCACCGCCAGCAGCTGCGAGCCCTCGTCAGCTCCCGGGCTCCGCGGCCGCAGCTGGTGCGTCATCTCGCGGTACAGCAGGTCGTCGCGGCTCTGCACGGCGTCGTGCAGGAACTGCAGCTTGGTGCGGCGGCCCATGATGGGCACGGAGAAGGGCAGCGTGACGGTGCGGTTGAGGAAGAGGTAGCCGTTGTCGGCCGTGCCCTTCATGGAGCCAGCGCACTCGAGGCACGCGGCCATGATGCTGGGGTCCACCACCAGGATGAAGATGAAGGGCGCGTGGCTGTCAGACAACAGGGTGTTGATGGCGTTGAGCACGCCCACCACGTTCTCCGAGCGGCACGTGTCCAGCCCCGTGATCTCGAGCACGATGCGCAGCCGGCACCGCTGGTAGATCTCTAGGAAGCACAGGAAGTCGGTGACCAGCTCCACCTCCTTCTTCACCTCGCCCATGAAACCCAGCTGGCTGCCGAACTTCTCCTGCGACACGAGCTGCTCGATCTTTTTGCGCTGGCTCACGAACAGGTGCTTGCCCACCGAGTACACGGCCATGAGCAGGCCGGAGCCCGACAGCGTGGTGGCTGCGCCGCCGAACACCCGCAGCAGATTGTTGTCGGTGCTACTGTGGCTCAGCGCGTGGGTGCCCAGCGACAGGTAGAGCAGGGCCACGCCGAAGCCCAGCGCCACCAGCAGGGCCACCAGCGCCAGGCACACGCGGCGCCGGCAGTGCCACTCGCACTGGCGGAAGCCCTTCGTCGTGACCGCCTTGTTGCCCAGCACCGAGTACACGCTGAAGGGCAGTGCGCCATAGTGGTGGCGGATGCCCTCGCACAGCGTGGTCACCAGGCCAGCCCACAGTTTGTCGGTGCCCTCGTACTCCCAGGCGCTGAAGCGGATGAAGAGGAATTTCACGTTCTTGCGCCGCAGGTGCACCTCGGTGATGATCGGCTGCATGAACACCAGGTACCACAGCAGCTGCGGGAAGCCCCAGCGGCTCACGGACCGCGGCCGCCACTGCACACGCTGCAGCTCCTCCGCCTCGCGCTGCGCCGCCTCCTGCTCCATCAGCGCTGTGGGGACGGAGGGCGCTGGTCCGTGAGGGACCGCCTGGGTAGGGCTCGGGGCCGGGCGGAGCTCCGGCCTGGGCTGGGCTCGTCTGGGGGAGGGGCTAGGACAGGGACGGGTCCTGGTAGTTTGGGTGGGAGGGAAACAGCTGGGGCAGTGCGTAAAGTGCGGAAGGAAAGGCTTGGAGCCAGGCTTGGACCGGGAAAGGTCTGAGGGTGAAGGTTGAGGGTCTGGGGTGTACAGGAGAGCCCCCAGGGAAAAAGGAAGCGAAAGGGCAGGGAAGGCTCCAAGGGGTGAAAGAATAGATAGGAGGTTCTGAGGAAGACAAATGTTGGGCAGCAAGGGTGCAGCCTTGATCTGATTTTCCTGGCTTTTTCCTCCTCCTCAGCTCTCCAGCTCCTCCAGGGAGCCCTCTCTGATTCCTCAGCTGGATTAGGTGCCCCATGGCTCTTCCCACCCTCTCCCTCCCTGTCTTCTCACCCACTCTGAATTGTCACTGGGGACAGGTGTGTCTCCCTCTCTGAACTGTGAACCCTTGAAGGACAGGGCCCTGGTTGTCTTCGTTGCCAAGGAAGTGCTGGGGCAATGTTTGAAGGCTGGAGCATGAGAGGCTGGGGGCAGGATCTGCCTGCGATGAGGTTAGTGAATGAGTGAATGAATGAATGAATGGGAATGTGTCCAGTCACCTAGCAGAGTAGGCACTCCATAGGCCATTCTCTTTCCTTAGAGCCAGATCTCTTCTCCTCCCAGGCCCCTGTGTGTGGCTCTGGGACAAGAGAGGGCAGGCAGCGTGGGCTTGTTTAGCAGGTGCTCATCAGGCCTGGGCACACGGAGGTGAGTCACCTCCAGCCCTCCTGGCCACAGCTGGGGCTGGGGGCTGAGCTCCAGCAGGGTTTAAAAGCAGGTCCAAGCTGTCTCAGATCCTGACCAGGACTCAGCCCAGGTCTTCAGGTAACACCCGTCTGTTAGGGCTGCTGTGGGCCCCGGGCCCCGGACCAGAGCTGAGGAGAAGGGATGGGCCTGGGGTGGGGGGAGGGGAGCAGGAGCCTGCAGCCTCTCTGAAGAACGCAGCCTTCCTCCCTAGGGTGCTGGGGAGCCACGGGAAGCTCTTGAGCAGGAGAACGACAGGAATAGACATGTATTTTAGAAAGATGCCTTGGAGAGGGTTTGGCAGAGCGGGGGTGGGACTGGAAGCCAGGAGGCCAGAGCGGAAACTGGAGCAGGGACCTGGGGGCACAGGCTGTGGGCATGATGAGGAGGCGCCTGCTTAGACCTGAGTTAGGGGCATCTGGACTGGGGTGGGCTGACCTCAGGGGCGAGTGGATCTTGGGGAAGCCTGGGGCTCCGTTTCCTGTACCCTCCCTGTCAACACTCACCGGTGATCTTGTCCAGCATCAGGTGCAAGCGGCAGCCAAAGGGGGCATAGAAACCCACGGTCACGGGCACGGGCACGTGGCAGAGGGTCTTGGCCAGGCAGCTGCAGTAGACATCATCCTCTGTCAGGATATCTGGGGGCCAGGGTTGGGGAGGGGGCAGAGGTGGGGAAACCGAGTCAATGAGGCTGGCCGAGGCACCACCCTCCTCCCACCCGGCCCCCCACCATCCAGAGCACCCGCTCTTGGCCCCTCTCTGCAGCAGCAGCATCCCCTCCCACAGGTGAATCAGACCAAACCGCGGGCAGATGGAGGTTTCTGTGGCCACAGGCAGGGCCAGGTGCATCCCACCGGCCTGCCCAGGATGAGCTGACCCCAAAGTCACCAGGCGAAGGCTGGGAAGCTGGACTCCCCCGTCCCCAGCCCACAGGCCTGTGACAACTTGGCTGCCCCGGTCTTCAGCCACCAGGCTGGTGTCCCCCTGAGAAAATCCTGTGACCCTTTCTTGCGACTCAAGGCCCTTGATTGCGTAACTCTACTTCCCACGCTCTGAGCATCAGCCCCTACCTGCTCTGTTAGCCTGGCTTCCGTGCGGATGAGGCTGCCGTGACCAGGTTCCTCTCAGATTCTTGTCCACCCTGACCCTGACCGACCTCCCTCCCTCCCCTCGAGCCCATGCCCGCAGTCACTAAGCCTGCCCTGCGCCCAGCAAACCGACCTCACGGTCCCCGCCCTGCGGCCCTCCTCTGCACGACCCTGGGCAGAGCGCAGCCGCTGGGAGTGGGGCGGCAGAGACACTGGGGGCAGGGCAACCAAAGGACCTGGCCAGGGACAGGCCTTCCACCGTGCTGTGGTCAGAAACGGCCACTTCGGGCACAGATTTGGGGTCAGGTCCTAGCACCACATGCAAGCACCTGGAGATGGGGTGCTAGAAAGGCAGGGCTCCATCATGGGGTGTGGGGAGGTCATGGGTCCCATTTTTCAGAGATATCTGTGGGCTGTAGGGCCCTTCCCTTGCCAAGGGCCCAGGCTGGGCCTGGAGGCTCAGCAGGGAGGGTCAGAGGAGGATGTGGGACAAGGTCGGCCAAGGGGTGGGCCAGGATGGATCCGCTCCCACCCTTGACCCTATGGGCTGGGCCACCTCACCTCATTCAACACCCCCCCACCGCCGCTTGTCTGTGTGGTTGAGCGTTGTGACCCAGAGGCTCCAGTGAGTGACACAGCTGCTCCTGACCTGCAGCCCCGGTCCCTGCTCAGCCATGCCCTGTTTTCTAACCAGAGTTGGCAACCAGCTGCGTGTCACCACCTCCCTCCGAGGCCAGGCCACCAGCACCTCTGGCCTGGACTCGAGTGTCTGCCCCCGCCACCTACAGTCCCCTCTCCTGCTAGATCCCTGGTCAGCTCCCGCACCGTCCACCCTCTGAGCCATCCTCGCTCTCCCCTCGCTGCCTGCGATCCAGCCACGCTGACCTCCTCGCTGCCCCCCAGTCTGCACTTGCTGATCCTGAGGCCACTTACTCAAGGGGACTGCCCCGTCTTTGCTCAAATGTCACCTTAATGAGGCCTTGCCTGATGACACTATTTAATTTGAAAACTCCAGGCTCCCCCTGCCCTCCCTGCTGTGCTCTCCCCCAACTGTCTCCTGCGTACGCCTCCCCCACCGCCTCTGCTGCGTGAGCTCTGAGAGGGCAGCAGTCCCTCTGCTGGCTCCCTGTGCGTCCCCCGTACGCCCAGAGCACAGCCTGGCACCCTTTCGGGGCTTAATACCTGGTCAGCAAATGAATCGATGAATCAGTAACGATGGCTGGACCCCTCCCCTCGCTACAATGCTCTCCCCGTCCCCAGCCACTCCCTCCCTCCTGCTGCAGCTGCTCGCTTGACCTTCTGCCCCACACCAGAGCTGGCCAGCAAGCTCCTCACCCCTGCCCTCCGCCCTCTCTGGCCTGTTGGGCCAGGGAGACACAAAGCAGAGCAAAGGAGTCAGCCAGGGAATCGCCTGGCCCCTGGCCAGCCCAAGATGGAGGCACCATGGACAGGCCCAGCCTGGAAGCCTCGGATCCCAACAGGTGAAGCAGAGTGGCTGCCCCGAGGCCCAGGGTCAGGGACGAGCGCCCTCGAAGACAGGGACCAGAGGAGCGGGGCAGGCCCCAGGCCCAGGCGGGAAGCGAGGCGGCAGGGACAGAGCCCCCAGGCAGGCAGGGTGAGCACCAGAGCTGTAGGAGGTGAAGGGGCCGCAGGCTGCCCCTGGGGCAGGCAAGGACCCGGCGCCGGTGGGCCTGCCGGGCTGCAGGATGGCACCAGTTGCAGAGGGCAGGACTGGGCGGCTGCTGGTTGTGGCGGGCGCCGAGGTGGGTGCAGTGGGCAGCTGGGGGGCGCAGGCCGGTCCCAGTGGGGCAGTGGTGGCTGGAGGCACTCCCTTCTGGGCGCTGGGGCCGGGGCAGAGACGCTGCCGCAGGGGGCTGGGGGCTGGGGGTTGGGGTTGCCGCTGCCGCTGCCGCTGCTGCTGCAGGAGAAGGGGCTGGGGGCCCCAGCGATAGCCCCAGACAACCCCCTGCTGGCTGCCGTAGGCCAGCTGCCACTGCACCTGGGAGGGCTGCGGACAGGGCCTGTAGGCCGCTGGGTCAGGGCACCACTGGTGACAGCGTCCTGGAAGGAAGGAAGTGGGGGTGACTGGGCCTGGGTCCCTGACCCCTGGGGCCATCAGCAGGAACCAGGCGGGGTCTTCCGATAGAGAGGGCGATAGAGAGGGCGCTGATTTTCAGCCAAGGCCCAGGAGACATGGGAAAGACAACGAGGAGGGGGTGTGGCCTCTGTGTCCCCATGAGCCAGGGACAAAGCCGGTGCAGGGGCCGGGGCTTTAGCTGGACAAGGGGCTGAACTCCAGAGCCCCTGCCATCCCAAACTCCTTGGTCCCTGAGGGTCCCCCCCTTGGGATGACAGGAAGCCATGCGGAGCTGGCCCCGGGTTGGTCCAGGGGAGGCCACAGTGATGGGAGATAGCCGTAGGGAGGGACAGGGCAGGGACGGGGGAAGATGGGGAGTGCGGGGGGTGAGGGAGAGCCTGGCATCCAGGCTCCAGCCAGGCTGGTGAGAAGGGAGCTGCCCTGGGACGGGGGATAGGTCACCCCAGGAAGCTGGTCCCCACCTCATTCACATTCAGTTGTGGGGGGGGTGGCTTTTCTCTCTCTCCCTCCCACCACATGGCCCCTCTAGGTGGTCCCCATGGGCCTGGTGATTTGGGGAGTGAGAATTCTTCCCATGCTGGGGGAAGGGGCAGGCCAGGTGGGCCTCCTCTGCTGACACCCCCAGCCCGGGCTCCCAGCTCGGAGCCCCCAGGTGTGTGGTGCCCCCTGCCGCTACCCCACCTGCAGAAGCCTCTACAGGGGAGTGGAGGCAACTTCTCTTCCGGGGCCCAGGCTTCCCCTCCTCCACCATCCACTCAGCAGCCCCCCTTCTCCCTGCCAGGACCCCCCCTAAACTGAACGCCTACCTTTTCTGTGCCCCAACTCCGGGTCCAAGAAGTAGCTCTCGGGACAGCCCCGGGGGGGCAGCATGCCCTTGGCAGAGTGGATAGTGTGGTGCTGCTGCATGGCGGCGGGGAGCCTGCTCCGGGCAGAGGATGCGCGAAGTGCCCAGCCCCTTTGGGCACCGGCAGCAAGAGCCCGCTTCCGGGACGGCCGCCTGTGACCTAGGACAGGTGAGAGACCCATCCCAGACGCTGGGTCCCAGGTCACCCAAGTCACCCGGTGGAGGGGCAGAGGTGCTGTTCAGAGAGCAAGAGGTTGGGACTGGGGGGAGGGACCGCCGGATGGAGGAGGAGGGAGAGAGGTTGGGGGAGTTGAGGGCTGATTCAGGGTGGGTGAGATTTCCCAGGGTCGGGAGATGGGGTGTTTGGGAGGCCCCGGGAGTCTCCAAGAGGCCAGGATTATGGAGGGTGCTGAGCAGATGTAGGCTGGGGAAACTTGGGAGCTGGTGGGGGTCTGGGAAAAATTAAGGGAGAAATGGGCACGGAGGTTTCGCGCCGTGGGAGGTGGGGGTGGGCGCCGGTTGAAGGACGAGAACCCGAGAACCCTGTGTGCCGAGAGGGGCAGGGCGGGAGCATGGAGTGGCTCAACCCCGGGGCTGGGTCCACTGGAGACTGAATGAGGGGCTGAAGGGAGGGGAATTCTGGGGGAGCAGATGCAAGCGGACGCTCCGCCCGGGCAGAGGCTCAGCAAACTCAGGGAGAGATGGGGTGCTCTGGCTTTAAAATGTGAGGCACCGAGAGCAGAAGTGAGGGAGGGATGCTGTTTAGGGGTGGGCGGAGGAAATTGGGGTGAAAATTGGGGCTCAATGAGGGTTGGGGGCCAGGTGTGTGGCCCCTGCCCACTGCCCCCCGACCTGGAGTCCCCTGTACCTGATGGCAGCTCCCTGCCAGGCCGCCGAGCGCTGTGCCAGCCCCGCCGCCCAACTGGTGAGTGGCCAGGAGGTGGGAACTGAGCGGCCCGACCGGTTTGCCCGCCCAGTCCCCCCGCCCCTTCCCCCAGCTCGCCAGCCCTGTCCCTGTGCTCTCTGCTCTCGAGGACTGTGGACACAGTACCTGAGGTCAGGGATGGAGATGGCTGGCCACGGTGCTGCCTGCGTGGGGCCTGCCAGAGGGTCTGTGGGGCCAGCCCTGGGCATTTCCACTAGGGGGCAGGGACTGAGTCCAGGCCAAGCCAAGATGCAATCCTGGATTCGGATGCCAGTTCCTCCAGGGTCCAGCTGTGTGACCTTGGGCGAGTGACTTCACCTCTCTGAGCCTCGGCTTCCTCATTGCTGAGTGGGCCGGCATTGGCGCCTGCCTCTGGCGGCTGTCGGGAGGAGTCCCTGGAGCACAGTGGGGCACATAGCAATGACAGCAGCCAACATGCTGGGGACTGACTGACCCATTTTCCGGGCTGCTTTAAATGCCTCTCCTGTAATGACAGCAACAGCAACACACGCCGTGGAGGCTTACGGGGGGCCCCACGCGGCGTGCATGCTTCCCTACACTTGCCCCATTCCTGTTCATCATGCCTGGAGGCGGCTGGGATGCTCACTTTGCAGTGAAGTCCCCCATGGGGTCACATGGTGGGGCTTTGAAAGCAGGCCCAGTGGCTTGTGCCAGGGCTCTGCCTCCTGCCTGGTGGTAGGTATGTGTGGGGGCTGGTTCCCTGAAGATATTCCTACAGAGGTGAGGGCGGGGCTCGACAAGAGGGGCCTGGGACCACAGTGCCCTCTGTTCTCCAGGGTCCTGCTCCCTGCGCTACCCAACAGTGGCTGCAGGGGAGGGACTCTGGGGACCGGATGGAGGAGGCAACCATGGAGCAGCGCTCAGGACAACAGGGTTCAGGACAGAGAGGAAGTGTGCCTGCCCCGCAGGGCGGCCCCCCAGAGGGTGGCCAAACACTGACCCTGCCCTCCTCCCGAGCCTGGCTGCCCATCCCCAGGCTGTCAAGTTGCTCCTCCGTTTCCCAACTCTGCACTGTTCCGATAGGGGGCGAGTCTGTGCGTGGGGGTGCTCCAGGGTGAACCGCTAGGCTTCTCAGAGGCAGGCCTGGGCCAGTCGCCTCTCTGGCCCATCCACACACACATGGTTCAGCTGAGTAACTGTGGTTCCCAGGGAGCCCTGGCTGGCGCGGTGCTGCGCTGGGCAGTGGCGGAGAGCAGAGTGGCCCCGCATGTGCAAAGGCGTGGAGGCAGGCCAGGGAATGCGGTGCTCCGCTTGTGGGCTGAGGTGGGGCCCGGCAGCGTGCCTGCGACGACTCTGCACGGGCAGAGGGGCCCTGCGCTCCAGGGATATTTTAAACAAGGGGACCCTTCCTCGTCCTATGCAGATCTCGCCTGCACTGGACAGCAGGGAGCAGAGCCCAGGAAATCCGGGTGTGTGATTTCACAGATGCTGTGAATGTCCAGGAGGGAGGTGGCAGTGCAGGAGGGCAGGGCCCATCGTCTTTTGTGTGCCTTTGGTTTGCCAGGCACGTGGTGTGTTGTGTGTGTCGGCGGGGGGTGTGGGGGGGGTGGGGTGAGGGCGTCTGATCTGCCCCCCCCACTTCTGTCTACTCCCACCCTCAGCCACCTGCCTTCCAGACACCCCCGGCCTTCCGCCCCAGGGGGAGGTCTGTTCTGTGGGCAGCCCCGCACATGCTGACCCCGGTGGGGTTGCCAGGATGGCGGCCGCCCTGCCACTGACAGATGTGCAGCTCCAACACTCAGGACTGGGGGTGGAGGGGGGCCCAGAAAGGGGGCGATGAGGGCTGCTCGGCCCCCACCCCTGCAGGCCGAGTGACAGTCACTTTGCAGATGTCATCTGCCACTTTGAACTCATCTCCAAACAACCTTTATTGAGCTTCTGCACTGCAGAGTGAGTGACATGCCCAATGCGGATCTCTCCACACCAGGCCCGAGGGTGGCTGGGACCACCCTGCCCCGGATGCCCCCACCTCCCCCTCTGACACCCACGGGTTTAGCACGCACGACACCCCAAGTGGCTGGACCACCCGCCTTGCTCGCCACCCCCAGGGCTGGGGGTTTCCTGGCAGCCCTGGGTGAGATTCGGCAGGGGCTGGGGCCCGGGCTCCTCAGGATCTCTGCACCACCACCTGGAACCTGCCTGGAAGGGAAGGGCCGGCTTTAGCCCAAGGCTGGGATCTGAGGGGAGGCAAGCATCCCCTGGACTGCCCAGGCCCTGCACCAACAGACTGGGCGATGCTCCCGCCCACCTGGCCTGCATCCCAGGGCCCCGTGTGACTGGGGCACAGAGGCCACACACGCAAGGGAGGGCCTGGCACAGGCTTCCGTGGCATGTGTTGCTCAGGCCCTAACCATGTGGGCCTGGGGGCCTGGCAGAGGGAAGAACACATGCGGGAGGGAGGGCACTGCAGCCTGCCCGGGGAGGGCCCTGGGGGTCAGCACAGCCCCTCACAGGCTGCGCATCCCATGGGATCTGGCTGCCTTTGGAGCCCCCACTCGGGTGACTTCCACATCTTCCTGGGTTCTCATGCTGGGAAGAATGCTTGCAACCACTCGACCAGGACTTCATGGAGGGTTCTCTCCTCAGGTCTGGCGCACGCTGGGAAGAAGGCTGGGGGACCTCAGGGGCCAGGGGCATGCATGGGTGGGCTGTGCCTGCTGTGTGGCCTGGCACGTGACTTAAGCTCTCGGGGGCTCAAATTCCCTACCTGAAAACTGGGGCTCGGTGGCCCGGCCCACAGAGTAAGCACAGGGCATCGTGGAGTCCCCGCCACACTCACGGAAGGCAGGGGTCCCCCCCACACCCACGACTCACAGGCTGGCAGGGCTGCCACAGAGGCGGTGACCAGGCTCTTGATGCCCAGTGTGCTGAGGGTACCTCGGAGGAGGCCGCAGGTGAAGGCTAGGAACTGGGGGTGGGTGGCAGAGGTCACTATGGGGAAGGGAGGAGGCCGACCCCAGGCCCAGGGCCTTGATGGGCTTCGCCCCTCGGTCTGGGGAGAGGCCTCCTTTGTGCTGGGGGAGCAGGGGAAGTGAGGTGGGGGTGTGTCCCAGCACCCCTTACCTTGGGTGCTTCCTCCACGTACTGCAGGCCCGAGGCCATCCTGACGAGCAGTGGGAAGCTGTTGTCTTGTAGGACGTAGGTGCCCTGGGGACAGAGGAGAGCCTGTGGGTACTGGGGCAAGGCCTGTGCATCTGTAGTGGGCAGCGGGGAAGCCAGGATGTCTAGAAGGATCCACCCCTCAAAACCACTGCAGTCAGGGCCCAGTCCTCCAGAGCTGCAGAAGGGCCTGGGCTTCCTGGGCCCAGAGTCACAGTGGGGTGTGCTGGTCCTGCCCCTCTCTCTGGCTGGGTGACTTCTGGGGTAAAAGACAGACCAATTCCTACCCCCCAGGTTGTGGTGAGAAGCAGCAGGCCAACAGGGCGGACACAGGGCAGGCACCTAATGGGACCAGGTTGGGACAGGTGGTGTCACGGAGGTAAGAGACTGCCAGCCATGAGGCCTTCTGCTGGCTCGGGGGTCTCATCCTGGGAGGATCATGGAAACTCTGGAAATAGCATCAACGCCCTATTGGAACCTCCCAAGGAGGATGGTTTCTCCCAAGGGGTAAACCTGGTCAGGTCCCCTTCAGGAGCTCCGTCCACAGCCGGAAGCCGGCCGCTGGGCAGGGCACACACCTGGTGGTTGGTGCGGAGGCTGTCCATCTGCTTTTGAAATACGGCCACCCACAGGTCTTTGCACAGGAACTTGAGGACATCCAGCTCCTCCCTGAGGGCCAGCATCTCCCGGGGCAGCCTAGGGGGCAGCAGCAGACGCTTGGGTCAGGAGAGGCCAGGCCAGGCTGGGGGGCGGGGTGGGGGAAGGGAAGCCAGCCTGGTCCCATGCCACCCCCACCTCGGGTCGGCTGGGGCAGGAAGGCCCGGGGAGGGGCCGGCTTTCACCTCTCACCCAGGGCTTGGCCCACACGGAAGCCCATGCTCTCCAGCACCAACAGGTTCATCTTCTGTTCCTACAAGGCCAGGGAAGAGGCTCAGGTGCTTGGCCACCTCCAGCGGCAGCCACCCAGTGTAGCGGCTGCAAGGGGACTTCCCTGCTTCAGCATGGCCTGGCCAGGACAGGCTCCATTCCGGCCTGCAGGGTGGCAGGCTGGCGCTGCCCCTCTGTGGATCCCATCAGCCCTCAGGGCCAGCTCTCCCTTACTCCAGGAAAAATGCGGGGATTCCCCACACTCAGCCTCACCCATGGGCCAGCACTTTCCTGACAGCACCCATCACTCACTGTGAGTGCAACTCCCTGGGAGGCAGAACTCCCGATACCCCAGGAGTCACGGTGACTTGTCAAGGGCAGCGTGGCCTGGGCCTGGCCTGGCCAGCAGAGGGCTGTAAGGGTCACGAGGATCATCCTCAGGTCTTAAAGTGTCAGCCACCAAGCCTGAAGGATGCAGAGGGGCCCTGGGGAGGGAGCTCTCCCTTGGATGCTGGGGGAAGGTGGTGGCACCCCGGAGGGCAGGCCAGGGTCCCACAGCGGGAGAGGCCGAGCGCGGGGAGGGGAGGGGAGCAGCTGGTGGGGCAAAGTCTCCCAAATGGCATTTGGGTGGGCCGGAGAGGGTGGGTGGGGGGGCGTCCCAACCTGCCGAGACTTTTTTAGTTAGTTTGAGTCAAACTGACGACAACTGCTGGGAAGCAAAATCTCAACGGGTTGAGAGAATGCTCTGTAGAGTTTCTGCAGCTTCTCTCACACGTTAGAATCAAAGGAGGCGTAAGGAGGGGTACGTGAGATCGTGGGTGGCAGACTTAGGGGGTGGGAGAAGGCACAGCGGAGGGGGAGGGAGGAGTGAAATCTCTGAGACTGGACAAAAAGGAAAGCGGAGACACAGACTTCTCACACTGCCGGGCACAGGACGGTTAGCGACGAACACTTACAGCACACAGAGGTGTTGTCTGGGCAACAAGGTGACAGGGAGGGGTTCTGGGTCCCGCTCTGGTGCGGTGGGCCTGCCCCGAGGGGCCCAGGACTGTGCAAACGTTGGGTTGCTGTAAAGGTGAAGACTGACCCTTGTTAAGGCCTCTGCAGGCCTGGAGGGCGTGACTACTCCCTACCGGGAACATCTGCGTTCAGACCCTCCTGTGTGGTCACTTCAGGTCTCCGAGTCCCTAAGGCCGACACGCAGGCCTCCCCTGAGCTTCTCAGGCGCCATGTGGGGCCCCTTTTCATCCACAGAGGGAGGTCCAGGTTGGGGCATCAGAAACAGCAGGGCAGCTTCTGGCCGCAAGCTCGGGGGCGAAGCCCAGGTGGTGAGCAGAAGCCGGGGAGGGAGGCGTCGGCCCCTCTCAGGAGGCTGCAGTCCCCAGGCCTGCACCCCTGCAACCCTTTGCCGCCTCCCCTCCCCAGGAATGACCGCTGCAACCTTCTCTCCGGCCCCTGCGACCACGGAGCCTGCTGCATGCTGAACAGGCTTTTTCTGCTGCGATCCAGCCTGAGATGGTGTCCAGCCCTCCTCAGCAGGCTTCAGGCAGCCTGCTGGGGCCCTGCCATCCCTCCGCCCAACTCCCCGCAAGCCTCCCTTATCACCCATCCCGGGGCAGTCCGCAATCCCAGCGCCGCTGAGCTGCCAGTCCCTGAGTGGGGACACGGCTCTGTAAGGGTGGGGTCCCGGGCCGGCCCTCAGCAGCCCACACAGGCCTTGGTACCTGGGAGGGAGGCACTTAAGAAACAGACGCTGACAGAGTGAAGGGCAGGGTCCGCACACGCACTACCTGCGGGTTCTTTGTAAGAGGCCCTGCACCAGCGACGCCCTTTTATTACAAAATCGTAAGTGTGTGATTCTGTAACATAACAATGTCACACTTGAGCACGTTAGGTGAAATGTTTGCATTAAAACCGTGAGTGGTCGCGCACGTATCAGTTACCCTGCCAGCCACACTCCGGCAGGCATTACTTCTGCCGGACCCTCCCGCTTAGATGTGCCAGCCCCGTGAGGTGGGCTGTATTCCACACCCAGCAGCGGGCTCGGAGGGGCGAGGGGAGCCTTGCCCCGGGCACCCTCGGCCTCGGGTCTTTCAGACCTGGGCACGTCTGTCTCCCAAGCCTAGATGGCCAGATGGGTGGGTGGCCAGGACACCACAGCTGTCCTGGCCTTCAGGCGGTGGCTAGGGCCAAGGCCTGCCTGGTGGGGCGGCCTGAGCATAGGTCACCTGAATTTCCAAGCCAGGCACTCTCTCCTAGGCCAGGCCACTGGGCATAGTGTGCCGGCCCTTGCCCACCACTCTGAGCTCCACCTGCGGGAACCGGGGACAGGGGCGTGCTCCCTGGTACCACCTTCAGGGTGCTCCCCAGGCCCCACAGGGCAGCCACTTGGGGAGGGCGGGGGGTGGGGTCTGATGGCACCGGGAGATGAGCTGGGCCTGTGAGGGACGGCGAGGGGGACAGGTGCCCAGTGAGATCAGCCCCTACCTTGACCAGCTGTGGGACTGGGCAGTGGCTAACCACCCCATGCCTCAGTTTCCTCATTGTAAAGAGGACAGGGCTGACAGGACCCCTCCCCAGGGTCCTCAGGGATTAAAGGAGCGGGTGCACTGGGCGCTCCAAGTTGGGCTGGGGGGGGGCGTTACCACCATGGCCAGTCACAGGCCCTGGCTGGAAGACAGCCGCACGAAGGAGGCGCTCTGTTCTGGGGCGATGCACCTCAGCAGCAGGAACGCTGCCCAACCCTGTGTCACCTCCCTTCTAGAAGTGAGCTGCTGGAGGAGGGGGGGGCCCTGGCGCCTCTTGGCCCGAGGGCTTCCAGCATGAAGGGCGGGGGGTTGGGGGGACAACCCAGGACTCCCGGTTTTTGAGGGTGCGTGCAAAGGCCAGAAGGCAGGAAAAAGCAGGGAGAATGGAGCTTAGGCCACTGTTCACAGTGGGGACAGAGACGGGAGGTGGGGGAGGGGAGGCAGACCCTGCAGACCAGGGTGTGGCAGGTCTGTTTCTTTCTGTGTGACAAAGGCTGCCTGAGTGGTTTCGATGCAGGACAGATGGAGGATGACACAGTCCCTGCCCTGACGGAACTGGCGCCCTAGCGGGGAGCATGAGAGAACTGCTGCAATCGGGGGACAGGCCCTCCGCGGGGCGGCTGCCTCGGGTCCGCCCGGAGTCTGCAGGGAGAGTGGAGCATGGGAGGCAGCAGGTAGGAAGGTACCTCAGACCCACCCAGGACAGCAGCCCGGAGGGGGGATGGCCGGAGAGTCAATAGGGTCCTCAGCCAGGCCAGGGGTGGGGTGGGGGGAGGTTCAGAAAGGTTTCCACAGTTTGTTGCCCTTCAGTGAGCTTCAGACGGCCTGGGATTGAATTCCGGCTCTGCCACTTACTGGACGGGTGGCCCTGGGCCTGTTTCCCCAGTGACATGGGGCTGACTGCCACCCTGGCCTCACAGGGGTGCTGGGACAGCGCTCTCCCTCACTGTCGTTACTGCTGACACCCCCCCCGCCCCCAGGGGACCAATTAAGTGTCTGCAGGGCTGAAAAGACTGGGCGTGGGGGGATCTGGAGAAGAATGAGAAAGGAAGGGGGAAGACAGTGGGGAGGGAAGGGCCGAGGATGAGCAGGTGACTGAGGAAGCAAGGGCGGAGGAGGAAGGAAGCAGAAACCTATTCACCAGCCTTTGTCACAACCTGTCCGGGACTCAGCGGTGAGGTTCCGCCCTAGGGGGTGATCGTTATTCCCAGGGAGGGCAGGCAGGCTCTCCCATTCGGGGAATCTCTGGAACCCACCCACAGCCAGGGGCGCCTGGGCTCCCACGCTCATGCAGGCAAGTTTACACAACAGCCCCCGAGAGGAAACCGGACAATCAGGACCAGAGGGGAACCCTCGGAGGGGCCTCATCAGCATCATCAGCATCGCACCTACGCAGCAGCCAGCTGGGAGGAAGGGACAGTCAGACAAAGGGGAGTTCTTGGAAATGAGAAGGATGGCCCAAATAAACGCCTGTTAACAAGGGAGCTGAAAAAGAAACAAATCTGCAAGGTACATAAAGCCTTCCAGATTGTCCAAAAAAAAACAAAAAAAAAACAAAAAAAAACCTGAGGCAGAAAAAATAAGAAAAAGGCTGTGAGACACGTGGGAGAGATTCAGTTTCTTCTGAGTGCTGGAAGAGGAAGACACGTGTGGGACTAAGCGGGAAAAGAAATGATCCAAGGTGGGGGAGGGGGAAGCATGCTGGGCTGAAGGAGCTCACTCTGCGCAGGGCGAGGACTCCGAGCATCACGAAAGGAAGACAGCAAACCAACCCCCCAACCACCGTCCTGTCCCGTCCCTGTCCCTGTCCCGTCCCAGCCTGACTGCTTCACTGGGAGGACAGCCAGAACCTTCCAGAATGAAGCAGGCGGGAGTCAGGCTGGGCCTATCTGCCTGGCTGCTTCCTGTCTCTTCATCTGCCAGGACCCTGGCTGCCTGTGAGGTCCAGCCCAGCCTGTGGAGCCAGCCTGTGCAGACCCAGGCAGAGGGCCAGGGAAGAGCAGCCCAGGTTCTTCTGTGTTTCTTTAAAATCCTCATCCAAGGACATATATTTATTGGTTTGAGAGAGAGAGGAAAGGGGGAGAGGCATCAATGCAAAAGAGAAACATCGATCAGTTGCCTCCCACATGGGTCCGGACCAGGAATCAAACCTGAAACCTTTGGTGTGCAGGACACTCCAACCAACTGCACCACCCAGTCAGGGCTCAGGTTCCTGTCTTTCAAAAAAACCACTGGGAGCCCTGGCTGGTGTAGCTCAGTGGATTGAGTGTCAGCTGTGAACCAAAGGGTCACAAATTCGAATCCTAGTCTGGGCACATGCCTGGGTTGCAGGCCAGGCATCCAGTAGGGGGCACATGAGAGGCAACCACACATTAATGTTCTTTTCCTCTCTTTCTCCCTCCCTTCCCCTCTCTAAAAATAAATAGCACTGGGAGAGGGGACAAGCTTGAGCCCAGCACACCTCAGTGTAAGCCCCCTACTGCTCCCAGGACCCCAGGTCAGAGCCCCAGGTCCCCAGCAGGTACTCGGAGACCCCGCAGCTGCACCCCCATCTCGGATGCATTGCGCTCCCTGCAGGGCGCTGTCAGGAACCGGGGACCCAGTGGGTTTCGCAGGCAGTGGCCCGGAACTGATAGCTGATAGCTGCTACACAGACCGCGGGCATTGTGGGGAGAAGGGGCCGGCTTGGGCACTCACTGGGCGTGGGGGAACGAAGGCCAAAGGCTGGGGAGGCAGAGCTGCTCCTGGGCCACTGGCCAGGCCAGCGCTCACAGCAGGGGGGGCAGCTCACGACCCACTTTCACAGGAATTCACAGCTTTGCCCACAGGCTCTCTTTATCTTTAAAGCCTTCTGAGGTGGAGAAACCACAGCCTCCTCCTCCCTGAGTTGTTCCTGCTTCGGGAACAAAGGCCCTTTGACCTCCGGGCTCTTCCATTCCACCTGTAACCACTCAGGAGATTCCATTCAGCAGCCACAAACAACCAGGCAGGACTCGGAGATCACAAAAGAAGGACTGTGCCACGGGGACAGAGGTGAACGAGCCACCATCCCTGTCCTCACAGAGTTCTGCAGCTGACTGGCAGACCGGATGCCAAAGACGAGTTTGGGGCTGGAAGCCTGAGCCTCACTTTTGCCTCCGATGGCGGCTGTGTGGCTCGGGGAAGGCCCTTCCTTGCCAGCACCTCAGTCCCCCCGCCGGAGGACTGTTCTCAGAATGAAATCCCATCAAATACTGTGCTGGGGACACCACCAGTACCCAACAAACAGGAGGCCCGAGTGTGGTTCAGACGGACCAGAGAAGGAACAGAGAAAGGAGGGGCGGGGAGCAAAAGAAAGAGGACCCAGAGAAAACAGAGCAGTTTCCCACGACATACCCCTGAGAAATGGGACTCCCGGGTCGAAGGGAGGTGGGGACACTGGCACAGTTCTCACGCCTGGCTGAGCCTGGAACCACCCAGGAGCTCTCCAAAGCCCCCCACCCAGGCCCTGGCCCAGTCCTGCTCTGCAGCAGCGTCTGGTGCCGGGCCCCAGCACTGGAATGCCAGGGGCAGCGGGCACAGAGCCGCTGGGACTCGGGTGCTCTGAGGGCCTTCTGGGGAGCAAACCTGAGTAACCCAGTGCTTCCCACACTAGTCTGACCACGGAAACCCACCAAGATCCTCCAGGAGCGTGTTGGGGAGGGCACACTGTGGGAATGCAGGCCAGGGTTTACAGCACAGGCTTTGGAAGTGGGAAGCCCAGTTACATTCCTGACTCTGTGGCTTGAGAGCAAGCACTCTGTTCATCAAAGCCTCTGTTGTTCATCTGCAAAGGGGGAGGATCATGCTGCCCTCTGTGCAAGGTTAGGAGGATCCGTGAAATCAGGCATGTGAAGCCATGGGAAACACTCACACGTGGTAGGTGCTGGTTTTTGGTCACATTATTAAATGAAGCCCAGTCCCCACCCCACACTCCTCGGCACAGGGGCCGCATCCAATCCCTTAATAAATCCATGCAGAGGGCCTACTATGTGCAAAAAGACCTACTATGCGGTGATCAACACAGACCCGATCCCAGTCCACACAGCACATAGTCTGACAGAGGAGACAGATGTGAATCAAAGGATCATACAAATACATAATTCGGATATCTACTTCTTGAGGGTGATGAGGGCTAAGAAGGAAAAACTGGGGAGGGGGCTGTGAGACTATAACAAGGATACTTGACTTCTGGGGACTCAGGGAAGGCTTCTCTGAGGAAGGCCATTTCAGCCAAGATGGGAAGGATTCGTAAGTGTAAACACAGTGAGGCTATGACATGAATGAGCTGGGAGGTGAGGGAGGAGGCTGGTACAGGGGTGAAGAGGAGGGAGCCTGGACAAGGCAGGAGAGGGGGCAGATTTAGACAACAGAATGGACAGGGCCTGGCTGAGGGCTGGAGGTGATGGAGAAAAGGCAGGTGTCAGGGACCACTGAGTTTCTGGCTTGAAAGCCAGGACAGATGGGCTGCTGAGATGTTGCTACCCCTGTCCCCAACACACAGGCCAATGCACATTCCCTCTCCCATGCTTTATCTTCCGCACAGCATTTTCCCAATGTACCATACATTTTACGCCTTTCACTTATTTGCCTGTCTCCCCCCCACTCCAACATAAGCAGCAGGAGGGCAAGGGCTTTTGCCTGGTTCACTGAGTTAACCCCAATGCCAATACCAGGGCCTGGCACCTTGCAGGTTTCAGTTAACGTGTATTGAATGAACTCTGAAAAAACTATGTTGAGATCATAACATGCAACAGCCTCCTTAGGGCCCCTAAACTGGGATGAAATCCTAAGCCAATGACAATGTCTGGCATAGACACGATGATGATCACAGTAAGAATAATAACGGAAAACGTGAGCATGGTCCCATCTATTAAGCATCCACTCTCCCCTGCCCCCTTTCTTCTTGGGTAACAGAGCTTGCAGCAAGAGCTCCCACGTTTGCGCTAAGAGCTCTAAAGCTTGAGCTCGTTTGTACTTCATGAGAACCAACTTACAAAATGCTAAGCATGCTCCTACTTCGGGGTTTTGCACCTCTTCCTGGCATGCTTATCCCTGGGGCTTGTTTCCTTCCTTCTCTTCCTTTGAAATGCTCTCCTCCATCATCTACCACTCCATACGTTTTCCTTCCCTGACTTTACTTAAGTTCTCTTTGTAGAACTTTCCACTAGCTGGTGGCATGTTTTATTTATTGTTTGACAGCCCCACTGAAATGTAAGCTTCGCGAGAACACCGATGCGCCTGGAATATAACAGGCGTTCAACAAGTGTTGAATTAATAAATATCCCATTCTGACACTTAGGTGCTGTTATAATGCTCATTTTACAAGGGAAGAAACTGAGGCACAAACAGACTGGTTCTTACACCCAGGGAGTGACGACGGCGGAATTCAACCCAGAAGTCCTCAGGACACATCCTTTAATGGTAATCACTATAATTACTGCCCGCTTATTCTGTGCTAGGCTTTGAGCTCAGACCTTACCTCGAGCTATTTCGCTCAATTCTAGAAGTAACCAGCGATGCCAGCCCGGCTGGCCACCCCTTTACAGAAGAGGAAGCCAACGCCCCAAGTCTCCCAGCGAGGCAGGGGCGGGGCCGGGGTTCGATCCTGGCCACTGCCCCGCCATCCGTGCTCCCTGGGGCCTCGACCCCGCCTTCCCGCCACCATCCGCGCCTCCTCCTCCCGCACCCGAAGCCTGGTGCTCACCCCGGGGCCGGGATCGGGGTTGGGTTCGTGTGCCCACAACTCCGCCACCATCTCCGTGTGTAGAAACTCGAACAGCACAGCGTCCACCATTTGTCTGCCTCGCGCGCTTAACTGCGGCCCAGCGCTTTGTGCTCTCATTGGCCCGGGTGAACTAGCTCCGCCTCCTACATGCATGTGAGCCCGCCTACTCATGCTTTCATTGGTCTTTCAGACTAGCTCTGCCTTCCTTCTCGGGATTCACGTGGTGTGCTTATGAACTTGGGGGATTGCCTTCCAAGTTTTCGGGTCCTCTAGCATAACCATTCTCCGAATCACTGGTTACCCGTGACGTAACTTGTTTTAAAATCCCAGTTTGTCCTCACGCCTCGCAGCACAACCCGGAAGCGCCAGCTAAAACACTTTTCTATTGGTCGCACCTCTATTCACGCGACTCTTCACACCCGCCCACAAAGTTGGTCTTGTGGGCTTGCTTCTCCGTTGGTAGCCGAGCGGCTCAGATGATTGGCCAACACCCGCCCAAACTGCTGCCCTATTGGTTGCGACAGCCGCCGAACAGACACTGTACTTCCGCTGGGTAGCGCCTTCCGCTGGCCCCGAGCTTCCTAGACCCGGTAAGGTCTTCGGTGTTAGCTCTACCCTCCGCGCACCCTTCCGAGTCCCGCTGGACTGTCACTCCTGTGACCCTAGCACTGTCACCTGAGCGATTCGAGGAGACTGTGTGCTTCCGGATGTAGCCTAGGAGGCAAATCCGAAAGAAGACAGTTTGGGATTCTGGGAGCTGCGGCCTCAGTGTCTTGATCAAACTGGTCCTGTTTCCTATCAGTACACTGAGGAGGCTGGGCTCCAATAACCCGGGTTGTGGCCGGCAGGGATGATGAATCCGCTAAGATAGTGGAGGGTCAGGGAATCCAGAAACTGTGCCTAGTAACTACCGCCGGCGCCCGCCTCTCACGCTGTGCTTTCGCTCTTCTCCCTAGCTCGGCGCCATGGCGTCTCAGGGTCGTCGGCGGAGGCCGCCGCGGAGGCCAGAGACGGTGGTGCGGGGGGAGGCGGCCGAGACAGATTCAGAGCTTTCTGCAACCTCGTCGGAAGAGGAGCTGTACCTGGGACCCTCGGGCCCGACGCGCGGCCGCCCCACCGGGCTACGGGTGGCTGGGGAGGCCGCGGAGACCGACTCGGACCCGGAGCCGGAACCGACGGCCGCACCGAGGGACCTGCCTCCGCTCGTGGTGCAGCGGGAAACGGCCGGGGAAACCTGGGGTACCGAAGAGGCCCCAGCGGCCGCCCCTGCGCTCTCGCTGCTGCAACTCCGGCTGGCGGAGAGCCAGGCGCGCCTAGACCACGATGTGGCTGCCGCCGTGAGTGGTGTGTACCGCCGGGCGGGCCGAGATGTGGCTGCCCTGGCCGGTAGGCTGGCGGCCGCCCAGACGGCGGGGTTGGCGGCCGCCCACAGCGTGCGCCTGGCACGGGGGGACCTCTGCGCACTGGCCGAGCGCCTGGACATCGTGGCCAGCTGCTGCCTACTGCCAGACATCCGCGGCGTGCCGGGGACCGAGCCCAAGCAAGACCCAGGGCCGCGGGCCTAGCCATGACCTGCCCTACTCTGCGTACCCCGGGAGCCCTTGTGACCTGGCTCTGTACCCTGTACAGCCCCCATCCCGTACTGTTGTCACCCTCATGGTTAACCCCACCCCGTGGATAATGTTGTGAACGTGTGTGTGTTGATGGGGGCTGGGGTAATGGTGCTCAGACCTGCCCCTTGCGTCTGGTTCCTCCATGTGGTCCTGGCCTGTGTCTGAGGCTTGGCTCCAGCCCCTAGGTAACTGGCCCTTCCTTGATCTGTCTCCATCCTGGGTGTTCACTGTGCCCACCTTTCCCTGCGCTCTGCTTTTCTAGGTTTGGTTTCTGCTCTGGAGCCCCAGCATCTGTCTGTGGGGCTGCCACCCTCCGCACAGACACCGCACTTCCCCTGGGTAGTGCATCCCACAGGCTCCGAGCTTCCTGGCCAGGTTCCCTGGCGCCGGCCTTCACACCCTTGGCTCCGCCTCCACTCCTAGCTACACACCTAGAATTTTGTCTGTCTGGGCTGGGTCCTTTTTCTGGCTCGCCAGGGTTGTCCCTGGTTCCATTTCCTAGTTTTAGTCCTTGCTCTGCCATCTGCTGCTCCTTTTCCTTGGGCTTAGCTGCTCCCCGTTGGCCTGATCGTATCTCCTGGGTCCAGTTTTACCATTAGGATTGGTTTTGCTGCTTTTTTGCTTTTCCCATCCAGCTTATACTACCTGCCTGTTCCTGGGCCTCAGAAACCTGCTGCGGCTTCCATCATCAGGCCCAAGATGGGGCTCCCTCCTGACCCAAGAGGTCTTCTAACCTACTCTTGGGGCTCAAGATGGCATCTCCTCCAGACCCAAGTAGGTGGGCCCTCCTCCCTCTCCAGGCCAAACTAGCACTTTATGCCTGAGCTCCAGATACAAAATGGGCCTCCTCCTGACTATCCAGGCGGATAATGGCACCCTTCACTTAGGGCTCCACGCAGGCTGCCTTGCTGCTTTGGATGCACTTTGCAGACGTGGACCACACTCATGGAGTTTGTTCATCGTGTTGACCCCTGGATGCTAAGAGGACTTGGATTTCTGTTCCTTCTGGCCACAGCCCTAATCCCTCAGTCTCATTCACATTTATTCCCGTCCCCACTCTTTCATCCCAACAAAGCTGAGAGCTGGATCCCCAGCATGGAGAAGTGGGGGAGAGAACTATGGCAGACTCATTAAAACACACAACATTTACTGACATAGCCAGTTCCTCTTATCTCTCCACTTGTGCTGGGGCGGGTTGGTTAGTGATTTCTCCGAGAAATGAGAGTCCTAAGAGAGGGATCCTTCCTGCCTGGCCTGTTGAAGGGGAGGCTGTAGCTGGCAATAAGGGCCCTGAATGTTCTGTTTTTTTGCCTGGTTCTGCATTTATTTGTATTGTGTTGCATACATTTGCAGGGCACCTGTTCTGTGTCTGTCTTGTGCTAGGCACCCTGGGTGCCACAGCCAGTCCGGGCCCTCGCCAAGCTCACAGTCCACTGGGAGAGACAGACATTAATAAAATACTCTCATAAGTAAATGGGTAGTTTTAATAATTATGACATAGTTTTAATTTTCCTGTCACTATGATTAATGTCATAAAGAGGTACAGGAGTTTTGTGAGGGTGTAACTGCCCTTTGGTGACCTCGTCTGGGGAAACAGTTGGGGGAGGTCAGATGGCTTTGCTGAGGAAGCGATGAGTGAGTTCAAGCTGAGCCCTAAAGGTATAAGGAGATGAAACGAGTGGAGAGAGTTGGCAGGCAGGAGGAACAGCATATGCAAAGGCCCTGAGTCAGAAGGGAGTGTAACCTATGTAAGTAACAGAAGAAGGTGACCAAGGACCAGGAAATTGGCTCCGAGTAGCATCTGGGGGGAGCGCATATAAAGGTTTAGCAAGGGCAGTGAAAATAGGAACCCATTGGCAGCAATAGCCCGCTGCCTCTGGAGATTTTCATAACTGCTTTTTTGGGGAGAGGGAGAGAATTGACTCAAGGTGTTTTGGGGGGTAAATTTTTGCATACCCCGAGGTAACTCACGTCCCAAATAGGTGACAGTTGTTTGCACCTGTTGAAGTTTAGATCTGGAGGCTTTATGGTCCCTTCAGCTAGTGCCTTAGGGAGAAGGAGGGACTCAGATAAGGTCACCCTGCCTGATCTGCTTACAGAATAAGAGATCATCAATATATTGAACAAGGGTGCAGCCTAAGCTTTAAGAAATTGGCTGAGGGAGCCCTGGCTGGGTATCTCAGCAGGTTAGAGTGCTGTCCCAATACACCAAGGTTGCAGGTTCCACCCCTGGTCAGGGTACATACAAGACTAAACCAACAAGCTCTGCCTGGTGTGGCTCAGTGGTTGAGTGCCAGGCTGCAAATCAAAGGGTTGCTGGTTCGATTCGCAGTCAGGGCACAGGCCTGGGTTGTGGGCCAGGTCCCTAGTGGGGGGTGTGTGGGAGGCAACCACACAGTGATGTCACTCTCCCTCTTTCCCTTCCCTTCTCTAAAACATAAAATCTTTTTTTTTAAAAAAGACTGAACCGCTGAATGCATAAATACAAGGAACAACAAATGGATGTCTTTCTCCTTTCTCCCCCTTCTGCTCTCTCTAAAATCAATAAATAAGAAATTTAAAAGAACTTGGGAAGTATTGAGGGAGACCAGCAACGTCCCTGAGGTATGAGAGTATGTTAATCATCTCTCTCTCAACGTCCAAGAGAAATTGCAAGTCAGGATGCAAAAGGAATAGAAAAAGTGGAGCGGAGGCAACCATTGTAAACCAGACAACATCAGCAGGACTTGCTATGAGCACGGGTTGGAGACTACAGGCTCCAGAAGAGTCACCCAGGAGTTCATCAGTAGATTTGATTTTCCTCTGAGTCAAACTTCCCTTCGCTTTCAAGTAAGATTGGAGTATTGCATGGTGAGGAAGGAGAGATAAGAACACTCTACTTTTTAAGAGAGCCTGTTACAGGTTTGATTCCTTGTTAGGGCGAATGAGAATAAAAAGGAATGAGAATTGGGCTACGGATGAAAAAGGTTTTATTCGTTGTCTAGACGTTGCCTGTAAGTTCTGCATTTAGTAGTAATGCAATCCCGTTTGCACATGAGCCCCAAGAGTAATCAGAACATATTTTAAGGTTGAGTCCTCCTCAGATAAATTTAATCAAGGTAGCTCTTCATTAGGGGAAGTAGGAAGTTTGAGGTTTGATCTCAGGACAGGGACATAAACAACATTTTTTAAATTACATTATGATGGCATTAAATTTTCACACCAAATCTCTAGCTAAAAGGTTTGCTGGTGAGGAATCCGAAACTTGGAAGGCGTCTAGGTGTAAAGAGGCAATAAAACACATTTCCCAGAGATTCCCGACAGCTCGAATGGAAGGAGAGGGGACGGGCAGAGGCCAGTCCTCCAAGGCAGTGCTAGAAGAATTTGTACCAGTGCCAGTGAGGAAATCCACTGCCTGGTCCTCTGAGTTACATGTGGGAGCTGGGGTGTGACTGCCAATGACTGACCAAGTCCTCAATCAGGAATTGCCCCACAGAGGGGGAAAAAGGACCCTCTGGGGCCCCGGACAGGTAGCTCAGGTGGTTAGAGCATCATCCTGATAAACCAAGGTCATGGGTTCAATTCCCTGGTCAGGGCACACATACAAGAATCAGCCAATGAGTGTGTCAATAAGTGGATTAGCAAATCCGTGTTTGTCTCTCCTGAAAGTCAATCAATGAATTTTTTTTAATGACTCTCTGAGGACACTGGGGCCTAGGGAGATCGATATGTGAGCTTTCCTTTCTTTGAAGTGCAGAGCAATTGCTGGCCCAATGTCTGGCTTTTCACAGCATCTGCCCTTGTCTTGAGACAAATCGGTAAGGTTCTGCTCTGCAGCTGGCTTGGTGAGAAAAGTGGGTGGACTTAGAATCATCTTCTATTTTCCTAAAGACTCAGCTTGCAAAGTGCGGACTGCTGATTTTCATTCCTTTTTCTCATTCCTTTTTCCTCCTGTTTTCTGCTATTTTTGAAGCATTGAGAAGCAGTTTCTATAATAACGCTGAGAGATTGTCCAGCCCAGCCAACCACAGTATTTTTTTAGTATATTTTATTGATTATGTTATTATAATTGTTCCACTTTTACCCCCTTTGCCCCTTCCATCCGGTACCCACCTTCCCTCCAGCACTCCCCCAACTTAGTTCATGTCCATTGGTTGTGCATATAAGGTCTTTGGCTTCTGCTTTTCCCATACTATTCTTAACATCCCCCTGTCTATTTTGTACCTACCATTTATGCTTTTTAATCCCTAAACCTTTCCCCCCATTCTCCCTCTTCTCCCTCCCCACTGATAGCCCTCTAAATGATCTCTGTACCTGTGACTCTGTTCCTGTTCAGGCTGTTTGCTTCATTTGTTTGTTTTAGATTCAGTTATTGATAGCTGTGAATTTGTTGCCTTTTTAATGTTCATAGTTTTTTTTTTTAATATTTTATTTATTTATTTTTAGAGAGAGGGGGTAGGAGGGAGAAAGAAAGGCAGAAAAACATCAATGTGTGGTTGCCTCTTCTGCATTCCCTACCAGGGCCCACAACCCAGGCATGTGTCCTGACTGGGAATCAAACCAGCAACCCTTTGCTTCGCATTCCAGCTCTCAATCCACTGAGCCACACCAGCCAGGGCTTGCACCCATTTTTTTTTTTTTTTTTTACCTGTGTCATCTTTTCTCTTACTGATTTATAAGAAATCATTATATATTAGGCATATAATTTCATATCTGTCACACATGTTGCAATTTAATCTTGCTTGAAGTTTGATGATTTTATGATGTTTTTAACATACTAAATTTTATCTGCTCCCATACTTATTACTGTAGTCTTTTGTCTTTATATTCACGGTGGATATTCCCATTACAAATTGTCGAATGAAGTCAGAAAGGGCCAAGAGGCTTTGCAAAATCATCTGAAGTGGGTGCCTGCGGAAGCTGGGGGCCAAAGAAGCCGCGTGCATTGCAGGAACCTGCTGCGCGAGCACTGCAACCGCGCTGTTTTGGATTTGTCTCTGTGCAGGAGAAAATTTCTAGCTGTCAGTGTAAGACACATCCAAAGCTGTCGAGAAGTTTTATGAAATTATTTAAGTGACACTGAGGACAACTGTTGGGAAATCTTAACAGATTGGGAAGACACTCCAAAGCATGTCAGTTTTGCCTCTCATTTTATGTATTTACCATCCAAGGAGGAGACATAAGGAAGACTACATGAAATTCATTGGTGGTAGATCAGGCAGGCCAGAGAAAGCAAAGCAGGGAGATCTCTGGGATTGTATACAAAGTAAAATGGAGACACATCCTTCCTTCACAGGTGGATACAGGGTAGTTAGTAATTACATTTACAGAACATAGATGTGGTATTCAAGGAACAGGAGGACAATCAGGGGTTCTATGGTCTCTGCTCTGGTGCCGTGGGTATCTCCTGTGGTGACCAGAAAAGGAGTATCTCCTGTTGTTTCAAAGATATGTTATCCTACATGCAAAAAGACAACAGAGACCCGGCTGGTGTGGCTCAGTGGGTTGAGTGCCGGCCTGAGAACCAAAGCATCACCGTTTTAATTCCTAGTCAGGGCACAGGCCTGGGTTGTGGTCCAGGTTCCCCAGTAGGGGGCGCGCAAGAGGCAACCAATCATTGTATCTCTGGCACATCGATGTTTCTCTCCTTCTTTCCCTCCGTCCCCCTCTCTCTGAAAATTAATTAATTAATTCTGCTCTTACCACCCTGCAACGACCCTTTGAAGCCCCAAGGCACTGGACCTCCGCCCTAGCTCCGGCTGTCTCGTACACCCATGTTCCTTTCCTGTCTCTGCACTGCTCCCGCCTGTGGGCTCTGACTCTCACAGGTGTGCAGGCTTCCTTCACATGTGCATGTATTGAATTTGGTTATTTCCTCCTGCTAGTCTGTCTCATGTCTGTTTGGTTACTGGACCAGACTGAAGAGCCTTGAGTGTGGAGTGCATATAGGAAGGCGGCAAAGGGGGCTTTAGGGTGGTTGTGGATTTTAATTTTTTGTTCTGATTTGTGTCTTTTGTTTTTTTTTAGCCCTCACCCAAGGACATGTTTATTGATTTCAGAGAGAGAGAAACATTGATCAGTTGCCTCCCATAAGCACCCGGCCACTCCAACCAACTGAGCCACACCAGCCGGGGCCTGATTTCTGTTTTCTGATCTTTTTGAGGGAGGCCCAAAGGCTGGTCAGGAAGCTCTTCTGGGTCCTCTTTCAATTTGATCTTAGGTCCCAGTAAGACATTCATTTAGGATGAGCGCTCTCTAACATTTGTTTCAATGTAAAAGTTTTTCGAAACCAAAGGATCCCTCATCTGGCCATTCAAAGGTGTGTGCATTTCCATAGAGACTCAATCCAACAAGCCTTTTCATGGAAAGCCCCAGAGGTAATTTTCCTGGTTTAGAATACGTTTTTGCCATGGATACAAGAGGCATCTCCAAAGTGGGTGCAGAGATGGAGCCCCCATGATCCAAAAGGCTGTAACCACAGAATCAGGCCAAAGTCCTATCCTATTTTTAAGAAGATACTCAGTTTGTTGCTTTCAAAGTCAACAGAGCAAAATCATGTGTCTGAAATGTGCACAGAGAAAAAGAACTTTGACCTCCAGGTGCATGCTGAACCAAAGTCTCCCCTGCCCCTCATGGAACTGAAGAGTCACTGAGTGGAGACTTAACTTTTTGATCTTTTTTCCTTTCATTTTGTCTTTTTAAAATTAGTTTATTTTTAGACAGAGGGAAAGTGAGGGAGAAAGAGAGGAAGAGAAACATCAATGTGTGGTTGCCTCTCATGCACCCCCTACTGGGGATATGGCCACAACCCAGGCATGTGCCCTGACTGGGAATCGAACCAGTGACCCTTCGGTTCTCAGGCCAGTGCTCAGTCCATTGAGCCACACCAGCCAGGGCTATTTATTTATTTTTTTAAAGATTTTATTTATTTGCTTTTAGAAAGAGAGGAAGAGGGGGAGAAAGAGAGGGAGAGAAACATCAATGTGTGAGAGATACATCCATCAATAGCTTCTCGCATGCCCCCCAACTGGGGACTTGGCTTGCAACCCAGATATGTGCCCCGACTGGAAATCTGGAGATTGAACCGATGACCTTTTGGTTAACAGATTGGTACTCAATCCACTGAGCCACACCAGCCAGGGCAAGGTCAGTTGTTTTTGACAGGGGTGCCAAGAGCATTCAATGGGGGAAAGGATGGTCATTTTGGCAAATGGTGCTGGGAACACTGGATATTCACATGCAAAAGAAAATGAAGTTGGTCCTTTACCTTATACAAACGTTAAAATGAACCAAAGATCTAACATAGAGATAAAACTATACAACTTTTAGAAAAGAAAATATTCGCAAATCATACACCTGATAGGGGATTCATATTCAAAATATATAAAGAACTTCTACAACTCAACAACAAAAAACAACCCCATTCAAACATAGGCAGACCTTTCTCCAAAGCAGCTATGGAATGCAAATGGCCCATAGACCCTTGTGAAGATAGATGTTCACTAAGGAAATGCAACTCAAAAGCACCATCAGACTCCACATCCCTCTGCACGAGGATGACCATTATGCAAAACAACAGCAGAAAGTCACAGCATCATCAAGGCTGACGAGAAATCAGAACCCGCGTACACTGCTGGTGGGAATGCAAAATGGTACATCTCCTATCGAAAACAGTATGGAGGCCTGTCAGAAAGTTAAATACAGAATTACTATATGATCCAGCAATCCCACTTCTTGGTATACACCCAAAAGAATCAAAAGCAGGGACTCAAACAGATACCTGCACAGAAATGTTCCTGGGACTTCCGGCCAAGATGGAGGTGTAGGTGGACACACTGTGCCTCCTTGCAAAACCAAAATTAAGGACAACAAAGATTTAGAAACAAGAAAACAACCAGAACTAACAGAAAATTGAACTGTACGAAATCCGACAACCATTCATCCAGATCGGTAAAGGGCAGAGTCCCAGCAGGAGAGAGCAGAGGTTGGTGGACCCAGGCACGGGGTGGCAATGAGCAGACCCAGTGAGGCCGCGAAAGACGGTTGGCTGACCAGGCGATCCCACATTCGTGCACAGACAATCTAGGCAAAAACAGGGAGCGAGACAGACTGCGCAACCCAGGGCCCCAGAGCCAGGAAATAAAACCTAAAAATGCCAATTGAAAACACTTGTGGGGGTTGAGGTGCCTGGAGAGACTCCCAGCCTCACAGGAGAGTTCATTGGAGAGACCCACAGGGTCCTAGAATGTACACAAGCCCACCCACACAGGAATCAGCACCAGAAGGGCCCAATTTGCTTGTGGAAAGCGGTGGATGGGACTGAAATACGAGAGAGAGTGGAGCAAGTGCCATCATTCCCTCTCGGACCCTGCCCCCACATACAGCATCACAACCCAGCAACTGGGCTGCCCTGCCCTGGTGAACACCTAAGGCTCAGCCCCTCACTATGTAACAGGTGCAACCGGACTGGGAAAAAAGGAAAAAAAAATGGCTGAAACAGGAGAACAGATCAAAGCCCCAGAGCCAATTCATCTAAGCGACCAAGAGATAGCCAACCTATCAGATGTACAGTTCAAAGCACTAGTGATCAGGATGCTCACTGAATTGGTTGATTTTGGTCACAAGTTAGATGAACAAATGAAGGCTACACTAAGTGAAATGAAGGAAAATGCACAGGGAACCAATAGAGATGGGAGGAAAACTGGGACTCAAATCAATGGAGTGGGCCAGAAGGAAGAAACAAACAACCAAACAGAAAAGAAAGAAGAAACAAGAATTCAAAAAAATGAGGAGAGGCTTAGGAACCTCCAGGACATCTTTAAATGTCCCAACATCCAAATTATAGGGGTACCAGAAGGGGAAGAGGAAGAGCAACAAGTGGAAAACTTATTTGAACAAATAACAAAGGAGAACTTCCCCGATCTGGCAAAGGAAATAGACTTCCAGGAAGTCCAGGTGTAGAAGAAAAGTCAACTAGGACAAGATGACCCAGAAGAGGAACCGGGAACTGGGAAAGAGTTTTGTTTAAATTACTTAGAAACTGCCAGAACGTCGGGTTTCGGTTAGGTAGTCATAATTTCTGCTTTGGCTTCTGTACACCCAGCTTCTGATAAGGACACCTCAAGGCTAGAGTTATTTTTCGCATCATCTTCTGTACCTCCTGCTTTTGCCACGTAGGATAGGGCGTCCGGAGAGCAATAAAAGCCCTGCTCAGCCAAGGATCGGGGCCCAGAATTTGGGGACTGCCTCCTCTGGGTCTGCACGTGTAATAAAGCCTCACTCCATCACCACGAACCGCGCCAGAGTCATTATTTTCCAAATTATTTTCTGTAACGCAGGAAGCTCAGAGAGTCAGTCCCAAAGAAGGTGGACCCAAGGAGGAACACACCAAGGCACATCATAATTACATTAGCCAAGATTAAAATGGAGAGAATTCTAGAAGCAGCAAGGGATAAGGGCACAGTCACCTACAAAGGAGTTCCCATAAGACTGTCAGTTGATTTCTCAAAAGAGCTTACAAGCAAGAAGGGGCTGGAAGTCATGAAAGGCAAGTACCTACATCCAAGACTGCTCTATCCAGCAAAGCTTTCATTTAGAATGGAAGGGCAGATAAAGTGATTCTCAGATAAGGTCAAGTTAAAGGAGTTAATCATCACCAAACCCTTATTATATGGAACATTAAAGGGACTTATTTAAGAAAAAGAAGATAAAAAATATGAACAGTAAAAAGATAGCAAACTCACAGATATTAACAACCACACCTAAAACAAAAGCAAACTAAGCAAATAAGTAGAACAGGAACAGAAACACAGAAATGGACATCACATGGAGGGTTAGCAACGGGGGAGTGGGAGGAGGAGAGAGGGGGAAAAGGTACAGAGAATAAGTAGCATAGACAGTGGGTAGAGAATAGAAAGGGGGAGGGCAAGAAAGTGTGGGAAATGTAGAAGCTAAAGAACTTATGACACATGGATGTGCACTGAAGGGGGGAAATGTGGGTGGGAGGGGGTGTGCAGGGTGGAGGAGAATGAAGGGGGGAAATGGGACAACTGAATTAGCATAATCAATAAAGTATATTAAAAAAAAAAAGAAATGTTCCTGGTAGATCAGTCACAGTGGCAAAAGGCAGAAACATCCCAAATGTCCACCAACAGATGAATGAGTAAGCAAACTGGTATCACATGCAGAGGTATGGTGCTTAGCCGTAAAAGTGGATGAGGTTCTTCTTTTTTTTAAAGATTGTATTTATTTATTTTTAGAGAGAGGGGAAGGGAGAGAGAAAGAGAGAGAAACATCCATGTGGGGTTGCCTCTTGCATGCCCCCTACTGGGGACCTGGCCTAAAACTCAAGTATGTGCCCTGACTAGGAATCAAACCCATAACCCTTTGGCTCACAGGCTGGCACTCCATCCACTGAGCCACAGCAGCCAGGGGGATGAGGTTCTGATACACGCTGCCCCATAGATGAACGCCGAACACATTATGCTAAGTGAAATAAGCAAGACACTAAAGGACAGATATCTGTGATTTCTCTTATGCGAGGCATCTAGAATATGCAAATTTATCACCACAGAAAGTATTGATAGAATAAAGATGACCGGGACTTGGGGGAAGGTAGGATGGGGAGTGATTATTTAATGGGTCCACAGTTCTATCTGGGATCATGAAATATTCCTGGAACTGAACGGTGGTGGTGGTTGCATAATGTTGCGAATATACTTCATGTCGATGAATTGTACGCTTAAAAAGGGTTAAAATGGTAAATTGTATGTGGTGTATATTGTGTAATAGTAATAATAATAAATAAATATCAAGAACGAGTAGAGAAAAGGAGTTGGGAATGGGTTAATGAGGAGCAAGCTTACATGTAAAGTCCCTGTAAGGGCTTTGGCGTTTGTTTTGCCGGAGCAGCAGATCCGTAGGTCATGGTTTTCTGGGACACTCTGGGCACTGATAAAAGTCAAATGGGGCTCCCACCCGAGTGAGAGTGACCCAAGCCAAGGTGAGTTCAGTGACCCAAGCCAAGGTCACTTGTGGGCGTGCTTTACCCAGCGGTGTGGGAGGAGCGATGAGGCTTTTACGGGGCCTGCAGGGCAGGGGAAGGGTGGCGTTCAGCCCAAGCGCCACCTAATTAGATCCCAACCCGGCTGGTGCTCGGGCTGATGCTCGGGCGGGGCTCGCGGTCTAGAATAAAAAAGAGTCTCGGCTAGAGTCAGGGCCCAGGCGGAAAGCTCGTACTGTGGGAGGGGTTAACGTGGAGTAGGCACGTGAGGGTGGAAATAGCCACACACCCAAGAGCGGCATCTTAGTTTTGGACCTAGGTCTGGGTCTGGTGACTTGGAGGGGGCTGCGATGGAGTCGGAGTGGGACCCACTGAGAGCGCTGGGGGCAGTGACTGCCGTGTGCCTGCTGCTGTGGGCGGCTTGGGGGGTGGGCTGCACAGCCTACGTGTACCTGCTGCCCCAGGTACGCCGGGGTGCCCCTTGGCTCAGGTCGCACGGAGCCTGGGCAGGTGAGAGGCAAGAGCTCTGTGTTGGGCGGGTAGGGATGGGGTCCGCGGGAGCGAGGACAGGTACCAAGCGAGGGCCCCTAATCCAAGCAGAGGCAGAGGGGACTTCTGGAAGCAAAAGTAAAGGCTGGGTCGACACAGGGAGGCATGGAGTCCCCGAAACCGTGCAGGGGAGGGAGTGTCAGAGCCCGGGCAAACGAGGGATAAAGACAAGAACGGTCTCAGTGGCTCGGGGTCTCAGTGAGGGGGACTGAGGTGGGGCTGGGGCAGAGTGTCAGGGGTAACCCTCCTGCTCGTCCCCCTTCTCTCCTCTCTAGTGGTGACCGGAGCCACCAGTGGTATCGGCAGAGCCTATGCACACGAGGTGAGCCAGGGAGCGGAGCCTTGTGGGTGGCGAGGGCTTTCGGCTGTTTGCGTGTGGTCAGCGACCCCTGTTGGACTGAGAATCGTTTACTTTATCTGGTTCCCTCGGACATCCTCTCCTTCAGGGAGCCTTCCCTCTGCTGCCCAGCCTGGGACACGTGCTTACACGGGGCTCCTACCGTCTCTTGGCATTTCCCCATCCACGCCCAGATTCATTAATTCAAAGCACATTTATGGATTTACCTATTTTGTTGGGGATCTTTGTGTTTATGAGGGATATTGGTTTGTAGTTTTCTTGTGGTATCTTTGGGTTGAACTGAAGGAGGGACAAGTTGGTGGGAAACAGAGAGGAATTTAGCCTGGGCCTTTTAAGTTTGAGATTCCAGTTAGGGGTCTGAATGGAGAAGTATGCAGGTGCGTGTGACACTCTGGAGGGCACGTCCAGGCGGAGATACACATACAAGCATGATCAACTTCTCAGTGTCATTTATTTTTTAAAAATATTTTTTAATTTATTTTTTGAGAGAGGGAAAGGGAGAGAGAGAGGGAGAAGCACATCAATGTGTGGTTGCCTCTCATACCCCGCCCCCCTCCACTGGGGACCTGGCCCGCAACCCAGGCCTGTGCCCTGACCAGGAATCAAACTGGCAACACTTTGGTTCACAGGCCGGCACCCAATCCACTGTGCTGCACCAGCCAGGGGTCTTAGTGCCATTTAAAGTCACCAGACATGTGTCCTAGCTGGTGTGGCTCAGTGGATTGAGTGCTGGCCTGCAAACGAAAGGGTTGCCAGTTAGATTCCTGGTCAGGGCACAGGCCTGGGTTGTGGGCCAGGCCCCCAGTAGGGGGGGCACTCGAGAGGCCATCACACATTGGTGTTTCCCTCTTTCTTCCTCCATTTCCCTCTTTCTCAAAATACATAAATAAAATCTTTTAAAAAATAATGAAGTCACCAGACATTTTGGAAGGACAGAAGTAAAATGGTCTCCATTTATAGATGGTGTAATTATCTACATAGAAAATCCCAAGAAATCTAAAAGAAAAAGAATAAAAAGCAAAACAAAACAAACCCTCTGTAAGAACCAAGAAGTGACTTTAGCTAAAAGGTCAAAAGTTTGGAGTCATTCCCTATACCCAATCTTTTCCCTAGGGAGTCAAGGCAGGTTCTGAGTGAGCAGGAGAGGGAGGGGCAGGTTTGTGCTTTTGAAAGAGGCCTCTGGCTCCTGAGTGGAGGGTGGAGAGGAGGGGGTGAGACTGAGTCTGTCACGGGCACCTTGTGTCCCCAGCACCATCCAGCAAAAGGCAGGTGCCAGCACATACGTTTTGAATAAATGTATGAATAAAGAAAAAAGCGAACACTTGAATGACTGGATTCTGTTATCACTGAGAATAAAAGCCAAAGCCTTTACTGGGGCGTTCGAGGCTCTATGATCTACCCCTTTGCCCACCGCACTGAGCCGCTATGTACTAGGTCCCTTCGCTCGGTGCCCACTGGACTCCACGCTGTCTTCTAAGCTGCCAGCCTTCGTGCAAGGGCCTTTGCACATGCTGTTCCATCTGCATGAAATGCTCTTTTCCCAGAAGGCGTGTTCCTGGAGGGCAGGCTTTGGTTCTCTGTTGCTCACCTCTGCAGCCACAGAGCTTACAACACTGCAACACGCAGTCAGCGCACAGTAAATATTCGTGGAGTTGCTGAATAAACGATTGAATCCCCCCACAGCTCGCCCGGAGAGGTCTGAACATCGTTCTCATCAGTCGAAACCTGAGCAAGCTGAAGCATGAGGCAAAGGAGATAGGTGACAACCAGAGGGGACCGGCTGGGAAAGTTGGGAACCTGAGCTGGGCTAGATGGGGGCGTGTCCAGGGGCGTGGTCGGGGCGGAGGCAGAGGAGGGGCTTCAACTGCCTCTGGGCCCCGGGACGGTAGGGTAGGGCAGAGGCTGGGGCCGAACGCACAGACAGGGGTCAGGTGGGGGCAGAGTGGGACTGGTTCCAGCTCAGGGCCTGGCTCCCACTGCCTCTCTTCCCAGAGCGGCTTCATGGCAGAGTCACGAGAGTCATCCAGGCAGACTTCACCGGTGGCTTGGAGATCTACGGGGCCATTAAGGCAGGATTGAAGGACCTGGAGATTGGAGTCTTGGGTATGTCCCCAAGCCTGCTTGGAGGAGCCCTGCCCGCGAGTGCCCACATTCTCACCCTGACCCGGAGCCCTCTGTGGTGGCCCTCCCCCTGCCCCTATCTGGTCTCCTTGGGGGGCCGTTGGAGTGACGTAAACAACTTCTCTCTCTCTCAGTGAACAATGTGGGGATGCTCTACTCAAAATACCCAAGTAAACTGCTCGACTGTGAGAACGTCCCCAAGGTGAGTGAAACCAAGCACGTGGCCAACCAGCACCTCTTGCTTCCACTACTGCCCTCTGTTGGGAAACTCACGCAGTAGCTAGCTTTGTTAGAACGAGGTACTTGATTGCCTTCTCTCAAAAGATTGTTTTCAAAGCTAAACATCTCTGATGCCTAGGACGTGAAGGTGGTCCTCTGAGACAGGGCACCCTTCTTCATTGCCCAACTAGTATAACTATTCAAGTTCTGTGATTCTGCCCTTTTATAGTCCCTGGTGCTTACTTTAGGGGGGAATGACCCACGTGGGAAAACGGGTGCCTGTCATTTTAGAGTCCGTGGTTTTCTAAATTTTTGTTTGGGATCATTCTTGAATCCATAGCTTCTTTTTTCTTAATCCCTTGTAGGCATAACTCCATGCTTCTTCTGATGGGAGTCACATGATCTTTTATATCTCAGTTTCAGATGCTTACCTCCTTTGTTAAATTAAATATAATTGTGTATGGGCCTGGGTGGTGTGGCTCAGTCGATTGAGCACCAGCCTTCGAACCAGGGGGTTACCGGTTCGACTCCCAGTCAGGGCACATGCCTGGGCTGGGGGCGGGGTCCCCCGAGGGGTGTGTGTGAGAGGCAGCCACACATTGGTGTTTCTCTCCCTCTCTTTCTTTCTCCCTTCCCATCTCTCTAAAGATCAGTAAATAAAATCTTTTGTAAAAAGAGTATTTTTTATTTATTTTTAGAGAGGGGAAAGGTGGGAGAAAGAGAAACATCAATGTGTGGTTGCCTCTTGCGCGCCCCCTACCTGAAATCCAGGAATGTGCCCTGACTGAATAAAATCTTAAAAAATAAAAAAATAAAAAAACAAAAAAAAAGCCAAAACCTAAAAATATATATAATTATGGGTTTTTATAATTTTTATTTAAAAATGGAATTGTACACTTTACTTTGTGTGTGTGTGTGTGTGTGTGTGTGTGTGTGTAGAGGGAGAGAGAGAGAGATTTTTTTGTTCGACAATTGAATGAATTGATGCATTCATTCGATTATTCTTCTATGTGCCATGACCAGGGATCATACCCACAACCTTGGCATATTGGGATGATGTCCTAACCAAGTCATATAGTTCTACAAGCGTTGTTGAAGATAACTGATTTTTTTCTCCAAACATTGCACCGAGGAAAAGCAGAGCTCTGGCTGATGCGAGTGTATTGATTAGCAGTACTGCCCCCACTACACACTCATCGGACAGTAGCACAAGCCCAGGGAAAGGATGGCTAGATAACTCATACTTTTAAAGAATATGTTCATTGTGTACATCTAGATTTCCGAGTTTTAGCCATTACTTAGAGGCTGCCCACAAGACAAGGTGAGGAGTAATTCCAGCACAGAGACACCTGTGCCTCAAACACACACCCTCCCAGGCTCTGATCCCCCAGCAAGATGTCTCATAGATGAGGCTGCAGAGTCACATTCCTGTGCACATGGAAACACTGCCCTCAGCTGAGCCAAGTAGTGGACTCTGATGCTTCTTCTTTTCTTTAAATGCTTTGTCTTGATTTTGCACATACTTGAGTTTCTATGTACTTATTATTTCTTCAACTCCATACTGTAATCCAAAAACATTTTGAAGTTTCAAACAATTTCATCTTCTTTCTGGACTGGTTGCCTCTTTGCCACAAATCCTGGGACCTCCCTGGATCTTTTTCCTAGGAAGCCTCTGTGTTCTCTCTCACATGTCACAGCACTTTCTGGTTTACTCCTTCATTTTGTTGGAGCACATCCTCCAGTAGCTGCCTGATAAAGAGTGCACGGATGGTAAAATTTCCAGCCCTCTCTTCTGTCAGTTATGTGGCTTCAGATAAATGGCTTTATTTCTCTGAGCCTCAGTTTCATATCTGTAAAATGGGAATAAATATTTTTGCTGGCTTCACAGGACTGTTTGACAATAGGATGAAACAATGAACATAAATTTAAGTTGTGTGCTCCGTGTTAGCTATTATTTTTTAAAAGATTTTATTATTTTTAGACAGAAGGAAAGGAAGGGAGAAAGAGAGGCAAAGAAACATTAATGTGTGGTTGCCTCTCCCACACTCCGCCCCCTCCCCCCCCTGCTGAAACCCAAGCATGTGCCCCAACTGGGAATCAAACTAGTGACCCTTTGGTTCACAGGCTGGTACTCGATCCACTGCGCCACACCAGCCAGGGCAGTGTTGGCTATTATTACTAGAGATAGACAAAACAGAAGATCAGGATGATTTTAAATTTTTAGATATTATTATTTCAAAGTAATGCCTATGCTCCTTTTATCAAATTTAAAGACAGGCTGGCTATGGATCCTGCCTCTGGTATTAGAGGAGGTGGTTGTTTGAGACTAACCTTGCAAATGAGAATAAAAAAGTATTCCCAAAACAATTGTTTGAGGGCATTATACAACTCCTAAAGAAATGAGGACTGATTGGAGGAGAGACAGAATCCATGGAGGTAAATCTGACATTTGGAGCAACATTTCCCTTCAAGTGGCTGAGAGTTTAAAAAACTAAGCAGAGCTTTCAATATACCATTGGAGCTGCAACAAGTAATACAGTACAAAGCTTTGGAAAATACTCCAGGCTTTTGGTTGGTGCCCTGAAGAACTATAATCTAGGAGTTAAGATAAAGTCAAAAGAGACCACCCTGGCTGTTGTAGCTTAGTGGATTGAGCATGGGCCTGTGAACCAAAGGATCGCAGTTCGATTCCCAGTCAGGGCACATGCCTGGGTTGTGGGCCAGGTCTCTAGTGAGGGCCGCCGGAGAGGCAACCACACATCGATTTTTTCTCTCCCTCTCTTTCTCCCACCTTTCCCCTCTTTCTAAAAACAAATAAGTAAAATCTTTAAAAATAGTAAAAGGGTGCAACTCATGGCATTAAGTACCTTCCTAACGTTGTGCAGCCATGACTGCTGTCATTCCAGAACTTTCTTATCATCCCACACAGAAACGTTTTTTGAACAATGGTTCCCCATTCTTCCCTCCTCCCAGAGCCTGTTCTACTTTCTGTCTCTGAATTTGCTGATTTTAGGAACCTCATACAAGTGGAACCATAGCATCTTTTTTCTTTTGTGTCTGGCTTATTCCACTAGCATAACCTTTTCAGTGTCATCCATGTTACGGCAAGTTTCAGAACTTCACTTCTTTTATTTTTTTTTAAATTATGACAAGACACATGACATGAAATGTACCATTTTAACTATATTTGAGCAGATAGCTCAGTGACATTAAATGCATTCTCATGGTTGTGAAACCATCACCACTGTCCATTTCTGGAACTCTTTCAATATCTCATACCTAAATCTGTACCTGTTAAACAATGACTCACCACTTCTCCCTACTCCCAGCTCCTGGAAGCCACCGTTTCGCTTTCTGTCTTTATGAAGTTGACTACTGTAGGTAACTCATATAGGCGGGATCATACAGTATCTGTTCTTTTGTGCCTGGTGTATTTCAATTAGCTTAATGCTGTCAAGGTTCATCTATGTTATAGCATGTAGTGCAATTCCCTTTCTTTTTCAGACAATAATATTCCTTTGTATATATACACATTTCCTTTCTCCATTCATTCGTTTGATGGACACTTGGTTGTTTCTACCTTTTGGCTGTTGTGAATAACGCTGCTGTGAATGTTGGTATGCAAGTATCAGTTTGTGTCCCGCCTTTTAATTATTTGGGGCATATTTACCAGGAAGTGGGAATGATGTATGCAAGATTAGTTTAGACATTTAGGGCCCCTTGAGATTGCATATAAATTTCAGTGTGGGTTTTTCTATTTCTGCAAAAAAAAAAAAAAGTGCTGTTAAGGTTTAGATAGAGATTGCATTTGATTTATAGGTCAGTTTGGATAGCATGGATATCCTACCAATACTCTCTCCCAATGCATGTACACGGGATGTCTTTCCAACTATTTATCTATCCTCCAATATCTTTCAGTAGTGTTTTGTATTTTTCAGTATATAAGCTTTTCCCGCTTGCTTAATTCTTAAGTATATTTGTTCTTTTTGATGCTATTGTAAGTGGAGTCATTTTTATAACACCCCTTTCAAATCGTTCATTGTTAGTGTATAGAAATGCAACAGATTTGTGTGTTTATGTTTTGACTTTTTATCCTGCTACTTTGCAAATTCATTGATTAGTTCTCACTGTTTTGTGGAATCTTTACGATTTTCTTTAAAAAAAAAAGATTTTATTTATTTATTTTTGGAGAGAGGGGAAGGGAGGGAGAAAGAGAAAGAAAAACATCAACATGTGGTTGCCTCTCATGCGCCCCCTCCTGGGGACCTGGCCTGCAACCCAGGCGTGTGTCTGGACAGGGATTCAAATCGGGGACACTTTGGTTTGCAGGCCGGCACTCAGTCCCCTGAGGCACACCAGCCAGGTCAAATCTTGAAGAATTTCTACACATAAGATTATACCGTTTGTGACTAGAGATAATTATACTTCTTCCTTTGTAATTTGGATGCCTTTTATGTCTTTTTCTTGCATAATTGCTCTGGCTAGAACTTCTAATACTATGTTGAATAGAAATGGTAAAAGCAGGAAAAGCTTTCAGTATTTCACTATGAAGTATGCTGTGGGCTTTTCATATTTATTATTCATATATTTATTATGTTCAAGTAGTTTCCTGCTATTCCTAGTTTATTGAGTGTTTTAATCATGAAAGGATGTTGAATTTTGTCAGATGCTTTTCCTGCACCAGTTGAGATGATCATATGGCTTTTTCCTTTATTCTGTTAATCTGTTATGTTAATTAATTTCTTTTTTTAAAATCCTCACCCAAGGGTATGTTTATTGGTTTGAGAGAGAGAGGAAGGGGAAAAGAGAGAGAGAGAGAGAAGGAGAGAGAGAGAAACATCAATTGGTTGCCTCTTGTAGGCGCCCCAACTGGGGATCAAACCCACAACCTAGATATGTGCCCTGACCAGAAATTGAACCCACAACCTTTTGGTGTACGGGACAACAGTCCAACCAACTGAGCCATCCAGCCAGGGCTTCATTAATCAATTTCCATAGGTCGAACCATCCCTGCATTCCAGGAATATATCCTACTTGATCATGGTGTAAAATGCTCTTAATATGCTGCTGAATTCAGTTTACTAGTATTTTGTTGAGGATTTTTGCATCAATGTTCAAAATGGAGATTTGTCTGCAGATTTCTTGTAGTGTCTTTGTCTGGCTTTGGCATCAGGGCACTGTCGGCTTCAGAGAATGTTAGGAAGTGTCCTCTCCTCTTTAACTTTTTGAAAGAGTTTGAGAAGGATTGGCATGAGCTCTTTCAATGTTTGGTAAAATTAGTCAGTGAAATCATCTGCTCAGGGAGTTTCTTTCTGGGTAAGTTTTTTTTAAAATATTTTATTTCTTTATTTTTAGAGAGAGGGGAAGGGAAGGAGAAAGAGAGGGAGAGAAACATCAATGTGTGGTTGCCTCTCACATGCCCCTGCCCCCCGGGGACCTGGTCCGAAACCCAGGCATATGCCCTGACTGGGAATTGAACCGCGACCGTTCGGTTCACAGCCCGCGCTCAATCCACTGAGCTACACCAGCCAGGGCTTTCTGGGTAAGTTTTTGATTATTGATTTAATCTCCTTACTAGTTATGGGTCACTGGATGACCACAGAGACAATGGAACAGGAGCTTCAGAGCCACACAGAGAAGTACACGCATTGCAAAAAAGAGTTTGGAAAAGTCACACACAGGTGGCTGCAGCCACAGCAAGCAGAAATCAGCAACCCCTGGTGATGGGAAAGTCAGATCTCAAGAGTTAACACATTATAATACTCAGAATGTCCAGTCATCAACCAATAAATAAATAAATAAATAAATAAATAAATAAATAAATAAAGCCCTACAAAGAAACAGGAAAGCATGGCCCATATATAGCAAAGAAATAGTTTCACAGAAACCATTTCCAAGGAAGCCCAGACGTTGCTTGTCAAAGACATTAAGTCAGCTTGTTAAATATGCTCCATGAGCTCAAGGAAACCATAGGAAAAAAAAACCTAATGGAAATCAGGAAAATGATATACGAACAAAATGTGAATATCAATAAAGAGAGAGCAATTATTAAAAGGAACAAAAAAAATCGTGTAGCTTGAAAAGTTCAATAACTTCAATGAAAAATTCACTGGGCCAGAGGGGGCGCTGTGGTTCCCATAGCACATTCAAGCAGGTGGGAAAAAAAGACCAGCATTTCTGAAGACAATTGAAAGTATCTAGACAGAAAAGGAAATAGGAAAAATGAGCAGAGCCCGAGGGACCTTTGGGACGTCACCAAACACACCAGTGTGTGTGTGTGTGTGTGTGTGTGTGTGTTTACATACACACAGGCCTGGGTTGCGGGCCAGGCCCCCAGTAGGGGGCGCCCAAGAGAGAACCACACATTGATGTTTCTCTCCCTCTCTTTCTCCCTCCCCTCTCTGAAAGCAAATAAATAAAATCTTTTTAACTTTTTTAAAAAATGCAAACGACCCAGTGAAAACTGGGAGCCACATTTGATAGGCCTTCTACAAAAGAGGAAATCCAAATGAACCAATGAAAGGGACCTATGAAAATTTATTCAACATCATTCTTATTAGGCAGCCGCAGACTGAAACCAGAGCGAGACACAACGACACAGCCACTAAAATGGTTAGCGCTAAAAGTCGGCAATTCCAAGTGTTGTCGGGATGCGAAACAACTAGAATTCTTAAGTTTTGCTGGTGGGCATATAAATTTGGACAATTTGGGGAAAACTGGTGGTACCTCTTAAGATGGGAAATATGCGTAGTCTATTGTTCCTCCATTTCACTCCTGGTTGTACACACATGCGCATGCACTCCAAAGACACATTCAGGAGTGTTTCTAGATAAATTTTGACAGCCCCAAACTTGACACAACCTACATGTCAATCAACTGTTGATTCGATGAATAACGCATGCCATATTCACACAATGTAAAGTTATAGCAAGGAATGTAAATGAACTTCTGCTTTCACACAACGTGGATGAATCTTATAAGCAGAATGTTTAGCAGAGAAAGTCAGGAATAAAAGTATACAGTGTGTGATTCCACTCACAGGAAGTTCAGAACTGGACGAAAGTTTTCTAGAGTGTTTTAGAGGTCCAGGTGGTGGTTAATTAGGGAAGGAGACCAGGGTCATGGCTGCCAGGGGCGGGGGGGGGGGGCAGAATCTGGGAAACTCAATACTTTATTTCTTCATAGCAGAAGAGATGAAATATTTGTATTTTTTTTACACTAAAAATCTGTGCACTTTGGTGTGTGTATGGTGTACTTCTATAAAAAGCTTATGGCCCTGGCTAGTGTAGCTCAGTGGATTGAGCGCGGGCCTACGAACCAAAGGATAGCGGTTCGATTCCCAGTCAGGGCACATGCCTGGGTTGCAGGCCAGTTCCCGGCAGGGGACACACGAGACGCAACCACACATTGATATTTCTCTCCTGCTCTCCTTCCCTTCCCCTATAAAGATAAATAAATTAAAAAATAAATAAAAGTTATATAAAAAGCTTACAGGTCAAGCCCTGACTGGTGTCCTTGACTGTTGTAGTTCAGTTCAGTAGTCCCGGTCGCGGGTTTGATCCCTGGTCAGGGCACACTCCTGGTTCCCTGGTTGGGGAGCTTATAACAGGTAGCCAATGGATGTTTCTCTTACATCTATGTTCATCTCCTCTTCTTCCCTCCCTTCCCCTCTCTCTAAAAATAAATAAAAAACATATTTTAAAAAAGTGTATGGGTCAAAAAATCCAGAGGGAGAAGTTTATGAAATGAAGGTGAAAATCTCCCTTCTCCCTCCAAACCATTCCCTCAATGTGACTCCCTAATTAAAAGTGTGGTAGGTATTTTTTTCTCTATTCCTATGGAAGCATGTATATGTCATTTTTATCCAGATGTCAGGCAGCCTACTGTTCTGCTCTGTACCTTACACAAGTAGCCATAAATCTTGGGGATTATTCGAGTCAGAAGCAACAGCTGACCCATCGCTGTCACCTGTCCCACAGTGACGTATCCACCGGCTCTACCGTATTTATGCAATCCTCCCGCCAGGGATGAAGTTCACGATGTTCCCTATTATCTGTGATGACAGTGTTGCCACCAGTATCTTTGGACATGATTCATTTCCCATATATGTGAGTGTCTTGGAAAGAAATAAATGTCCAGAAGTGGAGTTCATGGGTCAAAGAGCATGTCCCTTTTAAATTCTAGTAGATGCTACTTAAAAAAAAAAAAAAAATGTGTTCCATCTTAAAAGAAAAGTAAGCTAGGAAATAAGAAAAGGGGCATTGAGGAGGGTTGGCGAAGGGAAGGACTGATGGTTCTGTTCCCCCCCCCCCAGAGACTCTCGGATCTTATAAACTGCAACATCATGTCCGTGGCCCAGGTGAGACCCCGCTAGGAGGAGCTAAGTGCAAAGTCAGCATAGCTCCGAACACTCTGGGTGATCCCCAGAATCCTCCTCCCCGGACTAGCTCCCCCACCCCCCCACCCGTAGGGAAGGTGCCAGGGGAATATTCCTCCCCCCCCAAAAAAAAAGATAGGGGGGTGGGAGTGGACTTGAGGAGGAGGGGGATGCAGATGAAAGTATTAGAAAGGGAAAAATGAGACCCTTCCCACTCTGTCCTACAGATGACCGCAATTGTCCTGCCCCAGATGGTCTCCAGGTAAGAGGCTGTCTTTTCCTCTTCCACTCTGGGTCCTCCCAGATCCAACCTCCAGGCTTTTTCCCTTCCCCAGCGGTCCCACCCACTTCCTTTTCCCTCGGACATTTCTCAGATTAGGGCGTGGCTCGGGGGTGGAGATGCGGGAATCACCTGCACCCCCTCTTCCCCCATCTTTCAGCTCTGCTTCCTCCTCCAGGAGCAAAGGCATCATCATCAACATCTCTTCAATTCTTGGCAAGAAACCCTATCCATTTTTCTCGGCGTACTCAGCTTCTAAGGTACCCAGACTCCACAGACCCAGGCGAGGGCCATCCTGCCGACCTGAGAGATTCCTGCCATAGCCCTGAACGCGCGCGCACGCGACATCTGGGGCACAGTCCAGTTTTTTAAAAAATTATTACTATTACCCTGCTGGTGTAGCTCAGTGGATTGAGCGCGGGCCTGTGAATCAAACAGTCACCGGTTGGATTCCCAGTCAGGGCACATGCCTGGGTTGCGGACCAGGTCCCCAGTGGGGGGTACGTGAGAGGCAACCACGCATTGATGTTTCTCTCTCTCTCTCTCCTTCTCCTCTCTCTAAAAATAAATTTAAAATATAAAAAAAATATTACTATTAAGAGAAATGGAGGCGAGGGGGCGAGAGAACAATGGGGAAGGAGCGCAGAGAGGGCCGGGTGCAACACGGAGTGGGAGATGGGAATAGAGGGAGGATTTAGAGCGCAGAAATCCTCTGGGATTTAGGTGAGGGCGAGGGGCGGAGCTGGGAGCTGGGACTGCGCTGGGGCGGGAACGAGCTCGAGGAGCCTTCGCGCCGAGGCTCGCGAGCCTGAGACCTCGCTCTCCTTCCTCCGCAGGCCTTTGTGCGGAGCTTCTCCCAGGCAGTGGGCGCGGAGTATTTTCCTCAGGGAGTCCTCGTTCAGGTGCCTGACCGCGGGGGCGGGGCTCACGAGGGCCGTGACCCGAGAGGCTGCTCTGAAGGCGGGGGCTCTAGCGGTCGGGATAGGGGCTTAGAGACCGCGGAGGCTCCGGGGTTGGGGCTGGGAAGAGAGGAGAAGGCTGGGCCTCCGAAACACTCCGGAGGAGCAACCTCCCAAGCTACTGGTAGTTTGAGGGGGCGTGGCCTCTGCCAGGAGGGGCCTCTATAGGGCGTGGCCGGCGTGGGTATGGGCGGGGCCTAGAGGGGGCGGGCTCTCTGAGACCTGAGTCCTGGAGTAGCAAGTGGGTAGAACTCGGGGATTCGCAATGAGAGCCTGGGAACTTAGGCTAGGGTGAGAGGGGAGTTTTTCCCGGTACCTCCTTCCTGCCTGCAGACAGTGAACCCCTCGATGGTCGAATCAAGTATGACCGCTGGAATGAAATATCGGATGGCTGTAATGAATTCTGAAGGCTACGCTCGCCAGGCGTTGGACACCCTTGGCCTCACCTCCCAAACTTATGGGTGCCTCACACACGCGGTGCAGGTGCCTCCATGGGGCAACTATGGGCATAGAGCTGAATGGGACACTCCCTGGCCTAGGTCCACTAGTCCTCCTTCTGAAGTGAGGAGATATCCAGGGGAGGGGAGGGTCTCCACCTTGGGTTGGGGAGATAGGAGAAGAGATGGGGAGACCAACGGATGGGGTGTATCCTGATTCCTGGTCCCTCTTCTTCCCAGAGTTCCCTGTTGGCTCTTCTCCTGCCTGATTGGTTTTCTCTCACCCGCTGGGGAGTCAAGTTTTCATATCTGTTGAGCAGTTCTCTTACAAAGATAAAGCCCTCTAATAAAAGGCCTTGAAGAGGTGTGGCCACGTGCTGCCCCGCCCCCCACAGTCCTGGGCCAGGGCTGTTGATGTTAGCACAGCTATCCTACACGTGTGAAGAGATGACAAGCAGGTCCATGGGAGAGAATTGGACACCTGAACACCTGGATATTTGGTGACAACTGTGGCATCTTAAACCTCTGACAGAAAGCTGGCCTTTTTAATATGTGGTACTGAGACAACTAGATAGCTATTGGGGGGGTGAGATATAAATATATATGTAAATGTATATGTACCAGCGATTTTCAACCTTTTTCATATTATAGCACACATAAACTAATTACTAAAATTCTGCGGCACACCAAATAATATACTTTTTGCCAATCTGACAAAAATAGCTATATTTTGATTCATTCACAGCAAACAGCTATTGATGTGTGTTGGCTGTTGTCATTTTTTGATTTGGCAATCTGAAGGAAATGAGGTCAGTGCTCCTGACTAAATAGTCAGGTATAGCATACTTTTAAAAAAGATTATTTATTTATTTTTAGAGAAGAGAAGGGAGGGAGGAAGAGAGGGAGAGAAACATCAATGCACAAGAGATACATTGATCGGTTGCCTCTTGTGGCCTCCCCACCTCCACTGGGCACTTGGCCCGCAACCCAGGCATGGGCCCCGACCAGGAATCGAACCAGCACCCTTTTTGTTCGCAGGCCAGCACTCAATCCATTGAGCCACACCAGCCAGGGCTCAGTATTGTGGATCTTAAAAATTATTGTGGCACACCGGTTGAAAGTCACTGATATACACATGTATGTATATATACAAATAGATGTAGTGGTGATGATTGTAAAACTTTGTGAATGCACTAAAAACCACTAAATTGTACACATTTAAAGGATGAATTTTTATATGTGAATTATATCTCTAGAAATAATTTTAAAAATAAAGACTCCCCCAAGTGAGTGAGTGTGTGTGTATGAATCGAATCCATCTCTCACACCATGCACCTGCATAAATGAACCAGAAATCCCATGTGATAATGGAAACATAAGTAGAAGAATACATGAATGAATTCCTTTCCATTTTAGGAGTGAGAGAATTTTTTTTAAATACATTTTATTGATTCTGCTATTATTGAGAGCTATTACAGTTGTCCCATTTTCCCCCTTTATTCCCCTCCACCCTGCTCACCCCTTCCCACCCGCACTCCCCCTGCCCTTAGTTCATGTCCATGGGTCATACATATAAGTTCTTTGGCTTCTCCATTTTCCGTACTATTCTTAACCTCCCCCTGTCTATTTTGTACCTACCATTTATGCTTCTTATTCCCTGTACTTTTCCCCTCATTCTCTTTCCTCCCCCTCCCCACTGATAACCTTCCATGTGATGTCCATTTCTGTGAATCTGTTCCTATACTAGATGTTTGCTTAGTTTTTGTTTTTGTTTTCTTTTTGGGTTCAGTTGTTGATAGTTGTGAGTTTGTTGTCATTTTACTGTTCATATTTTTATCTTCTTTTTCTTAGATAAATCCCTTTAAGATTCCATATAATAAGCCTTGGTGATGATGAACTACATTAACTTGACCTTACCTGGGAAGCAGTTTATCTGCCCTTCCATTCTAAATGATAGCTTTGCTGGATAGAGTAATCTTGGGTGTAGGATCTTGTCTTTCATGACTTGGAATACTTCTTTCCAGCCCCTTCTTGCCTACAAGGTTTCTTTTGAGAAATCAGCTGACAGTCTTATGGGAACTCCTTTGTAGGTAACTGTCTCTTTTTCTCTTGCTGCTTTTAAGATTCTTTCCTTATCTTTCATCTTGGCTAATGTAATTGTGATGTGCCTTGGGTGTGTTCCTCCTTGGACGCAACTTCTTTGGGACTCTCTGGGCTTCCTGGACTTCCTGGACGTCTATTTCCTTTGCCAGCTTGGGGAAGTTCTCCTTCATCATTTGTTCAAATGAGTTTTTAATTTCTTGCTCTTCCTCTTCTCCTTCTGGCACCCTTATGATTTAGATGTTGGAACGTTTAAAATTGTCCTGGAGGTTCCTAAGCCTCTCCTCATTTTTTTGAATTCTTGTTTCTTCATTCTGTTCTGGTTGAATGTTTATTTCTTCCTTCTGCTCCAAAGCATTGATTTGAGACCTGGTTTCCTTCCCATCACTGTTGGTTCCCTGTGTATTTTCCTTTATTTCACTTTTCATAGCCTTCATTTTTTCTCTATTTTGCGACCATACTCAACCATTCTGTGAGCATTCTGATTACCAGTGTTTTCAACTGCGCATCTGATAGGTTGGCTATTTCTTCATTACTTAGTTGTATTTTTTTCTGGAACTTTGATCTGTTCTTTCATTTGAGCCATTTTTTTTTTTTTGTCCCCGCAAGCACTGTGGAGCTGTATGTGGGGGAGGGGTCTGAGAAGGAACAGTGCTGCTTGCTCTGCTCTCTGCCGGCTTTCAGTCACTTCCCACAAGCAAATTGGGCCCTTCTGGTGCTGATTCCCAGGTGGGTGGGCTATGTGCACGTTCTAGGACCCCGTGGGTCTCTCCAATGAATTCTCCTATGAGATTGGGAGTTTCTTCCACCCTGCAACCCCCACAGGTATTTTCAGTCAGAGGTTTTGAGACCTTATTTTCCCATGCTAGAACCCAGTGGTCTGTCTCCCTCCCCAGTTGTTCCTCTCAGTTTATCCTAGTCCACCAGCCACTGCCTTCCTGAGAGTCCTCTCTGCCCAGCTGCCTGTCTCTGCCCCTCCTACTGGTCTGGATGAATGTTTCTTCTTTAACTCCTTGGTTGTCAGACTTACATACAGTTTGATTTTCTGGCAGTTCTGGTTGGATTTTATTTTTAAATTTATTGTTGTCTTTTTGGTTGTGCGAAGAGGCAGTGTGTCTACCTACACCTCCACCTTGGCCAGTACAGAATCCTTCTAACTTATGCAGAAAGTTAAAAACAACAACAGAAAGAATCATTGAGTTCTAGTTAGTGATATGTGGGAATTATTTAAGGAAGACGTACTGATGTCTGCAACTTACTCTGAAATGCATTGAAAATGCATTGGATGAATTAGTGGATAGAGTGGATAGAAATATGATAAGACAAGCATGTTAAAATATTGGTAATAAAATCTAAGTGGTAGGCACATGAGTGTTCACTGTAGGCTTCTTTTAACTTTTCTGTATGTTTGAAATTTTTTATGATAAAAAAGAGGAAAAAATCATGGAGCCATGAAATAAAATTTATAAATAAAACTACTTAAACAGATTTAGAAATTATTCAAGAAAAGATTATTCCATAAGCAAGGAAAGTGTGACAATCTCAGAGGAAATATTTATAACTTACATCACACAGGAAATATTTACCTCCTTAATACATAAGAAAAACACCCAATGCCCAATATTTTTTTAAGGATTTTACTTATTTTTAGAGAGAGGGAAAGGGAAGGGGAAAGAGGGAGAGAAACACCAATGTGTGGCTGCCTCTTGTTCACCCCCTACTGGGGCCTGGCCTGCAACCCAGGCATGTGCCCTGACTGGGAATCCAACCTGCAATCCTTTGGTTCATAGGTCAGTACTCAATCCACTGAACCACACCAGCCAGGGCCGAATGTCCACTGTTTTAAAATGTACAAAAGAAATAATGCCTTGGCTACTGTGGCTCAGTGGATCAAGCACCTGCCTTGGAATGGAGGGGTCGCAGGTTCTATTCCAGATCAGGGTGCTTGCCTGCATTGGCACCAGGTCCCCGGTTAGGGGCGTGGGAGAGGCAAACAACTGACATTTCTCTTGGGCATAGATGTTCCTCTCCCTCCTTTATCCTCTCTCTCAAAATAAACAAAATCTTTAAAAAAGACAAATGAACAGAGAAACAAATATGAACAGTCCTTAACTATATGAAAAGAAGCTCAACTTCACCCCTAATAAGAATAATGCCAATTAAAATGACTCTGAAGTAGCAGTTCTCACCTATAAAATTGGCACAAATGCTTAAGCTGGAAAACACACTCATGCACCACCAGTGTGCATGCAAAGGGGTGCAGCCTCCATAGGAAGGAATTTGACAATAGCAAACTAGTGAAGCAGCATTAGCAATGCTTCTTCCAGGATTCCTCGTATACCCCTGAAGATCCACCTTCATAGCTGGAGCAATCAGGGCTGAGAAGACCTCACCTCAGGGTCAAGTTTGATATCCTCCGAGAACAGAAAGGAAGCCCATATGTCTGGAACATGGGTGGAGCAGTTTTTAATTTCCTCTTTTGAAGATTTTTAAACCCATCACAGTTACAAGACTAGTATCTATACACTCATCACCCAGATTCTCTGCCCAGTAATATTTGCTTAATTTGCTTTTATCTCTCTCCACGTTTATGTGATGATGGTGGTGATAAATGGAACATTGAAAGTAAGTCGAGACATCATGATCCTTGACCCCTAAACTCTTTAGCAGGTAATTCCTAAGAAGAAAAGTGTCCTAATAACAGCAAAGCAGTGAGGGAACTGAGGAAATTTATCATTGACATATACTATATATATTTTCATCGTTAAATAAAGTTTAATGAAAAAATAAAAATTAATGTTGAAGTCATAATTTTTGATAGTGATTAATAATCAATATCAAGCTATGATCATTTTTAATTTTACAAGGAAGCATCTTTAAATAGTGAATTGGCCATTCAGTTCCCCAGGACACATGCGGCTGCTCCGCCCGGGTAGTGTTCCTGTGTGAGCGGCGGTTCCACCACCGGTCAGTGCCTGCAACTCCTGCCCCTACGATGCATCTCTCCTGGGAAAAATTAAAAAATCATCACAACTGCTGCAAAGGCGTGGGCTTCTCCCATCAGCTGTCATGGGTCTCTGACACCGAATCTCAGATGTTCTGGAGCAGTGCCTGACAAATATTCTTCGGTCATGACCCGGGAAGCTGGATTCAAAGAGAGGGTCGTTACTACCCCCGGCCTTCACTCCTGGCGAGCAGCACCCCTCGGCCGCTCCTCGGGTCTCGCGATGTGTGCGCCTGCACCGAGGCCCAGGTGACCTGGAGAGCATAGACACATTCTAATTTCCATACACAATCCATATGCAAAAACATTCCAGTTGGTACAACAATGTATATGTTAGCAATGTGTTTTCCATGCAGAACCCACCTGTTGTATTTGGTTGTTATGGTTCTTTAGTCCTCTTTAACCTACACCCGTTCCTCATCGTTGCTTTGTGCTCTGTGCCATTAACAGCTTCGAGGCAGAAATACTTTGAAGTTGAAAGGCACCATGAGTTCTCTGGAGAGAGGAATGTATTATAGGAATAAGCTCTTATACAGCTGGCCCTGGCCGAGTGGGTCAGTTGCTTGGAGTGTCGTTCTCTGCACCGGCAGGTTGCAGAGTCCTTCCCACTTGGGACACTTACCTAGGTTGCCGGCTCAGTCTCCAGCTGGGCTGCGTATGGGAGGCATCAGCTCCCTGTTTCTCTCTCATATTGATATTTTTTCTCTCTCTCTCTTTCTTCCTTCCTCGCTCTCTAAGATCAATGAGCGTGTCTTTGGGTGAGAATTAAGAAGCAGGAGGAGGAGAAGGAGAATCATCTTGCCCTGACCAGTGTAGCTCAGTTGGTTGACCATACTGCAAAGCAGAAGGTCACTGGTTCAATTCTCAGTCAGGGTGTGTAGGAGAGGCAACCAATGGATGTTTCTTTCTCTCTCTCCCTCCCTTCCCCTCTCTCCAAAAATAAATAAATAAAATCTTTAAAAAATAATAAGGTCCAGTGAAGGGAGTTGAAGGAAGAGCTCATTTAATTCAGACTGGATTTTCAACAAAAGCCCACAGGCCCCATTTTTGAAGGTTTAGAAAATGGATCTACTGCCCTGGCTGGTGTGGATCGGTGGATTGTGCACCAGAATACAAAGCAGAGTCACTAGTTTGATTCTCAGTCACAGCACATGCCTGGGTTGCAGGCCAGGAGGGGGCGCTTAAGAGGCAACACACATTGATATTTCTCTCCCTATCTTTCTCTCTTCCCTCTCTAAAAATAAATAAATAAAATATTTTAAGTTAATTAATTAGTTTGTTTGTTTATTTGAGAGAGGGGAAAGGAGGGAGAAAGTGGGGGGAGAGAAATATCAACGTGAGAGAGAAATATCAACTGGTTGCCTCTTGTTGGCATCCCAACCAGGAACCAAACCCCCATCCAGGGACAAAATCCACAACCCGAACAGATGCTTTGACCAGGAAATGGATGAGGCAACCTTTCGCTTTGCCAGAGGATGCCCAGCCAACTGAGCCACCCCAGTCAAGGCTTGGCTTGCTGATTTCTACATTGTATGTCTGTTTTCTGTTTCATTGCCTCCTGCTTTGACCTGTATTATTTTATTTTCTACTTTGTTCTTTTTCTGCTTAGGTGTTTGTTTAAAAATTTTAGTGTTTTAATATATGCCTTAAAGCTATACATTACCCTTTAGACATAATGTTAATAGCATTTGCAATTTTGTTATTTTACATTTTTACTATTCTTTAGTTAAAGGGATTCGTTATTTCCATTTTTTAATTAATTTTATTTTTATTTATTTATTTTTAGATGGAGAGGAAGAGGGGAAGAAAGAGAGGGAGAGAGACATCAACATGTGGCTGCCTCTCACATGCCCCCCCATCAGGGACCTAGGCGGCAACCCAGGCATATGCCTTGGCCAGGAATAGAACTGGTGACTCTCTGGTCCGCAGGCGACACTCAATCCACTGAGCCACACCAGTTAGAGCTCATTATTTCCATTTTTATTCCTCCTTTGATTCATGGATTGTTTAGAAGTGGGTCACTTACTTTCCAAGTAAGATATTATACTTATCTAACTCCTATAGTCTTCTAATTTAATTCAAAAGTGATTGCAGGATAATTTCATCCCTTGACATTTTTTAAAGGCTTGATTTATGGCCCAGAATATGGTCATTTTGGTGAATGGACCATATGGAATGTCCTTTTTCTCTGATAGCCTTCCTTGCTTTGAAGTCTGCTCTGTTTGAAAACTAATATAGTCAGATGTACTGGCAACAAATCCCCTCAATATTTGTCTGAGAAAGTCCTTTTTCCCTTTCACTCTTAAAAAAAAAAAAGATTTTATTTATTTATTTTTAGACAGGGGGGAAGGGAGGGAGAAAGAGAGGGAAACATCAAAGTGTGGTTGCCTCTCACGTGCCCCCTACTGGGGACCTGGCCCACAACCCAGGCACGTGCCCTGACTGGGAATCGAACCAGTGACCCTTTGGTTCACAGGCCAGTGCTCAACCCACTGAGCCACACCATCCAGGACTCCCTTTCATTCTTGAAGGATAATTTGGCATGTTCCCCCACCCCTCTTTCTCAGCAGTTTAAATATTTGACTCTGCTCTCTTCTTGCTTGCATGGTTTCCAAAGAAAAATCAGATACAATTTTCATCTTTGTTTCTCTATGAATAAGATGGGTCTCCCCCACCCCGCTCTGTCTTCTTTCAGGATTTTCCCTTTATCTTTGATTTTCTGACAATGATATGCCTCGGTGTCTTTTTTTTTTTTTTTTTATGTTTATTTCGCTTGGTGCTCTCTGAACTTCCTGGCTCTGTGGTTTGGTGTGTGACATTAGTTGGCCAGAGTGGGCTGGAGTTGGGTATTATTTCCCTTCTTCAGGTCAGTTAGGCTGACAGTGTGGCAGGATACTAAGCAGCTAGGGAAATTCCTTGACAAGTGGTATAAGGGAAGCTGAGATAAAATAATTAAATGAGGCCAAATAATGTGAGCAATTTGCAGCCAGCTAATGAATCACGGGGTTTTATCTTCCCTAACCAAGGCCACTTAGGAGCAAATGGTTTGCACATTCCAGAGTGTCCTGGGGCAGACTGGCCTTGGTCCCAGTCCCTCCTCAACAATGTTCTTTGAAAATAAAACTAACCATTCCACGCTGGTATATATAGCTCAGTGAACTGAGCACAGGCCTGCAAACCAAAGGGTTGCTGGTTCAATACCCCATCAGGGCACATGCCTGGGTTACAGGCCAGTCCCCAGTAAGGGGCATGTGAGAGGCAACCACACATTGATATTTCTCTCTCCCTCTTTCTCCTTCCCTTCCTCTTTCTGTAAAAGTAAATAAAATTTTTTAAAAGAAAATAAAACTAATCAGAAAATAATGCTGACCCCTCCATACCCATATTTTGATGAATCAACATATTAAAGGTCACACCTAGAAAAAAAGCTAATGAATATTTTATTCAGACCCTCCCTTAAGACCTCCCCTAGGATTCACTCTGCAAATATAAAAAGCCTCAACACAAAGGACCCACCGTGCGCTCTCGCTAGAGCACGCCCACGCCTTGTATCCCTGCTGCCTTCCTCCTAAGCTCCAAGGGTCCCCACCAGACTTGCAACCAGGGGAGCAGTGGGTGGTGGTAGCTCGTCCCGGGCCAACCCCTGACCCTGTCTCCAAGGTCCCTTTTGTCTTTGACTTTCTCCCATTGCGTCTTCTATCTTAGGCCCTTCCTTGTTTCACTGTGCCCAGCTTTAATAAACATACTCTCACAGTCACTTGGACTCGTGCTGTGAAATCTTTCCCGTGCAAAGTCAAGAACCCGCATACCACCAGCCAGTGGCCAGAGGCAGACCCGCTCCGGCCCAGACACCGTGCGGGCACAACGGTACTCCAGCAGGCGAGGCTCTTGAGAATTTCAAACTGGTCCTTTTCCTGCTCTCCAGTGGAAGCACAAGGGGATTTCTCTAATATTTACTGGGAGGACGTCCCTGAGCTCCTGGAGGTAAATCTCACCAAATCGTCGGGGAGGGGGGCACTCGTATGACTGTGTCCTCCTGGCGTTTTTAACTCTCAGAGCTGTCCACACAGAGCTTCCAGCAATTTACCACTGACAGTTCTGGTTTGCCTACTCTGACACTCTGACGCTGTTTCTTTTTCTTTTTCGTTTTTATTTTGTTTTTATTTATTGAGTTGAGAGAGAGGGGGAAAAAAAGCATTAATTTGCTGTTCTGCTTATCTGTGCATTCATCGGTTAATTCTTGTATGTGACCTGATCGGGGATCAAACCCACAACCTTGGTGTATGGGGACAATGCTCTAACCCACTGAGCTACTCAGTCAAGGCCTCAGCAATTTCTGCTTCTGAGTGTCCATTCTGGTAAGTTTATACTCTGGACCTGTTTCCCTGTCAGTCTCTCCAGTCTTGGGGACACCGTTTTGTCCTGTGCCCTCGCTTCTCTTAAGCCTTCTAGACTTGTGAATTTTCTAGTCTGCCCAGCTTTTTATCTGTGAAGAGCAAGTGGCAACTTCCAAGGTGCTCACATGTGAAACTGGAAACCAGAAGGTACCTTAAAGGGCCACATACACGTGAAAAGAATGTATAGTCTGCTGTTGAAAATGGTGCTTTATGTACCAGTTTAAGTTTGGTAGCTGTATTGTTCAGATCTATAGCCTTTTTGATTTTTTTTTTCTGTCTGTTATTCATGAAGCATATTAACGGCTATGATTGTGGATTTGTCTACTTCCCCTTTCAGTTCTGGCAACTTTTGCTGGATGCTTTTGAAGATACATTACTGAGTTGTAAAGCTAATTTATATATCCTGAATTCAACCTCTTTGTCAGAAACACATATGGCAACGATTTTACCCCACGTTTTGGCTTACATTTTCATTTTCTTAATTGCATTTTTTGAAGAACAGAAGTCTGTTGTGATGAAGTCTGATTTATCTTTTTTTCTTTTATGATTAGTGCTTTTTGTGTCTTGTCTAAAAAAATCTTGGCCTACCCCACATTTGTGAAAATTTTCTCCAATGTCTATTTTTCTAGGAGTTTTACAGTTTTATCCTTTACATTGAAATCCTTCACTTATTTTGAGCTCCGTGTTGTGGGTTGGGTGTTAGCTTCAGTTTGGTTTGTGCAAATACCCACTTGTTCCAGCACCATTTATTGAAGACTGTCTTTTATAGGAAAGCAACTGGGAGTCTTTTATTTATTTACTTGGGGGGGTTGTTGATCTACTTATTTACGCATTTATTGGTTGCTTCTTGTATGTGCTATGACTGGAGACAGAACCTGCAACCTCGGTGCGTGGGGACGTGGGGACGATGCTCTAACCACCCGAGCTACCCTGCCAGGGCCCCGCGGGTCTACTTTGAGGGCCCTCTATGCTGCCTGCATCATATGTACACCAATACCACGCTGTGGCTTTATAGAAAGTCTTTTTCTTTTAAGACTTTATTTATTTTTCGAGAGGGGAAGGGAGGGAGAGAAACATCAATGTGTGGTTGCCTGTCATGTGTCCCCCACCAGGGATATGGCCCGTAACCAGGAATCAAACTGGTGATCCCTTGGTTCAGAGCCTGTGCTCAATCCACTTAGCTACACCAGCCAGGGCAAAAATCTTAATATCAGGTACTAAAGCCCTGTGTCTTCGATATTCAAAGTCCTTGAATCTCTACGTAAACTTTTTTTTTAGAGTTTACAAAACAGGATTTTATTTATATTTGTGTACAAATAAAGATTTACCAAAATATCATCACAAATTAATTCGCCCTCCTCCCCCAAAATGGACATTATAAAAAAAAAAAAAAAAAGCCACATTCTCTTACATTTTCCCAGCTGGTAGATTCTGGTTGGGGGGGGGGGCAGTCAGAAGGGTAGGAGGAGAGAAGATGTACTCACAACACAATTTCAGTGATGTCTCATCTTGGAATGTCTTAATTAAAGCGATTTCCATAGGAATCAGCTCTCTTCAGCATTCACATTAAAATGAAATCACCCTGGCTGGTGTGGCTCATGGATTGAGTGCCAGCCTGGAAACCAAAGGGTTGCTGGTTCAACTCCCAGTCAGGGCACAGGCCTGGGTTGTGGGCCAGGTCCCCAGTAGGGGGCGTGTGAGATGCAACCACACTTTGATGTTTCCCTCTCTTTCTCCCTGCCTTCCCCTCTCTCTAAAAATAAATGAAGTCTTTTTTAAAAATGAAATGAAATCGTCTACCCAAAAATCCAAATAAAGCTTCTAGCCTTATTTTTCATGTGGGGTAAGGATTATATTAAACATTAAGGCAAATGGTAGAATCCATGTATGGAATGTCATGTGAAGTGTGGGCCTTCTATTGTAAAATATACTTTGGAATATTCATGGATTTTCCAAACACGTGCTGGAGTTAAAAACTTGGAAAAACCATGATAGTGTTGAACAGCTATTTGCTTGAATTGATTTTTTTTAAGAGACTTTAACTTATTTATTTTTAGATAGGGGAAGGGAAGGAGAGAGGGAGAGAATCATCATTGTGTGGTTGCCTCTCACACGCCCCCTACTGGGGACCTGGCCCGAAACCCAGGCATGTGCCCTGATTGGGAATAGAACTGGTGACCCTTTGGTTGGCCGCCCATGTTCAATCCACTGAGTTACACCAGCCAGGTCTGATCTGGGCTTTTAAAAACAATTTCTTTGGCATTTAGTTTCTCAGCAGCCAGCAGTGTCTACTACAAGGAATCTCTGAACTTTCACTGTGTTGTCAGCCATCAGTTGCTGACTCTGGTATTCCTGCAGGTTCAGCCATCACCTGTGGGTTAATTGAAGTGCCTCCGACCTGACCGCCAGGAGCTGGGCGGAGTGCTGCGGGCAGCTGGGGTGCGGGAGGTGGGAGGAGCTCCACATAAACTCATGAATTAGCTTGACATTTACTCCAAGATGAGTTTGCTGGGATTTTGTTTGGGTTTATTTCTGGACCCTGCATTCTGTACCATTGTCTGTTTGTCTGTCTTTATGCCAAGAACATACAGTTTGAGTACCATGGTTGCATAATAAATCTTGAAATCAGATACAGTTAGCTTTGCAACTTCGTTATGTTTCAAAGTTGTCTTGGCCTTTCTTGGTCCTTTGCATTAACATGTGAATTTGAAAATCAGCTTGTCAATTTCTACCAAAACAGATCGCTGGGATTTTGATTGGGATGTCACTAAATCTATAGGTAAATTTAAGGAAAATGGACATCTTACCGATATGAGCCTACCAACTCATGAATGTGATTTATTTCTCTACCTGTTTCATTCTCATTAAATCCACTCCACGTTTTCTAGTTTCCAGTGCCCACATCCTGAATAGATTTGGTTAGCTTCCTGTGTAAGTATTTTACATTTGGGGATGCTATCATAAATGATATTTTTAAATGTTATGTTCCAGTGGTTTATGGTAGTATCTAGACATTAATTTCTGTTGTTGATTTTGTGTCTTGCAACCTTGTTAAACTCACTTAGTATGGCTAGTGCTTTTTTTTCTAGAATATTTAGGATCTTTCTGTGTACATAATGTCACCCACAAATAAGAGAAGTTTACTTCTTCTTTTCCAATCTGTTACCTTTTATTTTCTTTTTCCTGCCTTATTGCACTGGCCAGGATCTCCACTGCAATGTTAGATAACAGTGGTGAGAGCAGATGTCCTTGTTTTGTTCCTGATCCTAGAAGGAGATTGTTCAGTCTTTCATCATTCAGTAAAATGTTAGTGGGGTCTTTATAGAGGCCTTTATTAAGTTGAGAAAGTTGCATTCTATTTTATTGTGAACAAGTGTTAAATTGTGTCCAATTATTTTCTTTATTTATTGAGATATAATGACTTCCCTACAAAATTCTATTAATGTGGTGAATTTCATGGATAGATTTATTGTGGTTAAATCCACCTTAAATGTACCTTGTGGTCTGAAATAAATCCCAGTTGGTCAGCAGGTATTGTTCCTTTTCATATGTTGCTGTAGTTGATTTGTTAATACTTTGTTAAGGATTTTTGTATCTATGTTCATGAGGCATATAAGCTGTACTTTTATTGTAATGCTTTTGTCTAATTTTGATTTCAGGTAATGCTGGCCTCAAAAAATGAGTCACTAAAGCACTCCTTCCTCCTTTCTGTTATGAAAGAGTTTATGTAAGATTGATGCTGCATCTTCCTGAAATGTTTAATAGAATTCACCCATAAAGAAATCTGGCCCTTATGCTTTCTTTGTGGAGAAGTTTTTACTTATTAATTGATTTCTTTAATAGTTATAGTACTATTCAGATATCCTATTTCTTCATGTGTCAATTTTGGTAATTTGTATTTTGCAAGGAATTTGTCCATTTCAACTAAATTCACAAATTCATTGGTATAATATTGTTTAGAATTTTTTAAAAATTATTTAGGAAATACAGGGATGTCCTTTCATTCTTGAAGTTAGTCATTTTTTCATTTATTTTCATGATAAAATCTAGTGAGAAGTTTATCAGTTTTATTGGCTTTTCAAAGAACCAACTTTTTCAAACTAAATTTTCTTAATTTTGGTCATTTTCTTACATAATTTCTTTTCATTCTTACCTTTATTATTTTTTTCCTTCTGTTTACTTTGGGTTTACTTTGCTTTTCTTTTCCTAGCTTCCTACGGTAGAAACAGATCATCGATGTTAAATCCTGCTTTTCTAATATAAACACTTAAACACATACATTTTCAGTTTTAATTAATTTCTGTATATGACGTCTTTATATTTACAATGCATTTCTTGTGCATTGAACAAGATCTTGTGGATCTTGTTCATTTTTATCCAATCTAACATTGTCTGTCATATAATCGGGTGTTCAGTGTGATTATTAATGTGATTAGGTATAAATCTATCAACTTTATGTTTCTTATCAGTCTCATCTAGTCTGTGTTCCTTTTCTCCACCTTCTTTTGGATTAAATGATTATTTTTCGTGGCTCTATTTTACCTACTTTGTAAGTTTCTTAGCTATAGCTCTTTGTTTTGTTACTTTGTATTTGCTCTGGAGTTTATAACTTTCAGTTACCACAGACTCCCTTCCAGTGATCACCCACCAATTCACGCATGGCGCAATTTGTACTTTTCCCCTTCCAGCATTCATGCTGATTGTCATAGGTTTCACTTTTACACATGTTATACATCATAACATATTGTAATTATTTTTGCTAAATTTTCTTATAAAGAGATCTGAATAATAATAAAAAAAACAGTTTGTGCTGGCAGCATGGCTCAGCTGGTTGGAGCATCGTCTGGTAGGCCAAAAGGTCGCAGGTTTGATCCCCTGCAAGGGCCTGTACACAACCGATCAATGTTCCTGTCACATAGATGTTTCTTTCCCTCCCTTCCCTTCTCTCTAAAGTCAATAAGCATGTCCTCTTGTGAGGATAAATAAACAAACAAACAAAAAATGGCTTGTGTGTTCACCTATATACAGTGTAGGGAAAAGGGGGTTGACATTTGTAAGTGAAACAGAGTTTATTCTTATATTATTATTCATCCATTCTCACAACTGTTAGCCTACTCCCCCCACCCTGTATAACCGTTTCTCATCCCCTTTATCCCTTCCCAAAGACCCCAGTTTCTATCTGCTGTCTCTTCCCTTCTGTCCGAAGGGATTTCTGTAACATTCCCTGATCTGCGGGTGACAAATTCTTTAATCTTCAGAATGTCAAAAAACTCTTTTCTTTGTCTTCAGTTTCTTAAAGTTTTTAAATTAAAAACAAAAACAAAACAAAACAAAACAAAAAAACCCCACTTAGTAGCCCTTGCCAGTGTGGCTCGGTTGATTGGAGCATTGTACAGTAGACTGAAATGTCACAGGTTTGATTCCCGGTCGGGCTGCGCGCAGGAAGATGACCCACCGATGTTTCTCTCTCACATCAGTGTTTCTCTCTCTCTTCCCACCTCTCTCTATAAAAGCTGCGAAAAAATATCCTTGAGTGAGGATAAAAAAAACTGTACTATAACACACATAACATAACATTGACCTTCTCAACCATTTTAAGTGTACAATTCAGTCGCATTAAGTGCATTCACATTTCTGTGCAACCGTCATCACCATCCACCTCCAGAGTGTTTCCTCCTCCCAGATGGAAACTCCGTCCCCCTGAAACAACAGCACCCCATTCCTTCTCCTCCCAGCCCTGGCACCCACCATTCTGCTTTTCATGTCTATGAATTGAATTATACAGTGTTTGTCCTTTCGTGACTAGATCATTTTGCTTAGCATAATGTTTACACGGTTCACCCCCGGTGTAGCATGTGTCAGAATTTCCTTCTTTTTTTAAGGCTGAATAATATTCCATTGTATGGACATACCACATTTGTTTATCCATTCATCTCTCAATGTTGCAGTGTTTCTACCCATAGGCCATTGTGAGTAATGCTGCTATGAACATGGGTGTGTGTCAATATCTACTTGAGTCCCTACTTAAAAAAAAAAAGATTTTACTTATTTATTAACAGAGGGAAAGGGAGGGAGAAAGAGGAGAGAAACATCAGTGTGTGGTTGCCTCTCCCACGCCCCCTACTGGGGATCTGGCCTGAAACCCAGGCATGTGCCCTGATTGGGAATCGAACCAGAGACCCTTTGGTTCATAGGTTGGCGCTCCATCTGCTGAGCCACACCAGCCAGGGCTTGAGTCCCTGCTTTTAATTGTTTTGGGTCTATACCTAGAAGTGGAATTGCTGGATCATGCAGTAACTGGAAAATTCCCTCTATTTTACAGTTACTCAGGTAACATTTAAAAAAAAATATTGTATTTATTTACTTTCAGAGAGAGGGGAAAGTAGGGAGAAAGAGAGGAAGAAAATCATCAATGTGTGGTTGCCTCTCATGCATCCCCTACTGGGGACTTGACCTACAACCCAAGCATGTGCCTGACTGGAAATCAAACCAGCAACCTTTCAATTTGCAGGCTGGAACTCAATCCACTGAGCCACACCAGCAGGGGGCCACTTGATCTATTTTTGTTGTTGTTGCCTGTAGGTTTTGATGTCATACTTAAGAAACCATTGTCAGATTCAAGGTCATGAAGATTTTGACCCAATGATCTCTTCTAAGAGTTTTATAGTTTTAGCTCTTGATCTTAATTTTTGTGTGTTATATAAAATAAGGGTCTGGCCCTGACTGGTGTGGCTCAGTGGGTTGGGCATCATCCTGCCAAAATGTCACCGGTTCAATTCCCAGTCAGGGCACATAGCTGGGTTGTGGACTGGGTCCCCAGTTGAGGATGTGTGAGAGGCAGCCAATTGATGTTTCTCTTGCGCATCAGTGTTTTTCTCCTCTTTTTCCCTCCCTTCCCCTCTCTCTAAGAATAAATAAAATATATTTTTTAAAAAGATGAAGGTCCAACTTCATTCTTTTGCTTGTAGATATCTGGTTTTCCCAGTACCATTTTCTGAAAACAAAAAGACTGTCCTATCCCCCATCAAATGGAGTTGGCATCCATGCTGAAAGAAAAGTTTGATCATATATGTGAGAGTTTAGCTCTGGATTTTCTGTTCTATTCCATTGGTCTTTATGTCTCTCTATGCCAGTACCACACTGTTTTGATTACTATAGCTTTGTGGTAAGTTTTGAAGCATGGAAATGTGAGTTCTCCCACTTTGTTCTTCCTTTTCAGGATTGTTCTGGCTCTTTAGGGTTCCTTAAAATTTCATGGGTTTTAGGCTAAAAATTTTTAAAGATTTTATTTATTTTTTTAGAGAGAGGGGAAGGGAAGGAGAAAGAGAGAAAGAGAGAGAAACATCAATGTGTGGTTGCCTCTCACACGCCCCCTACTGGGGACCTGGCCCACAACCCAGGCAGGTGCCCTGACTGGGAATCCAACCAGTGACCCTTTGGTTCGCAGGCTGACCCTCAGTCCACTGATCTACACCTGCCATGGCTGAATTTCTTTTATTTCTGCAAAAAACACCATTAGTATTTTGGTAGGGATTGCATTGAATCTGTCAGCACTTTGGGGAGTTATTGTCATGGTTCCAAAAACAATATTGTCTCCAGAACCATGAACATTAGGGGGTCTTTCCATTTGTTTAGGTTTTCATTTCTTTCAGCAATGTTGTTTTAGTTTTCAGTATATAAGTCTTTCACCCCCTCGGCTACATTTATTCTTATTTATTTTTTATTCTTTTTGGTACAATTGTAAGTGGAATTGTTTTCTAAATTTCTTCTTGAGAATGTTCAGTGCTACTGTTTAGCAACACAATAGATTATTTTTGTGTTGGTTATAATGTGTGATTCCAATTATATGAAGTTCAAAAACTGGCCAAAATAATCAGCAGTGTGGGAACCAGAACAGCATTACTTTGGGCAGGGGTAGTGGTTGGGGGAGGGATGCAAGGGGGGTGAGAGTTGGGAAAGGTCGATACCGTGACCTGTGTTGATTACATAGGTGTGTTTGCTCCATAGAAATTCACTGAGCTTTGCATGAATGACCTGTGTGCCTATTTATTACAGTCCTAGAAAGAGTTAAGAAAAATCCAAAAGAATAGATTTATAAATTTGAAGGTGGGAATCTCCCCTCCCTCCAATCCTATTCCCAGAGGTAACGGTGGGTACAGATTAGGTAGTGTCTCTATCTGGAGTTACAAATCCACTAACTGAGCTGCGTGCACTGGCCTGCACCTGGCGTTTCCCACCTAACAGTGTGTCTTGGAGGGTGTTTCCCCTCAGAACCTGAAGAGCCCCCTCCCCCCCCCACCCCCCGCCCCGTCTTTGATCAGCTACATTGTATTGCATTTGGGGCTGGACCACGAGCAGTTGAACCCCGCCCCCCTTGACCGTTTTCCATCTTTGCTGCTTGGAACAGTGCGGCAATGGCTGTCTTTCCACACCGCACCTGTGTGTCTGTTGCAAAGGTATGCATTCTTAGAAGTGTGGATCCTGAGTTCAAGGACGTGAGCATTTTAAATTTCCCTCTGAAAACCAGTTCGTGTTTCATAAAGTGCATTAGGTCTGACTATGAGAAAGCACAGGGAAGCTCTGGCTGGGTAGCTCAGCTGCTTAGAGTGTTGTCCCAAGATATGGAAAAGTTGTAGGTTTGATCCCTGGTCAGGGCACATGCAAGAATCAACCAATGAGTGGGTAACTAAGTGGAACAACAAATCTCTCTCTCTCCCCTTTCCTTTCTCTCTCTAAAATCAATGAATAAAGTGTTTGGTTGTTTGTTTTTTATTTAAGAGGAAAATGTGGGGGATGCATTGGTTTCATTTTCCTCCTCAGGGCCTCTGGGATATTGTGAACTGCAAGATGACGTCTGTGGTCCAGATGGGGGCTGGATTCAGCGCACATGCCTCCTCCTCCAGGAAGCCCTCCCCCATGACTCCCAAACACGTCAGGCACCCCTTGGGCTCCCCCAGCCCCCTGACCTCCCACACTTTAGCCCTGACAACTGTGGATGACAGACATGTCTCCCCCACTGGCCTGTCAGTCCCACAAGAGCAGCACCAAGGACATTGAGGTCACCACAGTATCCCCAGAACTGCCTTGAACAAGGCTGGCAGAGAGGATGAACTTGGATGAGTAGATGGAAGGAAGGAAGGAAGGAAGGAAGGAAGTCAGTTTATATAGGAATAGAGGAAGTGTGGGCTCAGAGGGGACCCAAGTGGGGGACAGGGCTCAGAGCCCCCAGGGCCCCGGGGGGGGGTGGAGCAGAACCTCAGAAGCAGAGGGGAGTGGGAGACTCCAAGAGGGGGATGGAAATGGGAAGGGGAGGGGGCTCCCAAAGGGAGACAGGGTCGCAAGAAGAGAGATAGAGGCTCAGAGTGGGGTGGCACCTCAGGGAAGGCTTGGGGACTCAGAGGGGGAACTAGGGTTCGGTCAGAAGGGTTGAGGCCTAGGGAGGGGTGTGGGCACTCTGACAGGTGGTGGAGGTGGCAGAAGACCTGGGGCTGGGGCCGGGGCCGGGTGGGAGCTTGGGAGGTTCTCTTCTCAACCCTCCTCCTTCCTGGGACAGCAAGGCCTGGGCTTGGCTCCTCCAACCTGATCAGCTGCTGGGATCTGGCCTGCTTGTGATGGGGCCCAAGGGCTGGACAGACATTGGACATCCTTGGCCACTCCCTCCGTACACCTGAGGACCTCTTCCTTACTATCTTGGTGCTTTGATGAGGCTGCCTTAGGGAAGGAGCTCGCTGGAAGAAGACCTGCCTCGGCCAACAGTTCATGGCACAGGCACTGGGCTGCAAAGGAGCCCCGCCCCCACGGGGGTGGGGGCAGAGGCCCCAGGGTGGGGTACACCCTTACCCCTGGTGCCTCTTCTCAGAGTTTCCTGCCCAGGTGCCGGGTTATTTATTATTTTTTAAAAGATTTTATGTATTTATTTTCAGAGAGGGGGGAGGGGTGGGAGACAGAGAGGGAGAGAAACATCCATGTGCACAAGAATCATTGATCAGTTGCTTTTTGCACACCCCCAACTGGGGACCCGGCCCGCAACCCAGGCAGGTGTCCTGACTTGGAATCAAACCAGCAGCCTTTTGGTTGGCAGGCCTGCGCTCTGTGCACTGGGCCACACCGGCCAGGGCCCAGGTGCCATTTTGACCTGTGTTGACATTCCAGGGTTTGAGGAAGTTAGATCATCCTGGTGCCAGTTAAATCAACTGCGGTTCGAGCAGAGGGGATGGCCGCCTGCAGGCTCCCCTCCTCCCTCTCTCTCACCCTGCACTGCGGCCGTGGCTCACACAGTCTCCCTCTCCACCTGGCTTCATCTTTTCTCCCCAGTAATGATTGGGGCTGCTCCTCCACATCTGGGCTGTGGGACGTGGTGGAGGGACAGTCGGGGCCTTGGGGACCTCATCGCTGCATCGTGGGCAATGACACCACCCCCCTCCTGGGGCGGTGGGGAGGCTGGCCTAGGCCCGGGCAGCAAGGTGCAGGGCACATCCCGGCACGTGGCACGGGTGCTCGGTGGACAGAGGCTAGGACCTCTTAGAGTCTCTCTGATCTGGGTCGGAACCTCAGCCGCTGGCTCGAAGATACTGCACGGCTCCCCCAGGGCAATGCCTAATCACCGCCTGCTTCCTGCCTTAGATAAACTGCCCTCATTCCAGGGCCATGGGGCAGTGCCATGAGATGTTACGCATTTAGGGCACACAGGTACCCGATGAATAGCTGCAACCCTGCCCCAGTCCCACAGCCAGGAAAGGGTGGGGACCGGACAGAGCTCACCTCCATCTGAGTCCAAACAGCTAATGTTTACCAAGCCCTTTCTGTGAGTCAGGACTTGTGTGGCCTCCTGGGGGAGCCCTCCCAGCCTGCTCCCCTGATGGCTGCTGTAAGAGCCTGGGGTGCCCAGGCAGGGTCCTGGCCCCTGCTGCAGGGGTGACTTTGGCTGGGCCTCTGTCTCCAAGTCTACAAGTCTGTTGAGAAGGGGCACTGAGTGAACCCTTGGGAGCATGGGACTTGGTATGCAGTAAGTGCTGAATGATTGCAGCTGTTAGGACCCCTTCCCTCATTTCACGCAAGTGGAAACTGAGGCCCTAGGGAAGGTCAGAGCTTCTCAGGCCAGACCAAGGAGATGTTTGCAAACCCTGAAAAGAACACTGCCAAACTCAGGCGAATACATGTTGAATTAAATGCCCACAAAGTGCACGCTGTTCTTCCCTCAGTTCCTCTCTTGTGTATCAGTGACGCCGATCCTCTGGATGTCTCACCTCGTCCTGGACAAAGGCAGCGTAAGCAGTTCTGTACAGAAGGACAGGAAACACAGTCCAGAGAGGGTCAGCTTCCTGCCCTGGGTCACACAGCACTGAGGCTCAAAGAATCCTGAGTTCCCACCTGAGGTTCCACCCTAGCCCCAGTGCTGACCCCTGGCTGCCTCCTCCTTCTGACTTCTCAGGGGAAGAAAAAAAAAAAAAACATGCCAGGAAACATCCATCACTGGCTCTCCCACCGGGGCCAGAGGGGCAGGGGTCAGCAGGGAGGCGACCTCAAGGTCTCCATTTGGACCAGGATCCTGCAGGGCTGGGGGTAAGAGGCTGGAATTTTTCCCACCCTGAGATTTTCCTGCATCAACCCAGGAGGGCGCCCTGGATGCCGCTGGCCCTGCCCCCAACCTCCTTCCTCTCTTGACACAGCTTCCTGGCTAAGGATGGATGGGGAGGACGGGCCAAGGTGAACTGCCAGGCCCAGGAAAGGAGAGGCACTTGAGATTGACAAAATGAGGGACCTTGGCTCAGACTGGCCAGGGCCGGCTGCAGAGTCACGCAGCCTGGGGACTCCGTGCGAACAGGGTGGCCTGACTGTTCCTGGTCCGCTGGGCCTAAGTGTCCACTGTGCTGCCCAACAGTTGGACCCTCGCCCGGCCTTGGGCGTGTGAGAAGCCCTTGGCCCTGGGCCCTGCCCTCAGGTCCTTCCTCCCCCCACACACTGGGGACTCAGCCCTTCCTTGTGTTAAATAGAAACCTCTTTATTCTAAGTATCGTACATTCCTTAATACATTGGATTGGGGCCAGACCTTGAGGTGAGGGGAAAGGGGGGAGTGTTGGGATATTTCTGTAGAGTCTTCCAACGCCACCCGCTGGGCTGTGGAGCGGGTGCTGGAACCGGTCTGCTGGCCTCAGGCGAGTCCTTGCTCCCTCTGACCCCTGTTTCTCTTCTCTACAGGCGGCTTGGGGACAAGATGACCTCTGAGGACCTCTGCATCCCAGGGCTCTGCGGTCCCAGGCAGGGTGTCAGGGGGACGGCGTGTCAGCAGCAAAGATGGGGGCGCTGAGGCGGAGGGCTGGGGCAGTCTCAGCGCTGGGCCTGGGGTCGTGACGGAGAAGGAGGCCGAAGACAGGACAGGCCAGCCAGACTGGGCCTGGCCAGCCTGGACGGGGGAAGGCAGCCCGGGACCAGAGGGAGGCCGAGGCAGAAGGGCGGGCGGGGCACGGGGATGTCTGCGAAGAAGGCATGGTCCCGAGGCGGCGACAGGGCACCCCCCTCAGACAGTTCCAGGTCCCGGGCCACGGCCAGGATCTCGTGGCGGGCGGCCGTGTTGCGCAGGCCCCGGATGTCGAGGAGGGCAGCCACGTGCTTCCTCCTGCATGTGAGGAAGGGGCAGGAGCTTGGGGATTCTGGGCTCCCAATACACACCCAGCCCACCTGCGGACCCTGCCTGACCTGTGTCCCTCCCAGAACAGACTCCTCCTGCATACCAGAGCCCTCTCCTGTCACATCAGCCCCCCTGCAGATCCCCTCGTGCACCGACCCCCAGCCTCTCCCTCCATGCCAGCTCTCCTCCAGAACCTCACTTTCAACCATTTCCAAATGGATTCCGGAGCCCCCTGCCTCGGAACCCGGCACAGGAATCTGCCTTTCCACCCAGGTTCGGCTCCTGAGTACAATCACCTTGGATCCTCAGCCCCAACTTAGCTCAGGCCACTCCCACATGCCCATTCAGGTGCTGCCCTCACGGCTGTTTAAGCTCTGGCATCTACAGCAGCATCGAAGGTCATCTTTGCTTTGTCTTTGGCCCCAGCCATCACTCAAATGTAGCCCAGAAGGGCCCACCCACATTCCCGTCCCTACCTGCACCTTGCCCTGGGCCCGGCCAGGTCTGGAGGTTTCTCACCTCCTCAGCTCCAGGGCCCTCCTCCCAAACTCAATTCCAGATCGCTCAACCTAGACCCCATTCTAGGAGCTTCGACCCTAAATTAGGCCTTGGAGCCTCACTCACTTCACCCCCAACCCAGTCCCCAATTCCAGTTCCACCAAAATTCCACTCCGGGACTCAAATTCGCTTTTGGGACCCGTATGTCAACCGGAAACATCACACTCCAAAGCCGACTCTGTTCTACGACCCTCGCCACTAAACCCAGTGCAATGAGACTAACCCCTTCACCCAACTCAGCTCCAGACCATGGTCTGGAACACAGCCCATGACCTCCAGCATGTTTCCGCTCAAGAAACTGAACCCCATATTCATTTCCAGAACTTTCACTTCGAACAGCTCCGGGGACTTCACTGCTCCCTTCAGTCCGGCTCAGCGCCTCCACCAGCGTGCCCTCACCCCTGGTTTCAAATCCCCACATCCCCAAAACTCGCATCCAACATGCGGCTCAAGAACCTTCCAGCTCAAGTGAACTACAAGACGCAAGCTTGAGACCTCCCTAGCTGAGGTTCAGATTCAAGTCCAGCTTCAACATCAGAAACCCCAGCCCAGCAGGAATGCTGGGTCCCCCGCCCCCACGGGACTCCAGGGCTCTGTGCCTCCCCATGGACATGAGCTCCACACCCCAGAACCAGAACAGCCCATCCTCAACGAGTTCCACAGTCCTCACCCTCAGCCCTGCACCTGGACCCGGAGAAGCCCCGCCCCCTGTCGGTGTGGGCTCTTGTCTCTCTAGGTAAAGGATGACTGTCTGCTCGGGGGACCCCTACCACCGCCATCAGAGCTCACAGGTGGCCAGGGGCGCCAGGTTTAGAGGCAACCTGCGGCCTGCTTTCAAGTCCCGGCTTTTGCCACTTGTTAGTTGTGACCTTGGGAAAACGCGCTCGGTTTCTGCCCACCTCAGAGGGTGCCGAGCACCTAGAACGGGCTGCCCTTTAGTACAGGGCGGTTCCCTAAGAAGCTTTCTTCGGTGGGACATTAGGACTCAACAAACAAGGGCTGGCGTTGCTGCTGTTGTCGCCGTGGATGATGATGACGATGATATAAGTTAATAATCCTATGGAAAGAGCACTATTATTCCCACGGAACAGATGAGGAAACGAAGGGTCAGAGAGGACCACAGGGAAAGGAAAAGGTCCACCAGGATCGGAACGGCGCCCGCCGCCGTGGCGGTGCGTGTGCGCCCGCGTGTGCCCGTGCAAGTCCCCGCGGCCCCCGCGGCTGCCCCGCTGGGCCGGCCCTTCCTGCCGCGGGCCGCTCCGCGCCCCCCTGCCCCGCGCTTCCTGTGCTCGCCTGTTTGTTTTTGAGCCCTGGCGGCGGCGGCGGCGGCGGCGGCGGAGGCAGCCGAAGGAGGGAAACCGTATTATTAATGCCCTGGTTCCCGCAGGAAACGGCCGTCAGACGCGCTCGCCGCCTCCCTCCCTCACCCCAGAGGCAGGAAACGCAGGGACGGATGCCAAGGCCGCCCGGAGACCTCGGCGCGGCCGCGGCGTGCGGAGGACGGGAGCGCTCACCTGATGTCCGGGTAGTCGCGAACCAGCACCCCCACCTCCACCTGGATGCTGGGCGTGTCCTCCAGCTGCAGGACTTCGGCCAGATGAGGCACCAGGGCGTCCAGCCACGAGGCCGGGGACTCCTGCAGGACAAGGTCCGCGGCTCGCACTCTCCCGCAGCGCCCCGCCCCCCGAAGCCCACCCTCCGAGGCCTCGCCCCTGCGGGCCTCAGTTTCCTCATCTGTAACACCGGGCAGGGGACAGGCTGTGACCAGAGGTTATCTGGAACCTTTGGAAATTTAGAGAAAAATCCGTAATAGAAGCCATTTCTCGCTTTTGCAGAGAATGTGTGGCACAGGATCACCTCTCAGAATGTAGCTCGAGTTTGTAAGCAACCTGGGGCGGGGTGTTCGGGTAGCGACGCAGAGGGATCGCTCTACGTTCCCGACACAATTTCCAACAAAAGGGAAAAATTATTTCCCCTCGGGGTCCAGACTAGAAACTCCTGGAACTGCGGGTGGTGAGGCCCTTCTGATCCTGCCGATCCCCACCGGGAGCACGAGTCAGAAGCGCTGCTGATCTAAAATTCTGGGGCTCAGGGACGCCGAGATTCGGAGGCTCTGCTGCCTTAGCTCCTACCTTAGGGCTCCGAACAGCAGCCAGCGTTTGTGGGGTGTCGGCAACTGCGTGCCAGGTAGGGGCCCGAGCCCTTCGCGGGACACAACTGACCCAGCCCCCCGACAGGGATTCTCAGAAGCGCCCAGAGGCAGCTGTCACCGTAAGAAAGCGGGCTTTGCCCGCAGAGGGCAAGGACCCGAGTGTTACCGGTCGTCGTGGGCTGAAAGTTGGGTGAGCTTTGTTTTGCTAAGCCCCCGCCCCGGCTATGGGGGCCGCTCTCCCCGGCCTCACTGACCAGCCGCCTGAAGAGTCTCTGGAGCTGCGCCGCGTCCTCCCGCAGCCTCCCCGCCACGCGGCTGCGGGTCCGCGCCGAGCGACAGCGCAGGCGTCCGCGGAGCAGGGGCTTCACGTATTCCACCAGCGCCCGCCGGTGCAGTTCCGCCACCAGCGCCTGGGGACCCGGCGGATGCGAGGGTGTGTGAGCCGCCAGCGACCTCTACCCCCGCTCCCTGCACCGGGCATCCCCGCCCCTGCCCACAGGGAGCCAGGCCCCCTTCCCAGCCCCCAGCACCCAAAACTGACCCCTGCCTTGTCTGATGATACACCCCCCCGCCCCTAGGCGGCTCGTAGACACCCCCTCCCGGCCCCCAAAGAGCACCCCACCCCCGCCTTCTGCCCACCCTCCCGAGTTCCACCACCCGGAGGTCCCCACCCTGTCTGTACTGGCCCTGCACCCTAACAGCCGCGGGCGCGCCTCTCCGCGGGCCCCAGGCACAGCGCCACCTAGCGCGCCCCGCGAGGGCTGCTCCCCACCTCGGAGGGGTCTCCCCGCGCAGAGCTCTCTTGCTCCCCGCGCCCCTCCACCCCGCAGCAGGCCCACCTGGTAAGGCTCGTCCTGCATCCTGCGCAGGGCCAGGGCCTGAGCGCCCAGGGTGCCCACGATGCCGTCCAGGGCCTCCGGGCTGCTCAGCCACTTCCGGCGCATCAGCTTGTTGAAGTGCGGCTGGGAGGCACAGAGAGGAGGAAAGGTCACGGCTCCCCATCCTGCCGCGCTCTTTCTTCACCGAGTCACTCAACGTCTGTTCCCCAAACCCAGCTCTGAGCTGAACCAGGACTGCGCGGCGCTGGGGGCACAGCGGTGACTGAGGCAGCCCCAGCCCTGCCTTCACGGGGACAGAGTCCTGACAGGGACACAGACCCTGTCCCCAGACAGTGATAACCCAGAGTGTGCAGGGCTGGAGCCGGGGAACCCAGGAAGGGGTGTAGGAAGCTTAGAAAGAATGTCTGAGTCAGGGCAGAGTCAGAGGGCTTCTTGGAGGAGGAGACACCAGTGCTGAGGTCTTGATGATGTCCATTGTGGGCCAGATGGAAGAGGGAGCAGCTCAACCAGAGGCAAGTGTGAAGAAGGTTGAGATTTCAGATGGGCTTGCTGGTCAGAAGACCAAAAAGAAGGTTGCTGGCTGCCAAGACCAGTGGATAATTCTCCAGGCCTGGTGCCAGAGAGAGGGGCGGCAGGAGACTGGAAGGAGGGGAAGGGGGTGTCGGGGTCAGAAGGGAAGGGGGACTCAGGTGGTGTGGTCAGAGGATTGCAGTCGGTGTCGGCCTGTGGGGGGAGGGGATGCGGGCCTCCAGATGGGATTCAGAAAGTGGATGGGCAGCAGGTCTGCCCCTGAGAGGCAGGCTGGGAAGAGTGAGGGGAGACACAGGAGTCTGGGTAGAAGCCAGGTGTGTGAGGTCCCTGGAGACCTCCAGGGGTGGCCTATGGGGTCTGAAGCAGGACCCTACTCCACTTGGCCCAGCACACCCATTTCTGCTCTCTCATCCTGACAGTAGCCCCATTTTCTTTTTCTTTCTTTCTTTCTTTCTTTTTATTTTTAGAGAGGGGAAAGGAGGGAGAAATAGAGGGAAACATCAGTGTGTGGTTGCCTTTTGAGCGCCCCCTACTGGGGACCTGGCCCACAACTGAGGCATGTGCCCTGACTGGGAATTGAACCTGTAGCCTGTGGTTTGCAGGCCGGCACTCAATCCACTCAGCCACCCCAGCCAGGGCAGTAGTCCCATTTTCTAAACCTTCAAAAATGGGGCCTGTGGGCTTTTGTTGAAAATCTGGTCTGAATTAAATGAGCTAATGTTCTCGGTGCAGCTCCTGGCTCAGGACATGTTATTATTGCTGTAAAGTCTGTACATGGATGAAGGTGACAATGGCCAATACCCACAGGCCAGGGCCCCAGCTAAGCACTCCGGGGTCACGGTGTCACTGCTTCCTCAGAGCCTCTGAGAAGGCTGGAATTCCTGTGTCCTTCGTGTAGGTGGAGGCCCTGAGAGGACGAGCAGTTTACCTGAGGCTCTCCCACCTGGAAGCCATGTAGCTGGGCCAGGGAAAAAGACTGCACCCGCTTCCCAGCACCCCCAACCTCTCCCGCCAACTTGCTCACTTCCATTCACATCCTTGTCCGTTTAGTCGCTCAACAAACACTCTGAGCCTTCCTGGGGGCTAAGCCCTGGCTGGGTCACAGGGGGCACATCACAGACCGCTTTGGGACACAGTGAAGAAGGAGAAAAACGCTTAATCATCAGAAGCAGGTCAGAGGAATCTAAATGCCACTGTGATATTTGATGATACTAAGAATTATTGTTCTTGCCATGGCTGGGTAGTGCAGTTGGTTAGAGCGTCATCCCCGTACACCAGAAGGCTGCGGGTTCGATCCCCAGTCAGGGCACATAAGGAGGTTGCAGTCTGTCCCAGTCTGGTCCTGGCGCATGTGGGAGGCAACCGATCGATGTTTCTCACATCAATGTTTCTCTCTCTCCCTTCCTCTCTCTCTAAAATCAATAAACATATCCCCAGGCAAGGATTTAAAAAAAGAAAGAATTATTGTTCTTTGTGTCAGGTATAAAAATGGCATTGTGGTTGTGTTTGTTTACAAAGGATTCCTTATCTTCCGAAGATACAGGCTGAAGTGTTGATGGATGATGGCAGGATGTCAAGGGTCTGCCTGAAAAGAATGCAACGGCTGGAGAAGTGGTGGGCGGGCCAGAGAAGTTGGGAAGGGGGGACAAGCCCGGCCGGCCCGGGGCTTGGACTTGCAGGAGCTGGGTGATGGGTCCACGGGAGGTCATTCTGTCATTCTGCCTGGCTTTGTGTATGTTTGAAATTTTCCATGATAAGAAGCTATTTTAGAAACATTCCAACAAATCCTTGCTCTTGAGAAACTAACATTCCAGTGGGGAAAGGCGGATTTAAAAAAAAGCAAAAGATACAGCATGGCTGGTAGCCATAGGTGCTTCAGTGGCAAATAGAGCAGGGAGTGAGGGAGTCTGTTTTATTTTATTTTTAAGCTTTATTTATTGATTTGAGAGAGAAAAACATCACTCTGTTGTTGTGCGTTTATTGGTTGATTCTTTTTTTTTAAGGTTTTATTTATTTATTTTTAGAGAGAGGGAAAGGGAGGGAGAAAGAGAAGGGTAGAATCTGGCTGGTGTAGCTCAGTGGATTGAGCACGGGCTGCGAACCAGAGGGTCACAGGTTCGATTCCCAGTCAGGGCACATGCCTGGGTGGCAGGCCGAGTCCTTGGTGGGGGCCACCTGAGAGGCAACCACACATTGATGTTTCTCTCCCCCTCCCTTTCTCCCTCCCTTCCCCTCTCTCTAAAATAAATAAATAAATAAAGTCTTTTAAAAAAAGAGAGGGGGGGGGAGAGACATAATGTGTGGTTGTCTCTTGCGCACCCCCTACTGGGGACCTGGCCCACAGCCCAGGCATGTGCCTGACTGGGAATTGAACCAGTGACCCTTCAGTTCTCAGGCTTGTGTTCAGTCCACTGAGCCACACCAGCCAGGGCTCTTTGGTTGATTCTTGTATGTGTCCTAACTGGGGATCAAACCTACATCTTTGGCATATCAGGGATGACGCTCTAACCAGCTGAGCCACCCGGCCAGAGTCCCAGTCTATTTTTTTTTAAGATTTTATTTATTTATTTTTTTTAGAGGGGGAAGGGAAGGAGAAAGAGAGGGAGAGAAACATTGATGTGTGAAAGATACATCAATCAGTTACCTTTCACAAGCCCCCAAATGGGGACCTGGCCCACAACCCAAGCATGTGCCCCGACTGGGACTCAAACCAGCAACCCAGTCTATTTTTAATAGGGCAGTCAGGGGAGGTCTCACTGAGAAGATGTCATCTGAGTCAAGATGTCTAAGCAGTGAGAGAGGGAGCTCTGTGGCTATTGGAGGGAAGAGTGGTCCAGGCAGAGGGAACAGCAAGTGCAAAGGTACTGAGGCTGAACTGTGTCTGCCTGCTCGGGAGCAACAGAGGGCCCTGTGGCTAGAGTGAGCAAGGGGGAAAGTGGGTGGCACTGAGGTCAGAGAGGGAAGGGTACCCTGTACAGGGCCCTGGGGGCCATGGCAGGGACCTTGGCCTTCGCCCTGAGTGAGCTGGGAACCATGGAGGCTTCTGAACCGAGGAGGAGGGGCGGTCTGAGGTACAATGGGGACTGGACATGCATCGCAACCGTGCGCCTTGACCACACACCTCTCAGTCTCGTTCCCCCCTCTTGCCGCCACCCTTCCCACATACCCTTACCCACCTCTGAACCCAGCCCCCTCTGGGCATGCACAGGGGCCCAGTGAAGGTGGACAGGGCTGGGCAGGGACTTGGGGGACCTCAGTGGGGAGGGGCTCCACCCAAACCCCAAGGCCCCTCCTGCCGGTGGCTCTCTGTCTTCCCCTGGACCATATCCTCCCACCTCTTCCTTCCTGTGTCCCCCTAGGCCCCTAAATAGCCCAGACATGGCCGGCACCCCCACCCCTGCCTGCTTCCCAAACTCTGAGTCATGAGCTGGAAGGAACCGAGGGTTGGGGGGGTTGCTCCCCTGTCCCGGCAGGGCCCCACCCCGCCTTCTGCCTCATTCACCTGCAGCTCCTGGAACAGGAGGTCGGCCAACACTCGGTGGCAGAGGCGGGTCACGCGGTCCAGGGCGCTGGCCGCTGCTTCCCGGGCTGGCTCGCTTTCGGGGGGCCCCACCCGGGCCAGACGCTCTGCCAGGGCCCTGTGGGGATCAGTGAGGTTAAAAGTCAAGGAACCCCAACGTTCAGCCCAACCGCCTGGGCCTGCTTCCCTCCTTAGATGGACCCTATTTTGTGGGACACAGGAATGATGGGTCAGATGGGGTGCTGGGAATGTCGGGGGTTCATGAGAGGGTCTGGGGCTGAGAAGCATTGGGGGACAACTGGGAGACTGGGGATTTGGGGGCTCTATGGAATGAGCGGGAGCCCAGGGGATGCTGTGGGAGGAAAGGAGTCTCTCCGGGTCTGTTCCTCTCAGTGAGAGTGGGGAGGTCTCCATTCTCAGAGTTCGGGATTCCTAACATCTATATTTCTCAAACTCTATCCTTCTCATTTTCTGTCACTGTAAGAGGCGGTGACCCTCCAAAGCTGAAGGAACACTGAGGGCAGTTTGGCACTCTCTGCCCAAATCCCAACAGGCCGCCTTGCAGGAGTGGACTCCTGAGGCCCTGGCGTAGGCAGAGGTGCCAGCTGTTTCTCTGCAAGAGAGTGGAGCCAGCTACCCAGCCGGTGGGGCCTGGTCAGGTAAAGGCTGGCATGTCCAAGAAGCGGAGTTCTGCTCAGACACGGAAAAGGGGTGGGAACCCTGTGTGTGCTGCCAGAAAATGATCCAGGCGGTTCAAGGGGGAGGGGCGGAGTGTGTTTCAACCCCACCATTTTTTATTTTTTCAAAGGAATAGTATGTAGGCATCTATTTAAATATATTTGCAGGTGCATGCAGGGATATGCACATGTCTGCGTGTATATAATATATCACATATTCCTGGAAGACACAGGGACGCTAGCAGCTACCGGTTGCCTCCAGGTGGAGGCAGGGGGATGGATGTGGGCATAAGGATTTTTTCTCTGTTTTAAGTTAATAAAAAAAGGAAAGCAAGATAAAAAGGTAAGTAAAAATGTAATTCTTAAGAGTCTAGCTTCTAAATTTGTGGAACCCTAAGTCCATTTTTTAAATTTTATTTTATTTTGAGAGAGAGAGAGACCAATTTGTTGTTCCACTTAGTTATGTGTTCATTGGTTGATTCTTGTATGTGCCCTGACCAGGGATTGAACCTACAGCCTTCGTGTAGCTTGGTGTACCTTCTAACCCCCTGAGCCACTGGGCCAGGGCTAATGCTCTGGTATTCTGATGACTGCGAGTCTCTGTTCTGTGATACTCTGGTTCTTTCTAGGAGTCCCGGGTCTTATGCTAAGGCTCCAGGTACAGGCCTCTCTGCAACCCCCACCCAGGATCCAGGCCCCGCAGTCCAGCTTGTTCTGGGGGGTGGCCCTCTTCCGCACATACTGTGTGGGTGCTCTCACCTCAGGGGGGGCCCACAATTGACCAGGATGATGGTCCTGCTGATATAGGTGTCGGGTAACAGCTCCCGGACTCCTGGGTTCTCATGGAATCGCTCGACGCGCTGCTGGAAGCTGGTGGGCGCGTGACAGATGGAACCAGGTTGGACAAGGGCCCCTTGCTGGGCTCTCAGCCAGGCAGAGCCTGTGACCCCACCGCGGGACCCCTGCCCACCAGGCCCTGATCTCCTCCTCCGTCTCTCCCCCCTGCCGCATCCCAGCCCCCGATGCCCCCCCACCCCAGCCTGCGCCCTGTGCCCAGCCCCCTTACCTCTGCAGGAACTCTGCCAGCCCCCCCAGGCAGCAGTGGGCCATCCGCTCCCCGAACTCCAGGCTGATGCGGGGCGCCCGCTCTGTGTGCTCCTCCAGCAGCTGCGCGGTCCAGGGGGTGAGAACAGGTGAGGAGGGGCAACGCCCCACTTTCCCACCCCGCACCACCCGCTGAGTCTCCCCCAGCCCCGACCCCTACCTCACACACGTCCTGGGCCAGGCTGCTGGGCATGTCTTCAGCGCCCCCCCAGTGCTCCTCGTCCTCCTGCAGCGCTCGGAGCAGGGCTGCGCGGGTCTGAGCCTGCGGTGGGGAGGGGGGAGGAGAGGCAGGAGTGGAAGAGAGGCGCCGGGAAGCCTCCCCTCCCCCCACCCAACTTTCTCGCGCCGCAGTCCCTACACCTTAGCCCTAAGCAGGTCTGCATTCTACCAGTGAGCTCCTCAAAGTTGTGCTGGGAAGGAAGGCTGGACGGCAAAACACCCCCAAGCCCTTTCCATTGCTGCATATTAAGAGCCTGGTTTGAAGCTTCCTCCATCTACAACCCAGAGGGTCAAGGGTCAATTCTCATTATTTCATGGCTGTAAGACTCTGCTCTTAGGTTGGGAATAACAATAACAATAACAATAACAATAACCATACACTCAAGATGGTCACATCCTGGGATTCAAAAATCCCCAGGGTCTGGGTTGCTAAGCTAACTCATCTCCAACTCTCTGGTCCAATGTCGTCTTCAACTCACTGATGCTAGAATCTGGGCATGTTCGAGTGTAAGACTCGAGCCTTTCAAGTTGCAAAGACTCTGATTTTTGTAGCTGAGGCAGGACTGGCATTCAGCCAGGAAACCGGTGGCCAGCCCAGGTGCTTACGGCGGGACCATTCTGCTCAGGGGTGCCCGCCCAGCGGTGTTGGCCCAGTTTACCGTCAGCCCTGCTTCTGTGCAGAGCTGCCCTGCTGCCCTCCTGCAGCGAGTCTGGGGGGGGAGGGGGTCTGTGAGGGGAGGTGCCGTGACTGACTGTCCCCTGCTCTAAGATTTGAATGTCTGAATATATTGAACCTTTACCAAGCATCTCTACGCCCAGCTGGGAGCATTGAATACAGCACTGAGCGTGAGACACGAGTGTTCAGTATGGATTTACATTCCTTCGTCTTTTGGTCAGAACCCAGAAGTGCGCAAAGGGAAAGGTGGGGTGAGAACATGAGCAGCAGGATGGGGGAGGTCCCCAGCCCAGTGCGACCTCTCCTTCCCCGCACAGCACCTCCTCCTCCTTCCCTCCCGAATCATCGCATCAGCGATGCCAAGGCTCAGGTACCTTCACGTCTGTGACGCACTCATCCTCCAGGCTCCGAACCGTGCCAGGCGACAGAAGGGGCCCTAGCTCGCCGTTCTCCAGGGCGACCATGTCCACCAGCCCTAAGACTTCTCTGGGGGTTGAGGGTAAGAGACAGGGCGGTCTGTGAGAGGTGGGACAGAGCGACTGACCGCCCTCCTATCCCCATCTCTTCACACCCAGTGTGTGACGCTGGGCCACTCACTCCCTTCCTCTCTTGGGACCAGCTTTGCTCATCCCTCAAAGGAAGTCTATGGAATTGTGGCTCCCCTGGCCCCAGCTCTCTGAGTCAGCTCCTTGGTGGAAGGTGTCCGGGCAAGACTGATAGGTGTCAAGTTCAAGCTTGACCACACAAGGTCTCACCCACGACGGGCTTCACCAGGCAGAAGCTCCCTTCCACCCCCGCCCCCAGTCCCTACCAACTGGCCTGGCCCTGGAAACCTCCCCAGCCCAGCCCTGGCCCTGGCTCCCTGCCTCGGCACCCCTGCATGTCGTAGCCCTCGAAATCCCGCCACCCACCCACACAGCAGGCTTCTGCTCAGGGCCTCTCTCAGCCAGAAGCACCGGCTCCCTACAGATCAGACTTAACTCAGGCCCCACATCCCTGGAAGTTGCCCAGACACCCTCTCTGGATGGTGTGAGAAAATCATTAACACAAATTCCCAAATGGGATCCAGGGGGTCGGTGCTGAGAGCTGCTGCCTTCTTATTCTTCCTGATTTTGTTTGAGGAAGCACCACCTCCTTCACTCTTTAATTTGTCGTTTGGGTGTGGCTCCTCCCTTCCACAGCCCCCCCCCACCCCGAAGGTGATCTAGTCAGGGCTAATCACCATACACCCCCCGCCAGCCATGAGAACGGGCACGTTTGAGGTTCCAAGCCTTGATAGTTATAAGATTCTAGGACTGGGGGGCGGGGCTTAACAGTGCGGGGTTCTAGATGCTAAAAGTGCAGAGCGCACGGGGTCACAGGTGCTACCTTCCGGACTGAGGGATCAACAGGGCCACCCTTCTAGGACCCAAAGATGGGACTGGCTGAGGTTTAGGGCTCGAAGGCTCAGGGGTAACCCGATTCTAACTTGGAAGCCTCATTAATTCTAAAGGTCTAAGACTGGAAGAGTCGACAGCGCTTATGCCCCCAGAGCTAGAGAGAGAGCAGTGTCAGGGTGCCAGCATTCTAAGGGTCACCAGTGCCAAAAGTTCAGGACCAGAAGGGTCGGTGGCGCTAAGTTCTGGGGCTGGAGGGGTCCACAGGGCTGAGGTTCTAGAACCGGGAGGATCAGTGTTCTAACGTTCTAGCACCGGAAGAGCAGGTAGCGCTAAAATTCTAGGATCGTAAATGCCCTAGCGAGGAAGATTGGAAGCTTCAACGGTGTTCAGGTTAGAATTGAAAGGCCAGCTGTTCCAAGGTGCTCGCGATTGGAAGGGGCCGGGGGCGGTTCTACGTGGTCGTGGAGTGTCTGGTCCCTAGGCGGCTCCAGCTCACCTGGGGTACACCTGGTGGTGCCAGTGCAGCAGCGCGTAGCGGTCGGCGAGCGGCAGTCTCCGGCGCGCGGCGGCGCCCAGCCAGTCGGCCAGCGCGCCGTGGTAGCCGCGCAGGTAGACACCGAAGGCACCCAGGCCCGCGGGGTAGGCGGGCGCCAGACGGCCCCGCACCACGCCCATGTCCTCCAGCAGCCTCGCCCGCAGTGCCTCCAGCTGCGCGGCCAGGCCCCCGGGCGCCCCGGGTGCCGCCGCCTCCAGGCGCTCTCGAGCCGCGCGCGCCACTGCTTCTGCCCAGCGGGCGCGCAGCTTGCGGGCCGCCCCTGGTCCCCGGCGTCCGTCGGCCGCCTCCTCCTGCACCAGCACCTGGCCCAGCTGTGCCACGGCGCCCGCCCCGGCGCCCACACCCGGCCCGGGGCCCGCCAGCGTCTCGCGCACCAGCGCCCACAGCTCGCGCTGCAGAGCCTCGTACAGCAGCGCCACGTCCCGCGCCCGGCGGCCCCCGCCTGCGCCCTCCACCTTGGGCGGCTCCGGCGCGCTGCCCCCCGACGACGCCAGCTCCTCGGCCTCCAGCTCCAAGATGTGCTCGTCAGCCCGGGCGAGCTCGCGCTGCTGGATCAGACTCAGGATTTCCAGCACTGTGGGAGCAAAGCGGGAGTCAGGGGGAGGAAAACGGGCAGGGGGGAAGCGGTGGGAAGGTGAGGGAAACAGAGCTGGGGGAGGGGGACAGGTGTAGAGCGAAAAGTGGAGTCAGGGGTGGTTCGGGGGAAGGGGGAAGGGTGTGTCAGAAGACGGGTTTGGGGGGCAGGGGAGGGATGAGGAAGCCGAGGGCTGGTAGCAGAGTTGGAGGAGGCCGGACAGAAGTGGAGGAAGGTCCAGGGAGGAGGGTGAGGGGACTAGAGAGCAAAGGAAGACAAAGGAGGGGGAGGGGAGCCGTGGAAGAAGGAGAGGGGTCCGGTTTGGGGAGGGAGGGGAGAGGGGAGAGGAGAGGAGAGGGGATGGAGGAGGAGGCACGGAGAGGGCCGGGACTAGGAGGAGGGGACAGGAGAGGTTCGGGAAGGGGAGAGAGGCTTGGGCTTTGGAAGAGGGTGTCTGGACACGGGGAGTAGGTTAAAGGACTAGGTAGAGGGTGTCACCTCAGTGAGAGCGTTGGAGGAGGGGAGGCAGAGGAAGTGGGGGCAAGGGGTTGAGGAAGAGGGTGAGGGCATGAGGTGAGGGGTCAGGGCATGGGAGAGGGTTTCAGGGAGTTGGTTAGGGAATGGGGACCTCAGGGGAGCTGAGGGGTTAGACAGGAAAAGTGCATCGGGGCCAGAGGACTCGGGTGGGCTGAGAGAGGGGGAGAGGGATGAGAGCCGGTGGACCAGCAGGCAGGGAGGGTGCTGGGACATAGGGAAAGGATATCAAGAGATGGGTCTTTTGGGGGTGCAGACAGCTGTGGAGTGACCCGGCACTCTGATGAGTTCAGACCCCCCCCCCCAGAGAAGGGAGGCATGGGGCTGGGAGGCCTCCGGGTGAAGGCACAGGGGGGGTCCCAGTGGCCCAGGGTTACCCTGACACCTCCACCCCCCTCCACTTCCTCCCTGGCAGAGAAACTATTTCCTGGCCAGCGCTATTTCTGCCCATCCGTTTCCAGAAGGCGGGGGCTTCAGTCACCCCCTTCTCACCTCCCTGTAGTGCCCTCCCAGTCCCCAGGGAGCAGGGGCTGAAATAGCCTCAGGCCAGGATGTGGAGGGCATCAGAGGACGCAGCAAAGAGTTCTCCGGGGGGCCCCAGCGCTGGGGCAGCGCGGGCTGCCCACGGGGGAGGGCTAGGGGTTGGGATGCGGGTGGAGAAAATCGAGACAAGCTTGGGGATGGGGTTGAATGAGGGGCTGGTGATACCGAGGGAGATGAGGATGGGGATGAAGGTGGGAGTTGGGGTGAGGGAGTTTGGGATTAGAGGGGGGATTTGGGTTGAAACCTGCAGAGCGGATGGGGAAAAGACCGGAGAGTGGCATCTGGGGTTTGGGGGAGGCATGGCGTTGGGGGTGTGGGTGGAGACGAGTTTAGGTGAGAGTTGAAGACGGGAGGAAGGAGGAGAGTGGTGGGGTTTGAAGGTGACCTGTGAACTGAGCTGGGATTGTGGACGGATGGGGTTGAAGGTGGAGGTTGGGAACGGGGGTTACTACTGGGACTCTATCTACATGGGGTGGAGATGGGGTTAATGCTGAGTTTGGGGGTGGGGTTGAAACTGGGTGCTGGGGAGGGGCTGAGACTGCAGAAGGAAGTCGGGGAGGGGAGTGGAGTGGAAGGTGGATGGGAAGATGGACCTGGGGGTGGGGGTCAGGAGCGAGACTGAAGAGGGGAAAGGGTTGAAGTTGTGCTTGAGGATTAGAGAATGGGGCGGTGGGATGGGGCGGGGCCAGCTGGCGGTGGCCATGGTGTTGGGCAGAGTGATGAGGTCAACGGTGGCGTTTGGAGAAAGGGGTGCATTGGGGATAAGGATGTGATATGTCTCCAGGTGGAGATCGCTAGGAGGTTGCAATAAATGTGGGGGAGAAACCACATTTCTTCAGAAATGTGGGGAAGACACTGGGGCTTGGGACAGGGTTGGGGTTGAGGATGCAGAGGGTGGTGTTCCGAGCTGACTCCCCCTCCCAGAAAGCATGTGAAGCCCTAACCCCCAGGACCTGAGAGTGGGGCCTTATTTGGAAACGGGCTTTACGGAGGAGGCGATGGAGTTACGGCGAGGTCATGTACTGGGCCCTAATCCGATGTGACTGGTGTCCTCGTGGCAAGATAGACCTGCTCAGAAGGAAGGGGACATGGAGAGTCACAGAGGGAGGGCCCCATGAAGATCGAGGGCTGGAGTGACACAGCCACCAGCCAGGGGACACCAAGGATGTCAGCACAGCACCAGACGCTGGAAGAGGCTGGGGCAGATGCCTCCGAGGGGCACGGCCCCCTGCCGACACCTGAGTTTTGGACTTCTAACCTCCAGGCTGCGAGAGAACACATTTCTGTAGTTTTAAGCCCTCTACTTTTGGGGACTTTATTACAGCCTCATACCGGAGAAACTACCACAGGTGGTGGGAGATTTGGGGCGATTTGTCAGGAGGTGAAGGCAGATGTGGCGTGGGGCTGGGTTGGAAGGTGCCACTTGGACGTGGCTTGAGGTGGGTCTGAAGTTCAATGTCGAAGCTGGGGGCATTTAGGGTTGGCAGGCAGTTAGCTAGGGGTGCTGCTCAGAGGAGGGTGGAAGAGGAGAAGGGGTGGAGGGTGATCAGCAGGGTCAGGTGGCTGGAGCACGCCCGGGCTGGGCAGGGGAACAGGGCAGACCATGGAGGTTAGGGAGGGGCATAAAGTCAAGGTCGAATACGGATGCTCTGAAAGGGGATGGGACTGAGGGTGAAGGAGAGAGTAGGGAGGGGAAGAGGGCTGAAACTGGGGGTAGGGAGGGGATTGGAGGAGGTGGGACAAACGGGGATTCACCTCTCACTGGACGTGGGGGTCAGGTTGAAGAAGGCAGGTGGAGAGAGGGGCGGACTGAGGATGGGCGTGGAGATGGGGAGGAAGGTGGAGCGTGGTGGCGGGCCTCCGGACTGCAGGGGACCCGCTGGCCTTGGCTCTGGGAGGCGGGCCCTGGGATTCCCCGCGGGTTGGGACTCACCTGACAAGGGCTCCTTCATCTTTGGGGGCTCCCGGGCCTTGGGCGGGGGCTCAGGAGCCGCCTCGCCGGCAGGCACTACCCTCTCGGCCAGGGAGGCGCGCCGGGGCTTGGGCCCGCGCCCCAGTCTCAGGAAGGCCAGTCTCCCTGCCGCCTCGCCGGTGGCCTCCTCGTCAGCCTGGGCCCGGCTCCCCTGAAGCCTGGCCAGGAGGCCGAAATCCGCCGAGCTCCTGCGCATGCCTGGGGGCAGCACTCGGCCTAGGAAGGAGCGGGACTGCCCGTTGCCGTGGCCGGGGCTGCCCGCCCGCCGACCGGGGACCCAGCCCAGCCGGAAGGGAGACAGGCCTGCCAGCTTCTCCAAGGTGGCGCGGCGGCCACACGACGTTCCGTTGGGCAGGCTCCCCAGCCGCCCAGTCTCCTCTTCCTCCAGCCCCGGCACATCCTCGAAGGGGTTCCGAGAGGACCTCCCGGGCAGGGTCCCAGCCCGGGGCACCTTAGAATCCGCTACCCCGAGACTCTTCAGGATGGGCATTCTGACAGGCGAGGGGACCTGGGGGAGAAATAATGGTCCATGAATGGTGTGGATGACGACACCTCCGTGTCCCCAAAACTTTGGGGCACGGGTGCCAGGCACTAGGCTGAGCACTCACTAAGGCCTTGAATCCTCACCCTCCACGAGGTGATCACTACTATTATGCCCATTTTGCAGATGAGGACACAGGCTCAGAAGGGTAAAGGCACTTGCCTAAGGTCCCACAGAAACTCAGAGACAAAGGCAGATGCACACAGAGACCTGTCTGCTTCCAGAGCCTGGGCTGCCCCCAGAGCACCTGGCACTTGGGCCCTTGCCCTCCGACCCCTGCCCGCATGTTTGTCCTCTTAGTTGACTCCATACTCCATGAAGAAACAGGCTCAGAGCCCTGCCTGCTGTGGTTCAGTGGGTGGAGCGCCGGCCTGCAAACCAAAAGGTTGTCAGTTGGATTCCCAGGGAGGGCACATGCCTGGGTTGCTGGGCAAGGTCCCCAGTAGGGGGCGTGTGAGAGGCAGCTAATTAATGTTTCTCCTACACATTCTCTCCTCTTTCCCCTTCCTTTCCCCCTTCCTTTCCCCCTCTTTGAAAATAAATGAATCTTCAAAGGAAGATAGTGGCTCAGAGAAGGGAAGGCTCTCTCTCAAGGTGGCGCTGCGCCAAAGGACAGAGACTGCTTGGGACCCAGGCCCCACTGTTATCCCAACCCATGCCTGCGCACCTGCCCCATCGCCCCGGCCCCGCCAGTATCCTGACACCTCTGCCCCATTCGTTCCTTCAGCACGCCTTCCTGGGAATTATCCACATCCGTGGAGACAGAAAGATTAGAGGTTGCCAGCAGCTGGGAGACAGGGACTGGGAAGTGAGTGTTTAATGGATACAGACTTTCCTTTTAGGGGGATGAAATGTTCTGGAACTGGTTAGAAGTGATGGTTGACAACACTGTGAATGTACTAGATGCCACTGAATGGTACATTTTAAAAATGGTTAATATGCCCTGGCTGGTGTGGCTCAGTGGATTGAGTGTCGGCCTGTGAACTGAAGGGTCACTGGTTTGATTCCCAGTCAGGGCATGTGCCTGGGTTGCAGGCCAGGTCCCCAGTAGGGGGCACCTGAGAGGCAATCACACATTGATGTTTCTCTCCCTCCCTCCCTCCCCTCTCTTTAAAAATAAATAAATAAAGTCTTTAAAAAAAGAAAAAAAAAAAAAACTTCCCTAGATATTTGCCATGAGCCCAGCCCTGTGTAGGCACTGGGGATGCAGTGGTGGCCGAGGAAGACCCAGTCTTTGCCCTCACAGGTGTTGAGGCTTCCAGCCATTTCATCTACTTGGTCCCCCATTTCCCTCCTTTTTCATGGTTCCTACTCCGGTCCAAGCCCCCTCCTGCTTCCTTGCCTCCTCCCTGGTCTCTAGACTCTAGTCTTGGCCCCTCCAGTCTACCTTTGAGGATCTTGTTAAAGCACAAACCTGCCCTCCCCTTCCCTTAACCTTCCATGACTCCCCAGTGCCCTCGGAGAAAAATTCAGACCCCTCACGTGCCAGCTGTTCTCCTCAGCAGTGCTATCCCACATCCTCCTCCTTACTCTGCCATCTGTTGATCCTTTTTTTTAAGCCTCTTTTTTGCCCCTTTTTCTATTTTATTTATTTATTTATTTACTTTTAGAGAGAGGGTAAGAGAGGGAGAGAAATATTGGCATTTGAGAGATACATGAATCGGTTGCCTCTCACCCCTCCCCCCACTCCAGCTGGGGACCTGGCCTGCAACCCAGGCATATGCCCTGACTAGGAATTGAATCGGCGACCTTTAAGTTTGCAGGCCTAAGTTTGCAGGCCGGCACTCAATCTACTGGGCCACACCAGCCAGGGCGGCATCTGTTGATCTCTTTACACAGACTCCTGTTCTGCAGACTCCAATTATGTTTTAGGACCCAGCCCTAGCACCCCCTCCTCCAGGAAGCCCTCCCTGATGCCTGGACTGAGTCAGGTGCCCCCCTCAGGACTTCCCCTACCTCACCCCAGCCTGTTTTGGGTTGTCATTGTCTGGGGGTGGTTCTGTGTCCCCCATTGGACTGTGAGCCTCCAGAGGGCAGGGTCGGGGGCTGTCTTTGTCACCCCTGTGTCCCCAGCTCCCAGGGCAGGCATTTGGGGAATGAATGGGTGATAAACAGGAAGTGAAGGAAGGAGGAAAAGGCTTCATTCCTTGCAGGGAAGAGGAATGATGAGTCAGGCTGGAGGGTCAATGAGGAGCAGGCCACAGAGGACCTCGAATGCCGTGGCAAGGGACTCCGGCTGTCTCCCAAGGGCCCTGTGGAGCCATGGAGGGTGCTTTTTGAAATGATGAAATAGTCCAAACATTCAGAAAAGTCTGGAGAACAAACTTAATGAGCAACTCAGTGCTTACAATCCTAGCGGCAACTAATGCAAACATTGGCTTGATGCGTTCTGACTTTTTTAAGAATCAAGCATTACGCATGCGCTGACTCCCGAAGCCCATGCTGATCCTGCTCACCCAGCCCTCGCCCAAGGCAAGCGGCTTCTGGAATACCCACGCGACCGACTTTCACCCTATGCCCACACGAGCTTGCATCCAGAAATAACAATACATCCTTTTACATGGTTTCAAGCTCTCTTTAAATGCTCTCATTCCATGTGGATCCCGCAGTTTGGTTTTGCGGGGGGAGATCACTTATTTTAGGTGCTACGTACTATTCCTCTGTGCGACTGTGGCCGGGTCAAGAGCCAGGTGTCCCACTGCTGGACCCAGGAGTGATTTTGAACCGAGTCTGAGCAGGCCAGTGATGGGGTCAGGACCGGTGGTTGTGTGTGGGGGTGTAGGGGGGCTGGGGCAGGCTGATGCTGACGGGGCTCTGAGTTGGCCAGCCTGTGGCCCTTTCCCGGTGGGGGGCTCCCTTCTTTCCTCCCGACTTCAGCCTCTAGACCTCAGCTGTCCTGTCTGAAGCTTCCTCTTGGTAGAAACACAACGTCCCAGACTCTCTATGGTGTCCGAGGTCCCTTATCCCCCAGGGAAGCAGTCGCCATGACAACCCCTTGCCTGGAGCCCCTATCCCCCACCCCCCACCCCGACCGGGGCTGAGGGCAATCGACACCATTCCTCAGAGGCACATACCCTCCACATTCTGATTTCACTAGCCTGTTGTCTTCCAAACGGGCTTCTTCTATGCACCTAGCCCCCAAAATGGTTCCATCTTCCCCAAGGACCAGCTCCAACACCCCTCCACAATTCCACCACCCGCTCACAAAGGGAGGCTCACAGTTTCCTCCTGTGGAAGCCAACTCAGCCCAGGCTGGATTGGACATCCCCCCACTGGCTTCCATACCCACTCCCACGCCGGACCCAATACCCCCAAACCAACATCCCGGACCTGGCTGCAACATTTCCCCAAAACTCGCCCCGACGTCTTTCCCCTTCCTGGCTCCAACACCCCCTCTGCAAACTGGCTCCGACATCCTGCCCCCTCCAGCCCCTTCGTCTGCCTCCTGGTGCCAGGCCCCTGACTCACTTCCGAGGCATCCCCAAGCCCCCAGGCCCTGCAGGATGTCTTGGCCACCAGAACTTCCCTCTTTGGGCTCCTCCTCCTCTTCCTCGCTGCCAGCCTTTCCCCAAATACCCAAACCCTCCACGGACGGCCTGACCTGTTTGCAGAAGTCCTCGCCTCCGGTCCTCAGGGCCTGCACCACAGAAATACCCTTACCCGTTGCGCGTCCAAGCCCAACCCTAACTAACAGGACTTTGATCTAGCCTTGGCCCCCAAACAACCTGCCACCGGCCCAGCCTGTTTCAGGTTCCTCCAGGTCTTCCCTCCCAACCCTCGTCCCCTCTACCATCTCCAAGTCCCCACCTTTGGGGACAGAGCAGAACACTCATTCGTCCTTGGCCTCCGCCTGCCCACCTGCAGCCAGAGGACATCACACCCAGCCACATCTCCTCTCTTCTCCCTGGGTGACTCCCTCACAGCCTGTCTGGACCCCCAGTCTCCCCTGCAGCCTCCGCCTGCTCCCACCTCTCCTGGACCCCGCGCTGGCAGCCCGCCCAGGTCGGCCCGGATCCTCTCTGTGCCCCCAGTTTCTCCCGGCTTCAGGACAAGTGTTTTCTCAAACGCTGGGCCACCCCAGCTCTGGGCTGCACCACTTTCCTGGGAGGCCGTGAATCTGCTCCCTTTCCCCAGCTCTCTCACCTCTGTTCTCAGTGCCTGGTCCCTCCGTCCCTGCCGCTGTCCTGTCCTGAGGCTACTTCGGCCAGGACTGCTGAGAGCTTGGATCTGAGGAGGGGGGGTTAGAGGAGGTCAATTTCCTGTCAGGAAACCCCTCCCTCTCTGGGGCCAGGGTTGGGAAGGGCTCGTTATCTGTCTGCCCTTTCAGAGCAGGCTGCGGTTCGGCCCCCACCCTCACCCAGCCGGCCGGAACAGGCCCCCCTGCCCGCTCTTCACGCCTCCCAAGGTGACAACACCATCCTGGGCACCCGGGGAGACGCCCCTGCTGGATGTGGGCTTTCTCTTGGTCTCCTGCTATGGGGGGAGGACAAGGAGGCAGGGTCTGCTGGGCCCACGTGCCAGGGCTGAAGGCCAGAGTGTTTGGGCAGGGCTGCAGAATGGGGCTGCTGGCCCTGGCTGGTGGCTCCGCTGACCCTAGCGTCGTCCCCGGGCAGAATGGAAGGCAATCCACTGATGGATCGGTTTCTCTCTCTTTCTCTCTATCTCTCTCCCCACCCCACCCCCATCTCTAAAATCAATAACAAAAAATGTATATCCTCGGGTGATGATTTGAAAGAAAAGAAATGGGGCTGTTTCCCTAAAAGCCCCTGGCCCCAGGTCTCTGCATGGCCCCCTCCTTTTTTATCATCTTAGTCTCAGCCCCAGTGTCCCTTCCTCACAGGAGACACCCCCCCATCCAGCCAAAGCGCTCCTACTCCCCCCTGCCCCCCAGATCAGAGACATGGCTCTGAATGGTGGATTCCTTCATAGCACCTTCCCCATTCTGGACCAATCAGGATCCTCTGTCTCCCCTGTAGATTTTCTGTAAATTCAAAGCAGATGGTCCAGGTGTTCATCTTATGTCCCTAGACGCGTGCCTGGCACAGAGTCAGTGCTGGGTAAAGATTTGTTGACTGAATGCACACATGGGGGAGGGTCAGAGCGGACTCGGGGGCTGGAGGCGCAGCTGGGGCTGGGGATGAGTTGGGTGTTAGGTGAGGTTAGATGTACAGTTAGGATTGCTTCAAAGGCTGGGTTTTAGGCATAAGTGGCCTTTCAGCAGCTCAGGCGCACCATCCGGTGCTGGGCTGGGATGTGTGATCACTTGTGTAGGCAAAGTTGGGGTTCGGGTCAGCATTATGGGCAGGGGCTGGGCTCAGGGGTCACGGCCTTTCTCCCAGTCCCAGCTTATGGCCTCTGTCCAAGGACTGGTTTGCCAGACACTGGACATCGGAATAGGGGTTGTTTGGGTGGCCAAGAGGGAAGGAGGAGGGACGGGCTGTGTCCCCCTCAGGTCAGTGTGGACCCATGGTCATCAGGAGGTGTCCCGGCTTGGGACCAAGTGGCCTGTTGGGGGCTGTGATCACGGTCACATCTCCCTCTCACTTTTTCAAATTTAATTTTTATTAATATATAATTGATGTAGAATTCAACTTTTTAAAGTGTACATTCAGCGGCATTTAATAGATTCACAAAGTTGCGGCAAGCATCACCACAATCTCACTTCAGAACATTTCCATCAACCCAAAAAGTCACCCTTGTGCCCTGGCCGGGTAACTCGGTTGGTTGGAGTGTTGTCCCCATACACAGGCTGTGGGTTCGATCCTCTGTCAGGGCACATACGAGAATCAACCAATGAATACATAAATCACTGGAATGACAAACTGATGTTTTTCTCTCTCTCAGGTCCTCTCTTTCCCCCTCTAAAATCAATAAAATAAAAAAATGAAAATGAAAATAAACCGTCTAACCCATTAGCAATCATTCTCCATTCATACAGTAAATGGTCTTTTGCATTGGACTTCTTTCATTAAGCGTACCGTTTTCACCCATATTGTAGCCTCCTCTCTCTTTTTTTAAGCTTTTATATATTTACTTTTGGAGAGAGGGGAAGGGAGGGAGAAAGAGAGGGAGAGAAATATCAGTGTGTGGTTGCCTCTTACATGCTCCCAACTAGGAACCTGGCCTGCAACCTAGGAAGGTGCCCTGACTGGGAATCGAACCAGAGACCCTTTGCTTCGCAGTCTGACGTTCAATCCACTGGGCCACACTAGTCTGAGCAGCTTCTTCCTTTTTAAGGCTCAGTCCCCTCCCTTCTCTGGGGAATGGAATGGGGACTGTACTGGGACATGGAGCAAAGGTGGGACCTTCCAGATGTAAGGAGGTGATCTTCTGCCCCCGTGTGGTGCATGGGAGAACTGCAGCTCTCTCTGCCAGATCTGTGAAGGAATTAAGAGTGACTCAGCTCCCCCAACCCATCCCCAAGACCCGGCCCCTCACCCAGCAGAGCCCTTGGGATCTCAAAGTTTCTAAACCATCCTGAACTCTTCCCTCTCTGCCAACCACTATCCCTGAGGCTCCTAGGACCTCATTTTCTGAATAATAATAGTAATGCCACCCACTTATGAGGTTCTAATAGGTTCCCATGTGAAGCACTTGTACAGTCTCGTTAATTTATTGCAGACTGAGGTTGCTACTATTATTCGAGCACAGGTAACCCTAGTCGTTAAGAGCCCGAGTTCTAGAGTTTGGAGTCCCTTTGAGTTCAAATCCCAGCCCTGCAGCTGGCCAGCTGTGTGCCAAGTGTGTGATTTTTCTCCTTTGGGCCTCTGTTTCCTCATCTGTAAATAAGGTTCATAATGATGATTCAACCTTGTAATGAAGGGGTGCAGAAAGGATAAAGCCCTCAGAGGAAGCCTCTGTGAGTCCTACATAGCTGTGTATCCACCAGGGATACCCTGGTAAAGGTTTAATAACCAGCTCACTAGGGGGTGGTGATAAGGAGCCTTAATTTGTAGCGTTTGCCAAGTTCCATGGCATAAATGTTCCCACCCTGACTAATGTCAAGGTGACGTCACTGAAAGTGTTTGTTTTGGGGGGAGGGGAAGAGATGTTCAGTAGCCCATTATACAGCAGTTTCACTATGCAGATACGATAAATGAAAATGACCCCAGAATCACATGTTCTAGTAAAATAATTAGGATATGATGAGTATTTATTACCTTTGTTTTAAATACAATTTATTTAATTATACATTTTCATTATTTAATTCTTAAAAGACTTAATTAATTTATTTTGGGGGGGAGGGGAACAGAGGGAGGAAGAGAGGGAGAGAAACACTGATGTGAGAGGAAAACATGATCAGTGGCCTCTCCTACACACCCTGACTGAGGGCCAAACATGCAACCCAGGCATGTGCCCAGTGGGAATCGAACCCTCAACCTTTCACTGTGCCAGAGGATGCCCAACCAAGCCACACTGGTCAGGGCTGCATCATTTAATTTTTCATAATGGCTGTTTAACAACCAGTTCCAAAATTCGTGAGACAATCAGATCGCTTGAGCCATATCCATCATACCGCTGTTATCATCACATCCACTTTTAGAAAGGGAAACTGAGGCGTAAGCAGATGGTCAGACAAGGGCAAGGCATGAACCCCGACCAAGGGCTGTGTGATTTTAGGGCCAGGGCTACGCCATGCCCCTCCTTCTTTCCTCTTATTCTGGTCTAGAGGTCATGGGCGGTCCTCACAGGACTATGTGATCTCAGCGACGCCCTTGCCCCGTCTAGTTTCAGTTCATCCTTTGCACCTGCTTCAGCCCTGCCGGGAAGGCAACGTACAGATCCTCCCCTCACCTTATAGACTGGAAACTGAGACCAGAGGGCAGTCAAATGCCTGCCCTGAGTGACACCGCTGGGCAGAGAGAGTCCTCAGACCCTGGCTGGGGAGCGGAGACGCGGAGACTGCAGCCCACAACCTTGTGGTCTGGAGCTTTCTGGGAGGTGGAAGGTCACTCCTCTGCAGTGGCTCCGCCCGGAACACCATCCCCCCACCCTCGCACCCTCAGCCCTGTGTCCCCCAAGAGCTTCCTGGGCCCCATGACGGGGCAGGAGAAGGTGGACTGTGCCCTCTGCCTGGCTCTTGCCTCTGGGGGCTTTTCTGCCCCTTCTCTTTATCTCCGTTCTCTTCATAGGTCTTTGCGTCTCTGTGTGTATCTCTTTGTCTTTCTGCTCCCCCTCTTTCTCGGTGTGAGTCCCTTAGTCTTTGTCTCTCTCCGTGTCTCTGGTCTCTCTTCACATTTCTGTCTCTTTGTATGGGTCTCTCTCTCCCTACGTTTCTCCCTCTCTCTCTCTCTTTTTTTTTTTTTGGTCTCTCTGCGTCCCTGGCGCTCTGCCTTGGCGTTTCCCTCGCCTTCCCTTCCGGTGAGTCTCCTCCACGCTCCTGTGAGAACATGCTCACCCTCAACGCGCTGCAACCTGCCTTCGCCCCCGGAGCCCCCGGCCCGCCCCGGGCTGCGCCTTTAAGGGCCGGCGGCAGGGGGCGGGGTCTCGGCGGCCCCGCCCTGCCCGCCCCTCCCCCTGACGTCCCTTCCTTCCCGGCCCCTCCGCCGCCTCCCTCCGCCGCCGCCCGGGCCGGCTCCGCGCCCCCTCCCCGGCCCCCGCCCGCCCGCCTGCCCGCCGCCGGCCGCCCCTATGGCGCCCTGGGCCCCCACTACGCGGGGCCACTAGGACCCTCCGCGTCCCCTTCCCTTCCCCTCCCTGCCCCCTCTCTCGCCGCGTGAACCCGAGTGTTCGCGGCACCCAGCTTTTGAGCTCGCGTCCCCAGGCCGGCGGGGGGGGAGGGGAAGAGGGGACCCCGGCACCCCTGTCCCCCCCCACCCGGCCGCTCAGTCCCCCGGGACCTGGAGAAAATGTCTTCGCGGACGGCGCTGGCCCCGGGCAACGATCGGAACTCGGACACGGTGAGTAGGGCCCGGTCCCTGGGGCAGCCCCGGCCGGGTCTGGCCGCTGAGCCCCTGGACCTGCCGTGCCCCTCGCCGCGCGGGCCCTGCCCTCGTTCCCAGACCTGGCCTGGCCTGCTACCTCTCGACCCCTGCGCGCACTTCCAGGACTTTCGATCCTCCCCCCCTCCTCAGCCAGCCCGACCCCCGGGGGCGCCCCTCTCTCGGGACCCCTCTCTTGTCCCTGTGCAGACCGCTTCCGCTCGGGGCTCTTCCCTCCAGGAAACCCCCTCCCCTGCCTTCCAGGACCCCTCCCTTCCCCAGTGTATTCTTAAGCCCCATCCCCTTCGGGCCACCCCGCCGCGACCATTGGCCCCCTCCCGGATTTGTAGGGCTCCTGACCCCAAGGCCCAGCCCTGGCCGTCTCGCAGGAAGGCCTGGCCCAGTCCTGCCTCTGGCTCCGGCCTTTCCGGCCGAATCTGGGTGCTGGGCTCCTCAGGAGCCCCCCTCCTCTCATTCCTAGCCCTCCACCCCTCCTGCTCCTGTGGGCACCCCCTCACAGGAAGCCGGTTTCCACCTTTCCCTGGCCCAGGGCCCTTTCCATCTTGTTCAAGGTCTCTCCACTCCCAGGCCTGGCCCCCATCTTCCAAGCAGCCCTGTCCCCGGATTCCCAGCACCCCAGGTCCCCCAGACGCTACTGGACCCTCTCTGGTCTCTTCCTCTCCCAGGAAGCCTTGGCCTCCAACTTCCAGGCCCCCAGCCCAGTCCCGGATTTCTAGGCCCTGGACCAGCCTGACTCCAGGCCTCATCCTCCCTGTGTCAACTCAGCTTCAGGCAAGCCCCCTCACCAAGCCCTCCACCCCTTGATGCCCACCTTGTCCAGGCCCTTCCTACAGGACACTGTCTCTGCCCCTGGATCTCCAGGGCCCTGTCCCTCCTCCTGCCTCAGGGCCTCCCTCTTCCTAGCAAAGGTCTGACCTCCCAGGGAAGCCCCCTCCCCAGCTTCAGGGGTCTTTCCCCGCTCACATGGCCTGGCCCCACATCCTCCTCCCAGAAGACTCCTGGACGCCAAGCCTCTGGCCTTGCCATGGCTCTCAGCCCTCCTCTCTTGTCTTCTGGAAGCCTCCTTCCTCCCCAAGTTTCTAGGCCCCTTGACCCCCATGGGCTCAGCCTTTATTCCTCTGGGCTGCCCCTTGCCCAGGAAGCCCCTTGTCCCAGACTTGTGGGCCCCAGAGCTTTCTCTGGTTCCAAGGGCTGCTCCTGCAAAACCCTTTCTTTGACTTCTAGGAATTCCCTCAAGCCCTAGGCCCCAGGCCCAGGGATCATTGGCCCCTGACTTCCACTGCCACATGGCTTGGTCCCTTCCTATTATCCCCAGCACCCCCCCTCCCCCATCCCTGATTACCACAGCCCAGAACAACCCTGGGGAGACCCTCCCTCCTCATTTCCCTGGTTTCTGTTCGCTTTCTGCTTCTAAAGACTCACCAACCAATACCAGACTCCTCCCCAGCTGGGGTCTTTGTCCCTTTCCCCCAGGCCTTGTGCCAGGTCCCTGCTCTCCACCAGCCCCCTCTCATCCCACCGGATCCCCACCAGAGAGATTTGTCCTTGAAGGACCCTTCCCCACAGAGATCCCCACCACTGCCCATGCTACAGGCCAGACTCTGATGGGGAGTCTCTGAGGAGAGACCCCTTCCCCACCCACCCCTCTAGTCACTACAGAAAGTGCCAGAGAGCCCACAGGCCTGAGTTCAAATGCTGGCTCTGCCATCCAGTTTGCGCTGTGTCCTTAGACTACGGGTTCTCCCTCCCTGAGACTCAGTTGTCTGCCCTGGAAAATGGGGACGATCCCTGGAGTCCGTCAGAGGACTACTTGGGATGATACAGGCGAAGCCGGGCGCACAGGATGCGCGCTGCACATGTTCGCACTGTTGTGACTGTGGGTATGAGTCAGATGGCCGTGGATTCTCAGCCCAGGGCTGTCCCAGTTGTTGCGTGAACTCACAGATCTGCTCCCTGCTCAGAGCCTCCTTTTACCTCCATGCCGGCCGCTGAGAGTACCTCCCTGTTAGGGGTGTGTTAAGGAGCCCAGGAGATTATGTGAGTAAGAGGCACAGGGTCAGCCATACTGTAGTGGCTATTATTATTGTTACTGCTTTGATTATTCAGGTAAGCATGGATTAAGTCTAGTTTCTATCCCTCCCTAGCTGTGTGACCTCAGGGAAGTGACCTCACCTCTCTGAACCTCAATTTACTCATCTGTAATGTTGGACTCACATGAGCCCTTCTTCCTCCGTTTGTTGTCCGGATTTGCTCAGAGTGGGGATTTGGGGAGGTCTAATCCCCTTCTCTCCTCCCCTCCCAATTCTGCTGTGTTAAGATGTGAGCTTTCGTCCCGGCTGGGGCCACCTCGCAACCTCTGGAGTCTGAGGTTGCAGCCCCCTCTACTGCTACCTGGTTGCTGCATTGATAGCCATGTGGGGTCATGCTACCCCACCCCAAGTTCCAGGTCCCCACCCCCAGCCTCTTGGGAGGTTCCCTAGCAACAGGCCTGGTGTTGGGGCGCCAGCCGGCGGGAGGGAGCCGGGCCAGCTGGTGGTGCCAGCCAATTTTAGCTCCCGCCCCCGGCCCCTGGGGGCTTTGTCACCCACTGCCCCAGCTGCCCCTTCCAGGGGTTCCTCAGCCCCACTGCCTTCAGTGGGTGCCAGCCCACACCCAGTTGGCTCCCCTGGTGCCACCTGATGGGGATTCTTCTCCAAGCTGTTATCTCCGTGGGGATCAGGGGCCTTATCTGCCAGAATCTCCACTTCCCTCCTCCCCGCCCCAGGAGGCCTGGGGTTCTGAGCAGCCCAGTGGAATGTGGGAAAGAGCTCAGCATCCAGGAGTCTGCCGGGCCAGGTTTGAATCCCAGGTGCTCTGCTCCCCTTGCCCTGTGACCTTGGGCAAGATACTAATCCCACCTTGGCCTTGGGATCCCTGTCTGGAGAATTGGGATCATAACTGGACCCACACCAGAGGCCGGGGCTTCAGCAGGGAAGGTTCTTTCTGCCCCGTGTTCAGAACATTATATTTCTGCTTCTTGAGTGACCTTGACAAGGCACAGTCTGTCCCCAAGCCTCAGTTTCTCCCCTGGAATAGGAGGAGGCAGCGCTGCCCTCACAGGGCTCTGGGAATCAAATGTAAATGACGTGTATATTGGTCCGGGGCTTGGCCCCTAGTAAAGGCTGCACGATGAAAGTGGCAGTGTGAGACAGGGTGTTATGGTGGCAGTGAAGGCCATAACCTCTGAGGGGGACTCTGGGCTCGGGTCTGGCTCTGGGCCTCAGTTTCCCTACGTGTAAAGTGGGGAAGATGAGGCATTATCGGCCAGCACTCATTAAGTACTTGGTCATCCTCCGTGCTAGGTGGCCTGGCAGATTCCCCGCAAGGAGCAGCCCCCAGCTTTAGCTCGTCGCCTCCCTGTCCTCCTTTCTTCCTCAGCTTTCTGGGCAGGGCACAGGGTCTGAGTGGTGCTGCTTGGCTCGGGCCTATGGCTGCCTCTGTCACCTGTACCTTGGGCCCCAGCCCTGAAAGGGAGGCACAGTCCCTGAGGCTCACAATCAGGACAGGGCAGCCTGGAGCAGGCAGGTGACCTGAAGGAGAGAGAGACAGGACGGCAGGGACAGAATGCTGGAGACAGCAGGTCAGGGCTGGAGTGGAAACACAGTGCTTTGTTGGTGGGGGGGCGGTGAGGGAGCGGGAATGTTTTCAGGGAGGATCACAGTGGGGGTAGGTAGGACGATGTCAAGACAGAACAGAAGGCTCTTGGTGACTATGTTTGGAGTTGAATCGGGGATCAGAAGAAATTGTTAAGGGCACTAAACTGGAAATAAAATACAGTATTGGTTTTGGGTTTGGAAGAGAATTTGAGGGCTGCAGTGAGGACAGTGATGGAGAAAATAGGGTGTTGGAGGCAGTGAGCATTGGGAGGGAGTGTTGAGACCAGGTCGAGGTCAGCACTGATGGGGGTTGAGGCTGCAGCATTTGGAATAAAGTATCTCGGGGCTGATGGAGATGCTTTGGAAAAGGAGATGTGGGTACACAGACAACAGGGAGGGCTAAAGGAGAGACCTGATGTCTGGGAACCTGGATGCTGCAGAGTTGGCCGGGGCCCAGAGTTTTTGTTCTTGGAGGCGTCTGTCTGTAGAGAGAGATGGGAGACCCGAAGGCATCTGGCTTCGCCTTGGCTTGGGCTCGCAAAGCGGCCTTGGCCAGAGTTAACCACTCCAGCGCTGGGTTCCGCTGAAGGTGGGGTCCGTTGGGCACCACCCCCCCTCACGCTCCGTCTCCCCCACCCAGCATGGCACCTTGGGCAGTGGCCGCTCCTCGGACAAGGGGCCATCCTGGTCCAGCCGCTCCCTGGGCGCCCGCTGCCGGAACTCCATCGCCTCCTGCCCCGAGGAGCAGCCCCACGTGGGCAACTACCGCCTGCTGAGGACCATCGGGAAGGGCAACTTTGCCAAAGTCAAGCTGGCCCGGCACATCCTCACCGGCCGGGAGGTGAGTGATGGGGGTTGTGGCTCAGGGGCTAGGTCCTGCAGCACCGTTGCTGTGTGGGTGATGGGGTGCGGCGGGCTTGGCCCTCATTTTCCTTTATGGCCTCAGGTGAGTCCCTGCCTCTCTGTGGGACAGAACATCTGAGATTTCTCCAGAAGAACCCAAGGAGGAGAAGAGAACTCATTTCAGGCATCCTTCAAATTGTCAGGAAACTTCAAATCACCGGCAGAGCTGTGTGATGTGTTTTTAAGAATTCCTGTAGCTTTCGTAACCTTGTGTCTAAACCTGGGCCACCTCCCTGTGAAACCCTGTGGACTTTGATGCCACCAGATCTTCCAGTGATCGGGAGGAGAACACAGGGTTCATTGACCGCCTCAGTGACATGCTCACCCTGCCTTCCCTTGCAGAGCAGGCCCCTGTCCTAAGTATGGCAACATTGTTGCAGCAAGAGCCTGCGGGTGCTGGAACCTAGGTGTGACGCCTCTAAGGCAGCTAAGTCAGCTCAACGGGAAAGAGGTGGTGGGTGGGTTCCTGACTCCTCTGCACTGCCTTCAATTTCAGAGCAAGTGAGGGGCGTGATTCCTCCTGCCTGGGATGAACGCTCTCCTGCCCTCAGGCTGCCTACACCTCGCACACACATGCACACACACACACACACCAGGCCCCAGTGGCTTTATGGGCAAACCCTGCCAAATACTCCCATTTTATGCCAGTCCTTCCAGGAATACAGAAAGAGATCCCACTGCCCAAATGATGTCAAGCACTAGTTCGACAGTGACCACAGAATTAGATAAGAAATAAATTCATGGGCTAGCTTCACATGGGAACATAGATACAGAACTCAGAGCGAGCCGTGTGGTAACAAAGCTGGGCTTGTCCCGGGGATGCGCAGTTCTTTCCAGATTCACGATTTATTCCTGTATTTTGCCACAGTCACAGATTCAAGGAGAGAAACCATATGATCGCCTCAGTACTGGCATACGAAGTGCCTGACAGAATTAAAAACCCATTCGTGAGCCTCTGAGGAAAGCCAAGGGACCCTCTCCCCCACAGAGGACACGTCATTCCCCTTCTGTGCCTCTGGAACACGATTCCAGGGGTTTCTGAGAGGACTGGCGTCTAAGGGGGCGGGGCCTCCCAGGGGGGAGAATTCTGCCTAACAAGATAAATGTAAGGAGACTTCAATAACGTTCTGATCGCCCCCCATGATTACTACCTCAAAGCTCTTTTAAAACTATGTGTAGCCCTGGCTGGTGTGGCTCGGTGGATTGAGCTCGGGCCTGTGAACCAAAGGGTTGCCAGTTCGATTCTCAGTCAGGGCACATGCCTGGGTTGTGAGCCAGGTCCCCAGTAGGGGGTGCACCAGAGGCAACCACACATTGGTGCTTCTCTCCCTCTCTTTCTTCCTCCCTTCCCTTCTCTCTGGAAATAAATAAATAAATAAAATCTTTTTAAAAAATAACACTATATATATTTTTTAAGTTGTAAGTGTTCAAGGGGTAGATTCCATTAGGCTGTATAGGTTCAGATCCCAGGCCACATAACTTTGTAGCCACATAACTTTGGCCAAGTAACAGGATGGCTCCGAGCCTCAGTTTCCCCATTGGTAAGATGAAAGTAGTTCTAGCAGCCATCTCATAGGGATGCTGTGAGGGTTGAGGGAGTTACCGTTTGTAATGTGTAGGCCAGGGCCTGGCACATGGGACTGGTCAGTAAATGTGAGCTACAGTTTTTATTTATTGCTCCACAGTTGGTGCATTAAAACTAAGATGTGATGGATGACTGGTATGAGATGCCCTCCCAAAGGGCCCCCTTGAGGCCTAGGTTATTCACACACACTCACATGAGCCCCTGGAGCAGCCCCACCCAGGCCCCACTAGGGAATAGGGGACGGTTCTTTATAAAAGTAAGGGCAGCTCTGGACATGGTGAGAATAGCATGTGCAAAGGTCCTGCGGCCCAGATTCCTGTCCACTAGCAATGGCCCAGGTGATCCTAGTTGGGGTACCTTGACCTTTTCCCCCTCCTTTGACCTCCAGGTGGCCATCAAGATAATCGACAAAACCCAGCTGAACCCCAGCAGCCTGCAGAAGGTGAGGCCAGGAGAGAGGGAGAGCGTAGGGGTGCTGCTGGGAAGAGGGTCCTCAAAACCAGCCACCCTCATCTTCCTTCCTTTCTTCCAGCTGTTCCGAGAAGTTCGTATCATGAAGGGTCTAAACCACCCCAACATCGGTGAGGAGGGGAAGGGAGTGGGCTCCGGGGCTACCCACCACGGCCCGTGGCAAAGGAGAGCGCCAGGGGCATGGGAGAGCTGGTGGTTATCATTGTTAAAAAGAGCTGGTTTTCTCCCAGCATTATCGCTGCTCACTGGCTCTGTGACCTTGGCCAAGTCACTTAAGCTCTGAGCATCAGTTTTCTCCTCTGTAGTGTGGGTGATAGTAGGGCCTCCATCAAGGTCATTGTGAGGATTGGGTACAATCGTGCATGCAAAACACTCACTCCAGAGTTAATCTGTGGGAGCCGGGCTGATTATTGTCATCAGTAGCAGTCATTGTCATTGTCATCAGGCAGAGGAGAGATAGAGAAAGGGCTCTTCACCAACAGGAGCAGGATTTGGCGAGGCCTGGATGTAGCTGCATGATTTACTCATCCTTTGTATATTCACTCAGTAAATATTTATTGAGGGGCCACTATTTGCTAGATGCTGGGGACCCACTGGTGGAGGAAACAGTCACAATCCTTGGCCTCTTGGAGCTGAGCTGACATGCTTCTGAGAGAGAAAATAGAAAAAGGTTGTGAAGTGGGGCTGAGGAGTGGGAAATCTGCCCTCAGTAGGGAGCCATTGAGTATTCTTGAGTAAGGGGTGCCATGGTCCAGCACGTCCGCATAGTTACTGAGTGTGGGTGGAGGGTGGGAGGTCTCTTCCTCCATGACCGCCTTCCCTCTGCCCATTGCAGTGAAGCTCTTTGAGGTGATTGAGACTGAGAAGACGCTGTACCTAGTGATGGAGTATGCAAGTGCTGGTGAGGCCCCTCCCCCACCCACCTGCTCACTGTGCACCCTCCTCCATGCCCCACCCTCACCCCCTCGGCCTTTGCCCTGCAGGAGAAGTATTCGACTACCTCGTGTCGCACGGCCGCATGAAGGAGAAGGAAGCTCGAGCCAAGTTCCGACAGGTTGGGGTTCCGGCTGCGGGTGGGGCTGGGAGGGGTGCCTGATTGCTAGGCATGGTGACAGCGGGCGTGGCTTAAGTCTGGATGAGGGTGAAGCTAGAGAGTTGGGTGTCCATGGGTGTGCAGGTGCCCAGGTGTGAGGCTCTCCAGATGTAGGTGTGCAGGTGCCCGGTTCAGTGGGTGACAGAGGCAGGCAGGAGGGAGCCCAGGTGTGCAGGTGTCAGATATGTGGGTGCCAGGGTGTGCCCAGTGTGTTGGAGTGTGGCTAAGAGGGCCTGGAGGTACCGGAGTGCCGAGGTGTGAGTGCAGGAGTGTGGATTCGAAGATATGAGTGCCCGGGTACACAGGAGTGTACACGGGTGGGTAAAAGTGTGCATGGCAGCCTGAGTGTCCGGGTGAGGGGCCCAGGTGCGCGTATAAGACGGTGGATGAGGGAGCATGCAGTGCCGGGGTCTCCAGGTGTGGGGGAAGAGGGCATGCGGTTCTGGATGTGTGGCAGTGAGGATGCACAGGTGTGCAAGAGTGTGGGAGGGGCCTGGGTATGGGTGTGTAGGTCATGTGCTTTAAGGGTGCCAAGTAGATAAGAAGGTGTGTCTCTCTCTGGGTGTGTGGCGTACATGAGGGTGTTCAGGGGCTGGGGAAAAACACGCAGCTGTGAGGGTGCCCCTGTAGCCAAGCGATCACTAGGTGGGAGGGTTCGATGGGTGGAGTGGCCTGAGGAAGGGTATCAGTCCACGACTGTCCAGGACTGTCCAGCGGAATGGGGGACTTTCTGCCCCAGAGTGTCGGGGCCACGAGGCCACCTACTGGTGGAGACATTCTCATGCATGTGCCCGATGTGAAAGTCAGGAGGGGGCTGGTCCCCGAGTCTTGGTGCCAACGTCCCCGCTGGGAGGGCATCCTGAAATCTGGTTGTGAGGGCGTCTGGGTGTCTGAGTGGAGGTGAGTGTCTGGAGGCCCCGCAGCCCTTCTGGCTGTGACCGAGTCAGGGTGCAAGGCCCTGGCATCTCGGCCTGTGCCTTGGGGCAGCCTGGGGCCCAGGGGCTCTGTTGTGAGTGGGCTCACGGGGTCTCCAAGGAAGGCTGAGGGGTTTGGGGGCCACGAGTAATGAACCTTCCCTCCCCTCCCCGCCTCCCAGATTGTATCGGCTGTGCACTACTGTCACCAGAAAAACATTGTCCACAGGGACCTGAAGGTGAGTCCCCAACCCCGCTGGGAGCTCCCAGCTCAGCCCACCTCCCGTCCCTCAGGTTCCCCTGTGCCCTCTAGCACATTCCCTGCTCTCCTCCACGTGCTCCTCCCTGGGAGGCCGGGGGCCCTTGCTCTTTCCCAGGCCTTTTGTGGCAGGAGCAAGGCCATCAGATGAGCGAGTCGGGGGTGGGGACCGGCAGAGCCAACAAAGGGGAAGAAACAAAGTGTCCAGAGTGGCCGGCGTCACGTGTGGACAAGGACACTGGGCCGTGCTGGAGCTCGGCACCCTCAGAACCTGCCGAGCCCAGGTTTCTCTCAGACTTGAGAACATTCAGGAATCTGAGAATTGATGCCCGCAGGTCTGAGACTCCAGGGCGTCTCAGAACTTGAGAAGGACCTTTGCGTGAGAACTCTCAAAGCCAATGCCCTTCTCCTTGGGCCTGGACCCCACTGCCTGCCCAGCCCCCTTGAGTGGCTCTGGGTCCTGTGTCCCCATGTCCCCGGTCCACACTTCCCACCCGGAGAGAACCTCACACCTCAGAACTTCTCGTGTTAGACCAGAGAGACAAAACGTTTGGCCCGAACTAAGTTCTCGACTGTGATTTCTTGAGCACCTACTATGTGCCAGGCCCAGTACATTAAGGAGGTACTTCAGGGAGGGACCAGGTTTGTGTTAGCATGTTCAGTTCCTGATCCCGTGCGGACTGCTAGTTTTGTGAAGTGCAGTAATGGAATGAAGAAAGATGTAACAAAATACAAGCCAAATTTTTAAAAGTATACTTAGATTTAAAAAAATAATAATAACAACATAAAATTGCCCTGTCAAATGGCTGTGGAAATTTCTGAACCCCCTCCCTCTGAGGTGCCCTGACCCCACACTGCCCTCTGAGGGAGCATCATCTCTAAGGTGCCCTGTAAGGGTAGCATCAAGTGCGAAGATGAACCTGGAGGAGGCACGCCCCCTGGTGGAAGGTCCTGGAAGTGTCTAAAAGGGATTTCAGGATCTGGCTGGTGCACCAGGAACCAACCCAGACGAGCATCTGGGGCTGGTCACATGCCACAAATATCACCAGTGAGCTAGATTGAGGTTTGGGGGAGATCTCTCTGAAGTGTGTGTCTTTGTGGATTTTATCCCCATGTTGGGTCAGGTGGGGAGGGGTGGTATCAAAGTGCAGCAGGAGCTAGGGGGACCGTGAAGAACCCGGATTCTGGTGGCCTGGCTAGGGAAGGGCCGTGGCTGGCACGGGCCCCCCGTGGGCAGGGTTTTGAGGGTGGGTGTGTGCGTTGAGTTTAGGCAGGAGAGGCAGAGCGCTGAGGCTCCTTCTACGCTCAGGCTGTGGGGAGGCCAAGCCTCTTGGGTCCCTGTTCTGCCGCTTTCTTGCTGTAGCACGAGGCAGCCTCCCTGAGCCCCTGTCCCCTTGCCTGTGAAGTGGCGGTTTCAAGAACAAGTGCCACCAAAGGCAGCCCAAACCTCTTAATGATACAAAAAACTTACTGAGTGCTGAGCACCTCATCCCACACGCTGTGGTAGGTGCCTTACACTTCACCCCGTGACCGCCTATGAGGTAGGTGCTGTGATTACCCTCAGTTGATGTATAGGGAAACTGAGGCACAAAGAAGTCTGGTGACCCACCCAAAGTGACACAGAGTGAGTGGTGGAGCTGGGATTTGGCGCCGAGATTCTCCCAGAATCTGTACTCCTTTCCCTGTGTTATGTGGCCATTCTTAAAATAAATAAATAGTCCAGGAAGCCTGGCACATAATAGGTGTGTAATCAGTTTTGGATAAAACAATTGTTTTCCCTTTTATGGGTCTTGAGCAGTCAGTCCTCATTTTTTATTTTGCTGGGTAAACAGGCTCAGAGGATGGATGGCCTGAGGGCCCAGCTCTGCTGACCACATGAGGTAGTAATAGCTAACCTTATATAACATGCTTGATGGGTACAGAGTATTGTCTTACAGGCCTTCTATGCAGATTAACTCACTTAATTCTCTAACAGCCCCGTGCAATAGGGACTGGGATTATCCCCATTCTATGGATGAGGAAACCAAGGCCCAGAGAGCGAAGTCACTGCCCAGTGTCACAGGGAGGAAGGGGCCGGGCCACAGTCAGTCCAGCTGGGCCAGCTCCAGCCCAGGCTCCCGTCTGCCACTCATCTACCCTCTGCCCTCCCCCTCCCCGCCAGGCCGAGAACCTCTTGCTGGACGCCGAGGCCAACATCAAGATCGCTGACTTTGGCTTCAGCAATGAGTTCACGCTGGGCTCGAAGCTGGACACGTTCTGCGGGAGCCCCCCATACGCTGCCCCGGAGCTGTTCCAGGGCAAGAAGTACGACGGACCGGAGGTGGACATCTGGAGCCTGGGCGTCATCCTGTATACCCTCGTCAGCGGCTCCCTGCCCTTTGATGGGCACAACCTCAAGGTGCTGGGCAGGGCTGGTGCAGGGTCTCTCTCTCCCTGAGGGGTCTCTCCAAGCCTCGGCCCCCACACATCTCCAGTGCAGAGGGGCGGGGCTGGCCCTAGGCCATATGAAGGCGGAGGTGGAGGCTGGGGCCAGGTGGCCAGGTCAGGTGGACCATGCTGTGTCTACTTGGGGTTCAGGTCATGGGCTTTGCAGCTGGTGAGCTGAGGTTAAAATCCCAGCTCACCATCTGTGGGTCAGGCTGCGTTAGGTTTGCCCATAGTGTGTGAACCAGAGAGGTAGACACCTATACCTTGCACACGTCGCCCCGCGGGCCCTCCTCGAAAGCACGCTAAGTGGGAAAAGCCCCTCACAAAAGGCCACGCGTTGCATGCCTGTGCTTCAGTGCTGTCCCCAGGGCGGGGCAAGTCCACAGGAACAGGAAGCAGATCAGTGTTCGCCGCAGTCTGGAGAGGGTAGGGAAGCTAGCGATGAAACGGTCTAAAACCGACTGTGGTGACGCCTGGCACAGCTCGGATGACACGGGAAACCGTCGACTGTGCGCTTCACACACAAACCTGCCCCCATGGGCCCACGTTTCAGCGGCAGAGCCAGGCAGAAACCCTCACGGACAGGCGCAACCTGTCATTTCGGATGCTGTCCGGTGCTGCCGGGGGATGGGGGGAGGTGGGGTGGCTTTTAGCGTTGTGGTTTCCCTTTTTCTTTGGACTTTCTGTTCTGAAACATTGCCGGTCTGCAGAGAAGCTGCGGGACTAGAACAGGGAACAGCTTGACACCCTTTGGGTGACGCGCCCACTGCCGGCACTGGGCCACAGGTGTGTCTGTGCGTGCTCACGGTGTGTCACGTGGCCTCCTCGTTGTCAAGGGGGCGTTTGGGAGTTAGTGGCGGACACAGTGTCCTTTGGCCCTAAAGGGCAACATACAGCAGGTATCCCGAGACCGGGGCATTTTCTCGCCCACTGTCACGCTCAGGAAATCTGGCGACGGTGCGGCCATGGCCTCTGACTCACGGTCTATACTCAGATTTCACCAGTCGTCCCGAGAGTATCACTGGTGGCTCTTTTTCTCCTGCTCCAGCATTCGCTCAGGCTCCCAAACTGCGCCTGCTTGCCCTATCTTTTCATCTGGATCACTTCCTCTGCCTTTCTGTGTCTTCCTGACCTGGCGCTGCTGCCACGCACAGCCACGCGCAGGCCAGTTACATTGCAGGACCTCGCTCAGTGGGTCGCCCTGTGCGTCCTCGCCGTTGGTCCGCCGGGTGGGAGTTCCACAGCAGAAATGCCCAGCGCTGCTTGATGTGGCCCATGAAGGGAGGTCAGGAGGTCAGGGAAGCCCTTGCTGAGGACAGGCCATCAGAGCAGAGACCTGAGTGATGAGGAAGAGGGAGACCCTTCTTCACAGCGGTCTTGGCCAAGTGGCCGGTCCCTCTGAGCATCAGTGTCCCCTGTGTTTAGTGAGGGCTGTGAAGTGCCAACCTGGCAGCAGCAATGCATGGACTTGCTGAGATGAGGCAGGAAAATGCTCACCATCACAGAATAATCTTGCTGAGCCCCAAGCATGAAACTGAGAGACCTTTGCAGAGGACCAGGCCAGCGGCTCAGCCACCCCAGGTTGTTGTTACCTCACTGGCTCCAGGCCCTGGTCACTTTGCTGGGTGAAGGAGACACACAGCTGGGGACAAATCCCTGCTCTGTCATTTCCTTGCTGAATGACCTTGCACACGTCTCTTTCTGAACCTCAGGTCCCCCACCTGCAGGTGGAGACGTAAAGAGAATCCACTCGTAGCCACAGTGGGTATACAAAGCCCTTCACTGGGACCTGGCATCCGGCCAGGGGGTCACACTTGGCAGCAGCTCCGAGGGGGCGGCCGTGGCCCTGTGGCTGCTGCTTTCCATGCTGTGACAGGTAGTGTAGTTGCAGCGGTGACACGACTTTCCGGAGCTGCCCCTTTCTGGCTGTGCAGTCCCAGGGCAGGTGACTTAGCCTCTCTAGGCCTGGTTTCTCCCCTGGGAAGTGGGCATTGTAGCCCCGCTTCACAACGCTATCATGAACACAGACGTGGCATGCGCAAAGAACTCAGACGCCTGCCGGCTTGGTGTGAGTTCTCTGAAAGCGATACTCGCTGTTATGAAATATTCACGACCCTTCGGCTGTAATGATCCGCGGGTCCAGGAGGCTGTGCAGGCACCGGCCTCTTCCAGCCCAGGTCCCCCTCTCCCCTCCCCTCCCCTCACTCACCCCCGCCTCCATTTTCTTTCCCTCCGTTCCTTATTCAGGATGGAAGGGGCTCTCCCTGGTCCGCCATGCCATGGAGCATGGGCTTTAATTTCTCTTTCTTTTTTTCAAGATTTTAAAATTTATTTTTAGAGAGAGGGGAAGGGAAGGAAGAAACATCAATGTGTGGTTGCTTCTCTTGTGCCCCCAGCTGGGGACCTGGCCTGCAACCCAGGCATGTGCCCTGACTGGGAATTGAACCGGCAACCCTTTTGTTTGCAGACTGGCGCTCAGTCCACTGAGCCACGCCAGCCAGGGTTATTTTCTCTTGCAAGGTCAGCGTATAAAGGAGAGCTCATCCTTTGAGACTTCCAGGGCCTTGTAGCTCTTCAGAAAAGCAGGTACACCTTGGGGGAGGTGTGAGGGATGGAGGGGTGTGGGCAGGAGCCCCCTCCTGCCTCTCCTTTTGTAAATCTAATATTTAAATAGCACTTGCTCTGGGCCTGGCATGCACTAGGACTTCTTTAAACCCACTCACACCCTGGCTCGGGAAGTGGGTGTTTACAGATAAGTAGAGTGAGGCCCAGAGGCTGTTACAGTTTCACTTTCTTACCTCTTACCTGGCTTCTGCAGTTCACTTTCTCTGGAAGATTTCCTCTGATCGAAAAGTTGTGTAGCTTTAAACTGGTGTCTATATTTTTGAAAATTGCTGCCCTTAGCACCGTGCTCCCATTTTACAAGGGGGGACTGAGGTTGGGAGAGGGGTGGGGTTTCACCCACCTCGTGCAGGGCTGGGACTCAGGGCTCCTGTCCCTTCTGTCTGGGGACTGGCACAAAGATGAATGTGTGTGTGATGGGTGGGGAGGTGGGGTGGACCCCTCCCCCAGTAACGCTGTCCTCCCCAGGAGCTGCGGGAGCGAGTCCTCAGAGGGAAGTACCGGGTCCCTTTCTACATGTCAACAGACTGTGAGAGCATCCTGCGGAGATTTTTGGTGCTGAACCCAGCTAAACGCTGCACTCTCGAGGTAAGCCTCCAGCTCCACACCCCTCCCACTGCAGCCTCCTCGTCCACACCTGCCCTATCCCCTGCCCACCTGCCTGAGATGCACTGCTGGAAGGTGCGGAGGGAGCCGGGCAGCCCAGGAAAAGGCCCCAGGCTCCTCCTGACACCATCCTGCACCCAACAGCCTCGCCTACTCCCCACCATGCCAGTAATTAGCTAATGAGCTTCTAGGATAATTACAGGGTGCTAGGGACCCAGATGATGCTGTGGAAGGGGGGGCAGGGCGGGAGCATGGCATCAGGAGGCTCCAGCGGGGGGTGGGGTGGAGCTAGGAGGTGCTAGCTCTCTGGAAACCCTAATTCTGGGGAGTTAGACCTTGGAGGTGGGAACCTGTGTTTTTCCTGGTTTCTCCTGACATCTGTCTTCGCCCTTCCCTGCCCTGCTCCGATCCCTGCAGCAAATCATGAAAGACAAATGGATCAACATCGGCTATGAGGGCGAGGAGTTGAAGCCATACACAGAGCCGGAGGAGGACTTCGGGGACACCAAGAGAATCGGTGAGGATCAAGGGGTACGGGTTCCCCAGCCCCACAGAGCCACAGGCCACAGCCAGGGTGGAGGGGGGCTTCCCGGCTCCCACCCCTTTGGTTAGTGCATCAGGGAAGTTTGCAGGGCGGTTGGGGGGAGCAGGGAAGTCCAGGCCCAGGCTCTGTGCTGCCCCTTTCCAGCTGCGTGACCCTGGGCAAGCGGCTTCCCTTCGCAGCGTGTCTGCTTCCTCGTCTGTAAAACGACGTATTCCCAGAACCTCTCGTACAGTGTTATGAATGTCAAATGAGTGCATCTGCGTACAGCACTTTATGTTAGGCATGTACTAAGTGCTGATGTGTGTTAGCTTTGACCAGTAAGACACAAAAAGATGTCCCACGTCACCTGCAGAGCATTTGGGCACGAGTCCTCGATAATGTGCATGTTTGGGGAAAGCCCCCAGCTTGGCACGTGCCTCCCCCTCCACTCCTTTGGCTCTGGTCCCTCCAGCCTAGAACCTTCCGACACTTGGCCCCTCAAGCATTAGCCCCAGGAGAGCCCTGTAGGGACTATCCAGTAACCCCCATTCTGCAGCTGAGGAAACCGAGACCCCTGTCAGAGGGGGTGCCGTAATCAAGACATTCATGGTTGCAGGTAGCAGGAAACCCATGCCATTCTGGCTTACGCCAGAGAACGAGAGGTCAAACCACATGAAATTGCTATTGTCATAGCTTAAAAATTGGCAATACCCATGGTTTCATAGGGTTTAACCTAGTAGCGGTAAGTTATTCACATATAAGTAAAAAGGACCTCAGACATAGCTAGATCCAGGTGCTCAGAGACAGTTGTTGGGACTCTCCTAAGTGGGGGCTTTTCTCCCAGGCAGCCCCCCCCCCCCCCCCCCCCCCCCCCCCCCC